>CM077095.1:81363621-81738623 GCA_039513925.1 Platanthera zijinensis | reverse complement strand
AGATAGTATGAGGATAGATTTCTGTAGTTGAGTGGTAGGGCGCTGCAGGTTAGTTTTGGAGTTAAACTGGAGTACTCACAATTAGCTCGCTTCATTATTTCATACCAGCTAGATGATGTTGGCTATATGAAGAGGTTCTACAAGGGCCTCCGGATATGATCTGAGGCAGGCACTCCTTTTTGCTGATTATGGTACCCTGGACTAGATCCGGATATTACAAAGAAGTTTGAGGCGGACCAGCTCATGGTTTATGGCAGGGGGAAAAATAATGGAAGAATGACACTATTTATTAGTGGTGGGAAGGAACAGTAGAAGGATTGGTTCGTCGGACAAAGGAGAGTAATGGGAATCAACCCCGCCCGAAGCATAGACAGGAGTCGAAGGATCGGGTTATATTGGCCCCTCAACCATTATAGATGTGAGAGATGCCAAGGCCAGTAGATGGGTCACCTCCCCCACCGGTGTACTATCATTGCAACACATATTTGGTTAAACATCTATAAGAGATAAGCACCACCACCAGCAGTGTAGGCTGCCCCACCTGCTCAGCATTTCAGGGGTCGGGGACGTGGCCAAGGAGGTGGGTTCCAAGGTGGTGACCGTAGGCCGGACAGGGATCAGATGTTGCTTTGGATCTTACTCAAGCCCGAAACCTGGATAGGGTTATAGCAGGTATGCTAGCAATTTTAAGTTCTTTTCCTTTCTTTCCCTTAAATGGGTAGAAACTGATATAATTAGTAGAACTAGGGAAGTAAAACTATAAATTAGCTACCTAAGACTATGTAATAAACTTAGGAATATTAACGGTATGTTGCAAGCCTGCCTATACCTTTTTGACATAGGAGCATCGCATAACTTCATCGCAGAAGATTTTGTAAAAGTCTTAGATCGGTCGGACACTATATAGGAGACACCAGGAGGGTGCGTCTTCCCAATGGGACAAAAATCCTATCTACTACAAAATGCCTTGTAAGGGTGACCATCGATGGTCTAACGCTCGGGGCTCAACGACGATCTTGAAGATGCTGGACTTTGATCTTGTCTTAGGAATGACATGGCTCACTAGAACAATGCACAAATTGATTGACCGGCGAGGAAGGTCATGTTTTATCCTGCTACGAGATACAGGATTCTTTAGTAATTGAGATAGCACTTGATGAATCACAATACACGTGGGTTTTACTTAACTGAAGATAATAATCCTGGAGTTGATGCTGAATCCATAGTAGCTGTGCACATCAATTCCTAGCTGAAATGTACTATGATTCTATAGTGGAGATGGCAACACTGGTTTGTTTCTTACTGCTCCATGATACCAGTCTTCTCCCTAGAAACTGACAGGTGTCAATATGCTTTCACCTATCTTCTCTACAACCTGCAAAAACTGCATCTGAATACCCTATTCATTCAAAATCATTATTCCTAGGGTACCACAGACCAAGATCAGGTGTGCGCTTGAGATATCTAAGAATTCTTCTAGTAGTAGAATAATGAGACTCTTAAGGGCATGCCTATAACCTAGCACAAACACATGTAGCATACGTAATGTCTGGCTTCTTACTAGCAGTCAAGTAGAGGAGGGAGCCAATTATGCCTCTTTATAAGGTTTCATCAACAGGTTTCCCATACTCATCCTTGTCTATTGACATAATTGATCCCATAGGAGTTTTCATGATAGAGGCACTCTCCATTCCAAACTTTTTGATTAACTCCTTGGTGAACTTATATTTTAGAGATGAACAATCCATCCTCTATTTGTATAACCTGGAGGCCCAAGAAATACTTTAGTTCACCCATACTGCTCATCTAAAACTTCCCTTGCATAAGTTTGGCAAACTTCTTGTAAAGCCAATCATCAGTAGAGCCAAAAAATTATGCCATCTACATAAATTTTGACTAGGATTATTTGCCCTTGACTCCCTTAGAATAATGTCTTGTATATTGTAAGAACCCCCCTCCCAGAAACAACACAACTGACGAAGGGGGAGTCTTATTCCCAGAACAGCCGCCTTTTGGTAGCGTAACACATTAGGTTGACCGGTTTTCTTTGGCTCGTAAGGGGTCTTGGGTGTTGCTGGAGACACTCTGATATAATAGAATGGACTGGTGATAATTTGAGAGATTTTTTATATAACTCTGATATTTCGTGTCATCACAAAAGAAGACAATATACAGAAGTCAAAATTCACACAAGTAAGTCCTAAAAAAATAGAAGGTAGCTACATAGCTCCTGAATATATCAGAGTTTAGTGCCCCAATGGCTACAACATATAATCTCTCAAATTCTCACATCATTAACTGACGACAGCGGAGGGTATCGTCATATCAGGCCTGTTCTCTTGGACTGGCTATCCTCCTGCGAAACCTGTTGCAGCTGCTGTTGCACTATCCGTTGGGTGTCCTCCTAAAAAGGTTATCGTAGCAACTGTTAGTCATAAAGACTAGTGGCTATCTCATCCCTCACCCTAGTGCCTTAGGAACCGGGTGAGAGAAAGAAGGAAAGGTACAATATATGCATAAAAGTTAAAAGTACAAGCAGGTGATATCTCTACATATCATAAATGTAATAGTAGAGTGTATATAAAATATCAAAATCATCTATACTAGAAGTACTGTAAAAGGAAGAGAAAGAGTCAACAACCAGTATTTAATTTACAAATATAAATTGAACTTAACTTATTAAAATTTCCATACAGATTTATAAGTTAAGGATCGGCTTAACATAAAATAACATATCATATAAATGTGCCCATAAAAATTTATATGATGAGGATCTATGCGGGTGCAATATAATTCAATGATTATTTATGATGTACCCATGTAACTCACACACTCTGTTTTGCTATGTCAACATAATCCTTTAGTTCCCACTTTTCGAGTAGGTAGCTAACCTCTCAAGCGTCACCTATTGTTGTCAAACGATGACAGTAGAGTGGGCATCAATACTACTAGGCAGGTATCCACACTACCAGGACAAGGCCTCCGTACACCTCGATGCTAAGAACACAACAGCGGAGCCTCTTCATACTATGGCTCAAAAGGGGTCTCGGGTAGATATGCACCAAGAACACAGCCCAACTGGCATACAACTAGCATGGAAGGAGCCTTTGGGAACATATCACCAAAGGAACAAGCCCAATCGTCCACTGGAACGGAAGGAGCCTCGGGTATAAGAACCGAGGACAAAGCACAACCGCCCAAAGTCTATTATGGAGACGACGACCCCTGACATGTTGATGATGGTGCCGGCACTCTTACAGAAGATCCCTCGTCCTCTCCAATCAAAGAGTTGTGGCGCCTTTGAAAACATTATTGATCGACGCTATAACCTCCGCCCCTCAGCGCAAGACTTTTCTTGATGCTTTTATTGCTTATGTTATTTTAATGTTATTTTTTATTTACCTTCAAATATGGTTGTATTTATCAAGATTCTCATTTTCAGTTTGGCCTGCGTTTAGACATTTTTATGTTTTAAAATTGGCTGCAAATAGCCACGATTTTATTAGCCTTATATAAGGCCATGTATTGTTGGAATGAGTATTATTGATGAATGAAATAAGAAACCCTAATTCTACTTGAGAAATTCCTTCTTGCCTTTACCTTGGCTGCCGGCCTCCTCCCTCTTCCCCCTCTTGTGTTCGGCCGCCACCTCTCCCCCACTCCCTTCAACTAATCTCCAACGAAACTCCCTCACCCTCTCCCAAATCCTTACAACCCGAAGACTTCCATCCCCTCTTGAAGATCTGCCACATCAAGACTCCTCATCCTAGGGTTCGGCCAACCCACTTCTCCATCTTCTTGGTGGATTTCAACCAAGGACAAACTTCTCGTGCAATGATGAACCATATCCGGCATAAAGCGAGGAATGCCAATGAGTTTCTCTTCTATTGGGTATAACTCTGGAGGAACTGTAGAAGAGCGAAACTTTCATCGGAAACATCTTCTGATTGGGTAACAAAATTTCTACCTTTATGAGATTCCCTCTAGATAAAACTTGTGGTGGTTTACTTTGGCGTTGATTGCGAACTTCGATTTCGTCGTGGTCTTGATCCAAACGATTTTGTAGTTTTTGTTGGGTCCATTGTTCCCAATGTCTCTGATTTTTAATAAGTCAAACAAGTCAATGTCACACACATCAACTGTATTTGATGTGTATTTGAGGTCATGAGTGTTGGTTAGTCCATATCACATTGATTGGATAAGTGGACACAACATATAACAACCCGACCTATTAAATAACATATAATAGAAGGTCCGGCCGGGGCCCCCACACTATATGCTACAAACAGACGGCGAGGTCACAGGTTAATACCAAAATACCATCGCACCTAACCCAAAGCATTCTAGCGGAAGCTTATTACTTACAAGAACTCAACCATTGAATGTCCACTACAAATATATAAATAACTCATTTATATATAACACTAGCAATGTTTACAAGCACACACTGCTCACGGCCATAAGGCCTTACAAGTTTCTATTTATAAATATGATTACATACATCGGTACGCAGGTCGGCCACACATGAAATCCAAAGCTTCGCAGGGCCTTCAAGGGCCTACAAGCAGCAGCAGCAGCAGCAAGGGCTTCAACCCGCTCATTCCAATCAGCCTGCAATACCTGCATATGAACGTCCACCCCAAGGGTGATCAACAAAAGCAACGGTCAACATTCAACTGACCAATTATAACGACCTACCCTTACCCAGGGCAGTGGTTCCTTCCCTGCATGCAATACAATCACAACATATATATATATACCACAATCACATCACAAATGCTGGCCTTCGTGCCATACGTTCCGTGCACTCAGGGCACGCTTATGGTGTACTGAAAACTTCTAGGTCCCACCACCGATTCGAGGTGATTAGCTTGTTTTCCGGGCATAAGCCTCCAAACTCCTGTTGAAGACCTCACGCACCCAACCCACTCAGAGACGCTCACCCTCACGGTAACTAGTAAGCATTATAGGTTGACCTACCCTCATAGTGTGTGACAACCCCGTGAAACCACAAATCTGTGTTGTCACTAATCGACCGCTCACAACGCAGGTACACAGTACCTCTAGATCAACTTCCCACCATAGGGTAACAAGCTCGTGAAACCACACACTTGCATTGCTACCAGTCGATCTCTCATAACACCAGCATACAATGTCGCTTTCCTCCCAATCCATCTCTCCGCACAAGTAGAGCATACAACTAAAGGAGCTATGCAAAGCTTCCTTACCACAATTCATAAGCGTTCTCACCATTTCCGCAAGATACTCGTTATATACACGAAGTCTTCTCCGATTCGCAATATAAGCACCACCAATCCAGACTACCCATCCAGATGGGCTTCACACAGCATGCCTATTTTGTACTACACACTTCCGAATCTAAATGCAAACTCAACCGCTGGAATCGCTTATGCTTTCCACCTCTTAGTGGAGGATCCCATGCACATGCATAAAATAGGACTTAACTTGCCCAAGAAGGAGATCGTTACCCTTGACAATCGCTTCGGAGCCATGGAGAAACTAGCCGGATGGTAATCACTGTGACAGCCTTGCCTCCACAATGCTAGCCTCGGATCTCGAGTCGGACCACTGAAGCTCCACCGGCGGCCAAAATCCCCTTCTCATTCTCTTCCTCCAAGCTCTCCCTTCTCTCTAGCTTAGAAAGAGAGTAATCCTTAGTAGAATTAGAACTTCATCTCATTCCATGGCCTTATCCCTGTAGGAATAGGCTTGGACCATAGGATCTAAGTAGAAGGAATTGGACGGCCAAGATTTGCCCTGGAATCACTTTTCCTGGGCTAACACGGTTGTGACACGCCCGTGTCACAGGCCGTGTTCCCCTAAGCGGCAAGAAACTAACTCACTCTAGACCAGAACACGGGCTAAGATACGCCCGTGTTAAGCCCTGACATGCCCGTGTCAGTAAGTACACCACCGTGATGAGGGGCGTGTTCCTCAATCGACACAAGACCAAACTCTCCCGAGAAGCACACGGCTAAGGCACACGCCCGTGTCCTTGGCCGTGTTCCGAACACGCCCCTGTGACACGCCCGTATCACAGGCCGTTTTCTACACTCAATACCACTCAACGCTACTTAACTCCACTGAATGCCATGGAAACCGAGCAGGACACACCCTGGGACACGCTCGTGTCCCAGGCCATGTGCCTCACTCGAGACACACTCGACGCCCACTCGAGTCCTACTCGAGACCCACTCGAGCAACCAAAGCTAGACACACCCTGGGACACGCTCGTGTCCCAGGCCATGTCACCCAGCCTGAACTCCAAATTGGAATTTTGGGTGTTACACAACAATTGGCTGCTGGACATAGCAAAAAATCCACTAAGTCCACAGGCATTGAGTGGAGAAAGCTCACTCAATGCTATAGGTAAGGAATCAATATTATCTAGCTAGAAATTTTCCTAATTCCACAGGCATTAAGTGAGTAGAGCTCACTCAACGCCATATAACAAATGACACTAAGTCTATCATAGCCTAACTGGTAGATAGCCAAAAATATGGCTAAGTACACAGACGTTGAGTGTAGTCTACTTACTCAATTCCATACATAAAAAAGCTGTGAGTCAGGCTAAGTCAGTCAAAGCCTAAGAAATTGGCTGAAAATGTGGCTAAGTCTACAGGCATTGAGTGTGGTCTACTCACTCAATGCCATATAGCTTTTAACATTGAGTGTTTATTGTGTCTGTCAATGCCACAGAATAGTTGGGCAAAATTTTTAACTAAGTCCACTAGCGTTGAGTGTAGCTTACTCACTCAATGCCATGATATAGAAAATCTGTCTAAGTAGTTAGGCATTGAGTGTAGCTTAATCTAACGCCATGACAGAAAATCTATCTAAGTAGTTAGGCATTGGGTGTAGCTTACTCACTCAACGTCATGACAGAAAATCTGTCTAAGTAGTTAGGCAACGAGTGTAGCTCACTCACTCAACGCCATGGGACCAAATCTGTCTAAGTAGTAAGGCTTCTTACTCACTCAATGCCATGGGGCTATTGCGTTGACTGAATCCTAGTCAGTCAGAGCCATTGTGTTCTTCTTGACACAGAAATTTGGCTAAGTCCAAATGCGTCGATTGCTTTTACTTTCATCAAACTGAGCTCAGAGTTCGTCGAACAGAGCCTTCACATTTCGTCGAGCTAAGCTCTAAGTTCGTCGAGCTGAGTTCAGAGTTCGTCGAACTGAGCTTCCGCGATTTTTGTTGAGCTGAACTCTGAGTTCGTCGAACTAAGTTTTGAGTTCACCGAACTAAGGATTTCAAGTCTTTTGGCATTGAGTGAAGGTTGCTCACTCAACGCCTTCGCTACTAATGCTTGAATTTTGTTTAAGTCCACAGATGTTGAGTCATGCTGACATCAGCAAAGTCAAAAAGGTAACCAAAATTCAAATGTTGCGAGATTTCTGCCAAAGGAACTGGCGGCCTGCTGTCATCATCCTCTGCACTTAGAAAGAAATATTTTTATCTCTAAGTGTTGGGGCCCACACACAGCAAAGAGCCGTTGAATCAAGAGTAAATGGAAAGAATGTGTTGTATGGCTAAATCTCAGCCATCAATCCTGGTGGTGGGCCCACTGCTCGATTGGCCGTCAAAGAATAAAAAGAAGCAAATCAGCCAGAGCAAACAATTTAATCTTTATCTAGGTTTTTTGATAACGAAAGTGCGGCAAAACTTCATCTTCTTCCTCGCCTTTCTTGTCGAGCCTGAAGAAGCTGTTTTGCACAGAAAACCTAGCAGAGGAAAGAGATAGCTGAAGCAATCATCATCTGTTATAGTAGGTTCAAAAGCAATTCTGAGGAAGCAGATCAACAAGCTCTACAAAGAAAAGATAGCTGTTTGAAGAAAGATTCAACTACTGACTCCATTGTCTTCAATAACAAAAGCTTGGGCTGATATCTGCTCAGTCCAGGAATAAGTAGACACGGAGTTCTTGCTCTGGTGTCTAATCAAATCACCTTTTATTTCTTATGTATAGATTTTTTATGAATCTGAAGTGGTAAGCCTGTGTTATAAAGGCTAAGGTCTTTGTTACATGTGGTTTGGCTTAGTGTCGAATGGAAAGTCTTTATGACCTGTGGTTTGGCTTAGTGCCTAAGTGGTAGGTCTGTGTAACCTGTGAGATCCTGCAGGATCTATGTTGTAAGCTCTTAAGGAGCCGAGTTTTGGGGGAAGAGCCTAGTCTAACAAACTGTTAGAAAGGCGCAGAGGGACAGTGGACGTACCCAAGATTGGGGAACCACTATAAAATTGCAGTGTCGTCTATGATTGTTCGTGAAAGCTAAAACTAACTTAATCACTAAGCACAGAAATCGGCTAATAATTAAGAAGATTTAAAAAGAGATAAAAACCTATTCACCCCCCCCCCCCCTCTAGGTGTTTAGCTAGCATTGAAAACAAGACTTTCAGTTTTCTTTTGATCTATTTAACTTCGTGAGGATTGGCGGACCTTGTTTTATTTTGTTGGGAGAGATCTACCTTTTTTCAAATCATTATTTTTCGGTGGATCTCTTTTGGTACAACAGACGCTCGGCCGTATCGGGTAGATCCAATTCTATTGAGAGGATATTGACTCATTGACACTATTTGATCTCTAAGGGTGTGGCGAACCCATATGTTAGCATTGAAAAAATAATATTGCAAATTGTAGTAGTGTTGTATTTTATTTGTGTGAGCGTAGAATTTGATCGAAAGAGAGTAATTCGATGTTGTTTGTCCGTTGCGGTTCATCGGGAGATGTAACCTGCATCAATTTGGTATCAGAGGGACGTTCGTGCCAATTTCTTAATTGACACCCTCCTAATATTTTTAGGATGCTGACACGCACTTGTCTAGCACATTTCGTTGATCAAAATTTTGAATTTTTTCCTGATCTGCCAATAGCGGCATAAAATTCTCAATTTTTTTCAAAAAACAAAATTTTGGGAATTGTCCATTCATTTTCATAGTAAGAAATTAAAAAAAAAATCTTATTTTTATTAAGTATTATTAGAAAAACAAAATAATCTTTTATAAATTTTCATCGAGTCAGGGTCCAACCTCTTTCACTGCAGGCGCACTAGACTAGGCACAGAGTATACCCCTTCTTCTTCCAATATGGAGGATGACCGGGATGCGATTCACGGTCTGACAACGATTGATGACCTCTGTCAGGAGTTCAATAATCAACTAACGGACACCAGGGAGATGATTCAAGAACTACGGTTAAACTTGTGGCTCCCCCTAATCAGGCGGCCCGCCAGTTTGACGAAGGAAATAACAATCACAATAATCATAATGATTATGTCTCGCGTGCACCTAATCATAATAACCAGGCACCGTACGAGTTTGATATCACTAGGGATGTTCGAATCAAATCCCCATCGTACGACGGACTAGGTGAACTGCAATTGTTCTTAGATTGGGTTATGGAAATGGAGTGTTATTTCGAGTGGCTCAACCTGACCGACGAACAAAAGGTGTGAGTTGCGAGGATGAATCTGTTAGGAGGGCTAAGGTATTTTGGCTGAATGAGGAACGACGTATGGGTGCGGTTAATGGCTTACCACCCATTTGTTGGGCTGGCATGAGAGCCATGTTGACTGATTAGTACGTTCCTGCGTACCATCGGATGCAGATGTTTGACGAATTAGCTACCCTGAGGCAAGGGAATATGTCGGACGCTGATTACATGAGTCGTCTTAAGGACATGATGGTCAGGTGCGATGTTAGGGAGATGCCCGAGATCACCCTCTCTAGGATTCAAAAGGGGCTCAACCCGGCATTCATGGTAAACTCCTACGGTATGGTCACACTGAATTGAACACTAGCTTTAATTCTTCCTTGGATATTTAGAAGCACAATGCTTCCAACTCCAAATCTTGCTCCTTTCAGAAGGGAAAGTCCATCTTAGGACCACTTACCACTTCCACCCATAAGGATAAGGGCAAGTTCTGGTTCACTGACCCGAACTCTATTGTCATTACGGCTAGGAATCTGAGAAGCACGACCGATAAGAGAGTGCCCGACGGTTGGATTAGCAAGGTGAATGCTACATGTTTTGCTTTTGTTATTCAGGGTCATTATGCTAGCGAGTGTCCAACCAAGCCCAATCCCCTAGCATTTTTAGATGCCTCGTCTGAGTCCACTTAGCTCGTGTTTAAGGCCGGCGAAGAATTTGAGTCGGAAGGAGTGCCTAGCGATATAGAGGATGATATTAATATGATGGTGATGAGGTGTATTTTGGCTACTCAGTGAGCATCAGATGATTGGAATAGGATGAATATTTTCTCGTTAAATTTAAAGAGCGGAGAGAAATGGTTCAAATTGATTATCGATAGTGGAAGTTGCAAGAATGTTATTTCAGAGAATGTTGTGTCGCACATGTTGTTAACCACTGAACCGCGCCCTCACCCTTATAAGGTTGCGCAGGTTAACAAGACGTCCCTTCCTGTTTCGAAGCATTGCTTGGTTCCCCTTACCATCAAGTCTTACTCGAAGAATATTTGGTGTGAAATCATCCCCATGGACTCATGTCATGTTCTGTTAGGACGTCCGTGGCTTTACGACCATGATGTTACTCACCTCGGACGTGCTAACACCTACGAATTTAAATTTAATGGTAAGACCATTATCTTGAAGCCCACTCCACCTAAGGATCCTACTGTCCCATCTAAAGAAACGCTTATTCCGGTAGAAAAAAACACTAAGTCTGATAGGTAAGAAGGAGTTTGCGCGTGATACTTTCATAGATTGTGTCCGGACGAGCTACCGCCCATGTTACCCCCTATGCGGGACATCCAACATGAGATAGATTTCATTCTGGGCTCCTCTTTACCCAACCTTCCTCACTACCGACTAAACCCTTTGGCACACCTAGAGTTGTAAACCTAAATTTTTGATTTGTTAAGTAAGGGATTCATCCGCCATAGCAAAAATCCATGTGTCGTACCCGCCTTACTTGCCCCTAAGAATGATGGTTCTTGGAGGATGTGCGTGGATAGTCAGGCAATTAGTAAAATTACTGTGAAATATCGATTTCTCATCCCTCGATTGCACGATTTATTGTACATGTTAGCGGGGCCACGATCTTTTCGAAATTGGATCTTAGGAGTGGATACCATCAAATAAGAATTAGGGAGGGATACGAATGGAAGACAGCTTTTAAATCAAAGGATGGGCTATACTAATGGTTTGTGATGTCGTTTGGGCTTTCCAATATCCCGAGTACGTTCTCTAAGATGATGACTCATGTCTTCCTACCATTCATGGGAAAATTAATAGTGGTGTATTTTGATGATATCCTCATTTTTAGTACTTCTCTGATCGATCATGAGTCACATTTGAGGACTTCCTTACCACGCTTAGGACAGAAAAATTACTTGTCAATATCAATAAGTGTACATTTTATGTGACGTCAGTAGAATTCCTTGGGTATATTGTGAATTCGGAAGGCATAAATGTGGATCCTAAGAAGGTCCAAGCCATTAGGGATTGGCCGGAACCCACCAACATTTGGGATGTTAGAAGTTTTCACGGTCTAGCAACATTTTATCGTCGTTTCATTCGAGATTTTAGTAGTATCATGGCGCTGATAATGGAATGTATGAAGAAAGGTGATTTTACTTGGACCAAATAAGCTACTAAAGCGTTCGAAACGATTAAATCACGGATGTTGGAAGCTCCACTTTTGATGTTGCCTAATTTTAATAAGGTTTTTGAATTGTCTTACGATGCGTCTGGGGTAGGCATAGGCGATGTTTTAAGTCGGGAGGGTCACCCGATTGGGTATTTTAGTGAGAAACTCGCGGGTCCGAAGTTGAATTATTCTAATTATGATTGGGAGTTTTACGCTGTTATTCAGTGCCTCCAACATTGGCGGCACTATCTACTCCCAAAGGAGTTTGTTAATTATCCAATCCAATCACGATGATTTGAGATTTATAAATTCTCAAAGCAAGGTAAGTTCCCGGCATGCCAAGTGGGTATCCTATCTGCAGGAGTACACATTTATAATAAAACATCTTAAGGGGACTCTAAATTGTGTGGACGACGCCCTTAGTCGTGTTTCTTTATTACTGTCTACTCTAGAAGTGAAGGTTATCAGATTTGATAGGATTAAGGATGAGTACGTTCAATGTCCGGATTTTAAGGAAATCTATTTATCCACTCAAAGTGACTCTCCCACTACCATTTCGACCTATTATATTCGAGACGACTATCTATTTAAGCACGCAAAGCTATGTATCCCACGTTCTTTCCAACATCATTTCATCGTTTGGGAATTACATAGCGGTGGTTTAGGTGGTCATTTTGGTCGTGACAAGACCATTACGTTAGTGGAGGATAAGTTTCATTGGCCATGTCTCAAATCAACGTTGAACAAAATTGTGTGTGCCAATTAGCTAAGGGCAATAAGATGAATGTCGGTCTTTACACTCCACTTCCGATTCTCTCCATTCCTTGTGAGGACGTTAGCATGGATTTCATTTTGGGTCTTCCCATCACCTTTTGATGTCATGATTCCATCCTAGTTGTAGTAGATCGGTTTTCTAAAATGGAGTACTTTATCGCTTGCAATAAGACCGATGATGTGTCGCACATTGCGAAATTATATTTTAAGGAAGTCATTGTGCATCATGGCATTCCCAAGACTATAGTCACTGATAGGGACGTGAAATATAATAGTTATTTTTGGAAGACCCTTTGAAAGTTTATGGGTACCAAACTCTTGTTTTCTTCGGCCTACCATTCCCAAACTGATGGGCAAACGAAAATAGTAAATAGAAGTTTGGGTAGTTTACTTCATTGTCTGGTGGGTGACCACAAGGGTACGTGGGACTTGATCCTTCCCCACGCTCATCTTGCGTACAATAACTCTAAAAAAAGATCCACGGGCTTGTCCCCTAATGAAATTGTGTACGGCTATAAGGCACCGGTGCCACTTGATTTAGTTCCGCTATCGCCATCTTATAAATCATGTAAATTTGCACAAGAGTTCGCTCTTCATGTTCATAATTTACATAAGCACATTCATGAAATGTTAACCACCCAATATGCGTCTTATCAATCTCATACTAACATACATAAAAGATCGTCTCACTTTAAGGTTGATGATTTGGTCCTCGTGCATCTCATCCCTGAATAGATGCCTTCAGGCTCCATAAAAAAGTTGGAGAATCGGCAAGCCGGTCCTTTTCGAATTTTAAAGAAGTTAGGAGACAACGCATATCTTTTAGAGATACCCACTAATTGGGGTATATCCCCTATTTTCAATGTTTCAGATTTAACGTAATATGTTTCTCCACACTTGAATTATCTGCCTCTCCATTTATTCCATCCACTGTGTCCTCTAATTGGTTGAGAGGTGAGCTGGTTCTTGGATCGCTCTCTCATATGGTTTCCACTAGAGGTACATTAAATGCTGATGTAGAAACTTTTTCTCCTTCTTTGACTAATGCTTTTCCAAGGTTCTCCATGTAATATCTCATGTTACTTCTAGGCCCCTTAACTTAGATTGGATTCGGCATGGGGTGGGTGTTAGGAAATTAGCTAGGTTTGACCTTAGGTAATGGGTTGTAGCCATGTGGGGCCCACTATAGGACCAAGGTCAAACTAGGTCATACTAGCCTAAATGGGGACCCTAGACACACCATGACCCCACCACATTGCCCTAACCCTAAAAACAATCTAAGTGAACCCTAGGGCATGTCACTAGGTCAACCCTTTGACCCTAGTTGACCCAAGTCAACCTTAGCCCTAATTTGGTCAAACTCATACCTATCGGCCCAATAAGCCTAAGTGGGGCACCCCCCTTGACCCAACACAAGTTGGGTGGTACCATTAGGCCCATGACCATCAAGTGGGATCAGCCCACTCATCATGTTGACCAAGTCAACTCAAAAAGTCAACTTGGTCAACATAAGGCCTAAAAGTGGGGGAAATGAACCCAAGCCTCACCCTTTGGGCTAAGCCCACTAAACATGGCCCATTAGAAGCCCAAAGAGTCATAGACCATCCCTTCCCCTATGAAATAGGAGAGATAGTACATGCATGGGGATAAAATGGGAAATTTAGGAGAGAGAAGAGGAGTGAGAAGAGGAAAAGGGGGTGTGAGGCAACTTGGCCATGGCTCCTTCTGCCCAAAGGCTGCTGGCCGGCCACATGACTCATTACAATGAGTTTGGAGTGCTGGGATGGCCACTTGGCAGCCATGGTGAAGCATCCAAGGTGAGTCCGAGCTCACCTTAGTTGTTCCTCCATGTATAACCCACCTCAGTCCAAACCAGCCTTACCATCAGCTTAAGAAGGTGAAATCGAGTGGAGATCGACTGCTGGAACAGAGAAAATGGTGGAGAAATGTGATTTCGGGCAGGAGATCGCTGGAGTAGCTCAACCATGGCAAACCGCCGCCACACTCTATAACGGTCCAGGCCCGCCAACCCTGCGGGACCCAGCTGGCACCGCCGGCCTACCAGAGTCCAAACCCGGGCCATTACTGGTAGTCAGCCTATCACATCAAGCCTGCAGACCATTCACCCAAACCCTCTCCGCGCCTGTTTTTCAGCAGCGGTAGGTTGTTTCTATTGGGGATCGAACCCAGGACCTTGATAAGAGACTCTTTACCACAACTCTCATCACCAACTAAGCTACAGCTCAGTTGGTGATGAGAGTTGTGGTAAAGAGTCTCTTATTAAGGTCCTTGGTTCGATCCCTAGTGGCAACAACCTACCGCTGCTGAAAAACAGGCGCGGAGAGGGGTTGGGGTGCATGGCCTGCAGACTTGATGTGATAGGCTGACTACCAGTAGTGGGCCCGGGTTTGGAATCTGGTAGGCCGGCGGTGCCAGCTGGGTCCCGCAGGGTTGGCGGGCTTGGACCGTTATAAAAAGTGCACTTTTTATAACGGCCTCTCAGTTGGTGATGAGAGTTGTGGTAAAGAGTCTCTTATCAAGGTCCTGGGTTCGATCCCCAGTGGCAACAACCTACCGCTGCTGAAAAACAGGCGCGGAGAGGGTTTGGGGTGCATGGCCTGCAGGCTTGATGTGATAGGCTGATTACCAGTAGTGGGCCCGGGTTTGGACTCTGGTAGGCCGGCGGTGTCAGCTGGGTCCCGCAGGTTTGGCGGTCCTGGACCGTTATTAAAAGTGCACTTTTTATAATGGCCTCCCCAGCCCACGACTCGAAGGACGGCCGTCGGCACCCCCAGCACCATGCTCGAAAGGGTTCTGCCTAACCAGGTTTGCAGACCATGCACTCCAACCCCTCTCCGCGCCTGTTTTTCAGCAGCGGTAGGTTGTTGCCACTGGGGATCGAACCCAGGACCTTGATAAGAGACTCTTTACCACAGCTCTCATAACCAACTGAGCTTTGTAATACCCCCCTTTTTTTCTTTTTAAACACCAGGGTCTTAGGCCCAGAATCGCCGCTTAACGGTGACACCTTCACGTCCTGAAGGGTCATCACCACAAGGCGCCAATTCTGTCGGCCAATTCGATTACAAAAATGTAGCACAAAATGATTGAAGTAATTAAAAGCAAGTCAACTAGATAAATCACATATATAGAAATAAAACTCCACGAAGGGAGTGTCCACAGAATAATAATAATCAGAGTACTATAAATGCGGGCTTATGCCCGGTACAACATGTCCTCACTACAAATCACTCATGCGAAAGCAAAACAAAACATCTACTCAAGGTCGAGACTCACTGTCCCGGCTGTATGAACTTCAGAGCTAGACTGCCTTATCTCTAAGCGCACCTGTCTCTAGGGCTGCTCCTCCATGCTGGGCTACACGATCCCCTAAATGATGCGGTTCGAAAACCGTTAGTCATAAAGAATAAGACCTATCATCCCCTACCCCTTCCCCCATGGCTCCTAGGTACCGAGCAGAGAGGAAGAAAGGGAAGGACATGAAGGTGGAGAATGAATCAAAAGAAACAAGTGGCAGCGGAACTAATCTAGCAATTCTATAATAGATATGACAGAAACAGAAAGTAGGAAAAGTAACCTTAACTTATGTGTGGAAGCGCATAAGCAAAGGGATCTTCTGCAAGGCTCCCATCATATAACGTGTCCCATACCACTTATACGTTGGGGTGTCGGTTATAAAACCAAAGCATATATATATTGAATTTAACCTTAATTTATAAACTTGCCCACACAAGCTTATAAACAAAGGGGTCGTTTTGTAGGTCCTAATGTATAAGTGTCCTATTCCACTTATACTTTAGGTGTCAGGGGTTTAATGAATCAATTATGCTATGACATGCAAGTGGGTATGATGGAACATGCAAGTGCAACTCACACACCCGACTCTGTGCACACAGACCTTTAGTTCCCCCTTTCGGAGCCGTTACCTCCCAGGATACCTCCGTAGTGGCAGACGGAAGCGGTGGGTTGGGCCTCGCCCACCTCTAAACCAGTAAAGCACTACCGGTCAGACCTATCGTACGCCTCAACGCTTGGTGCACTAAGCGGACTCCTGCGTACTCTTGCCGGCTGGCGCACCGGACTTAGCTTTGGCGAAGTGTAAAAACCACACTTGTCGAGTCAGCGTATTGGCGTCAGTGCATCAACCCTCCAATACCGAATACCAACCACCTTAATTTTCATTCCTTTTATGCACATGCAAATTTACTCGTAATCACACAAAAACCGAGCCGAAGCTCCCGGACCAAAACGTCCGTCTCATAATCAACCGAGCCGAAGCTCCACGGACCATTCCGTCCATCTCTTAATCAACCGAGCCGAAGCTCCCATCAATCTTCCTGTGCTAACAGTGTTTATGAAACATGAGATCTTAATTACTATGTTACTCTTGTCAGTTTATTAATGTAGTTTACGTTAACCCAGGACTGCCCCCGATATTCCCCGTGAAGGGCTCTCAAAGGGCACTAGGAACTATGATGGTAGCTGAAGCCCATCGTTCCCTTTCGCAAGGCACTTATTATTATTGGTAGAATTCCCTTACCAATTCCCTTCTCATGTTACGATGGGCTAACCTAGTGTGATTTTTAATCTTCCTCTTTTCGGGAAAGACGATCTTTCGTCGAACCCGAGCACCTCTTAACTCTAGCTAACACCACTTCCTACTACTCTTCATATCATTCTTTTGCGATATCATCCACATCTATTCACCCAGACAAAATGACTAACTCCAACCACTATCCCAGATCATGTCCTATTGTAATTTAACAATATGCTATATGCAGACCAACCTAGACTATATATCGAACCGGTTAGGCAGTGATCCAATACTCATCCAAATGCCCTAAATTATTTACTGGAGACTTGTCATGATATAATTAGCCTAAATCCAGAATATGATAATTTTCCTAATTTATCTTGCATTTAACTAATTTCCTCAAAAATTCCAAGGGCTACCGATTTGAACATGAACTACCCTAAGTTCTCATGCAAGATGTCCAACAAAATTATAATAAATAGTATGTTATCTCAATATGGTAAATCCAAAGTATCATAAATTTTCTATCATCAAAAGGGCACTAAAACCATTTTAGTAATATCTTCTATATTTCGTTATTTGTGAATCATGTACAGAGAATATTCTTCCAAAAATTATAAATAAATTATACTATGCAGATAAAGCCTTAAAAATAGCATTGGCCTAATTTCATAATTTTTCAGTTATAATATCATCCATAATTAATTTCCAAAGCATAGAACCCCTTTTTAACATTTGTGAAGGAAGTACTAGATTTACTCAACTAAAAATTATAAAAAAATTCAAGGGTAATCATTCTTTCTTAAAACATTTACTTCCAAGATTTCATGAGATTTTAATGACAGAAAGATACAAATAATTAAAACATCAAATAGGGCTATAACAAACGTTACAAATGAAGTGCTGTAGATAGACATCAGAAAATTCCAGTAAAATTTCTATAGATTCTACCCACTCCAAAACTCACTCTACTCGAGTTTCACAGCCTTTAGATAATGTTTAGTGATGGATTGTGCTTAATTAGTATTTTACCCTAAAGCTAAGATTAGGGTCTTAAGGTATCTACTTGTCTCCAAATCCTCCAAGATTCCATACAGATAATTCTTATCATGCTAATGTCAACTCTACAGAGTTTCAAGGCAATTCGAGAGCAATTGCCCCAATGTCCTTCAACACCCTCAAAACCCTCCATTTAGGGTTTGAGCTTGGATCCTAGGGTAAACCAACTCCTATTCACACCAATTTCTCCAAGTGGGTTATATTAACCCTTCCAAGTCAGTGGTCGAAATATCAGCCTCTGTTGAGGTGATATGACTGTCCTAACCTCTAGTGCACTTTTTACTCAAAAATGCCTCACTATTGCCTAGTTAAGAATAGGTGACTCCCTATCCAAAACTCATCCAAGTGAGTTGAAAATTTGTACAGAGCTAAGTTTTATAGCCAGGGACCACTCACAAAAATTTGGGAGGGTTTGGAGGTCATTTGACTACTTAAATAAATTCCTCTAAGTTTATTAAATTAAAACAAAAACTTTAGGCAAAGTATCTCCAAAAATTCCCATTTTTGGACAACCTCCAGATACGGCTAAGGGTAACCTCCTGCCAAAATTTCAGGTCATTTGGACGAGTGATGTAGCGTGGGCATTCATTTTTGTTCCTTCCCAACTCTTGGTACAGCCCCCACTAAACGGGTGCTACAGTCAAACCGCTTACCCAAATGAGTTGATATCAATTTTAAATTAATCTAGACTCAAAGAGCTACAACTTTCGTGACTGGCAATTGTTCCTAAAACGGCCTCTAAATGCCTCATTTTGCAGCATCCAAATAGGCCTATTTTATGTATATTTACCTTATATATTATGTACTTAATTTTTATATTATAATAATGTTTTACTGTTCATCTCCCCTACCCAACAAAACCCGAAACAGAAACTCAGAAAACTATATTTCCTGTAACTTTTCCGTGATCCGTCGCTGGCTGCCCGATCACTTCCCTGGCGAGCCACCACCACCACCACCTCCGTCGAGGCGATGGCTATCGGTTGGCGGTGGTTTGGCCGCCGGAGGTGGCGGTTTCCGGCGTACCCGAAAAATATATTTTTCATGGTTTTCCATGAAAACTCGAGATAGGTCCGGCTCCGTTGAGCACAAACTTCATTTCTAAGATCCTAAGATCTACCCATAAGAGAAGAAGTAGAGGAGGACCTTGTTCGCGGTTTGAAGACGAGATGTAACACCCCAAAAGGCCCCAATAGACTCAACTTGAAATTTGAGTAGCAGGTCAGGTTACACGGCCTGGGACACGGGCGTGTCCCAGGGCGTGTCGGGTGACACGGCCTGGGACACGGGCGTGTCCCAGGGCGTGTTCTATTTATTTTGCAAGATTGGCCTATTCCGGGCAGAGCCGGACACGGCCTTGAACACGGCCGGGAACACGGGCGTGTCAGGCTGGACACGGGCGTGTCAGCTGCCGTGTTCCGACCCGTGTTCTGGTTGCAGCTCGATGGAGCAGGAGACACGGGCGTGTCTCAGGTTTGACACGGGCGTGTCAGGTCCGACACGGGCGTGTCGTTGACCCGTGTTGTTCAGTCGGTTCAAGCTGTGTGCACCGTTTAAGGGGTACACGGCCTGTGACACGGGCGTGTCACAGGCCGTGTCGGCCAAAAAGTGAGATTCTGGGGAAATCTTGGCCGTTCAGTTTCCTCTCTTTTGATCCAAAGGCTCAGGTGGTTTCTTGGGCTGGATAAGTCGTGAGAGAAGGAGGTAAAGCCATTCTTCATTATTCTTAAGGAAGAGAAAAAGAGAGAGAAAGAGAGGAAGAAGGAGGAGGAGACCAAGCCACCGGCGGAGCTCCCGTGGTTCGATTCGCGATCCGAAGCCGGCGTTGTGACGGCAAGGCTGCTGCGGTTCTTTCTCACCGGCTAGTTTGCGATGGCACCGAAGAGATCGACAAGGGTAACGATCTCCCTCCTTGGACATGTGAAGTCCTTCTTTTCTGCATTGCATAGGGAAAGCCCTTCCCCGCGAGTGTGCGGTGGGTTGTGGTGTCCCTTGGGGTAGATATGTGAAGTCCCCCTTGTTAGAGGCCGGAATTGGAGTACGGCTCTAGGCATGCTGTGTGAAGCCCATCTGGATGGAATCTGGATTGGTGATGCTTGTTTGCATATCGGAGAAGGCTCCGTGATAATGGCTTGTGATGCCTATGGCTTGTGATGCCTTGTTCCTACCTGTTGCTTGGTGCGGCAGGAAGTACTGGACGATGTCCAGGAAATGAAGAGGGTTGGCGGCAACTCTTGTGGCCGTGCGTTGCCACTTTATGAGTAGTTGCGTCGTTGGGCTGCAACTCATTGAAAAGGCTGAGTGCCGAACAGGAAAGGTGAAACCGACCCGCGCCTATAAAATGCCATGGATACTTCCGTATTCGAGGTGGCTCGGCGACTTGAGCAACGGGGGGTGGCTGATCCGTACCTGCGTTAGGTCCGTCCGACTTGGAAGCCTGGTATAGGTTTTGTTGGAGCGCCTAATGAGAGTCTTAGGCCCGCGCGCCGGAAAGACTAGAAATGCTCAAATACCGTGTAGACGGTGGTGTTGACCCTGGTATTCCGGTACACCGAAAATGTGCCCTGAGTGCACGGACTGTCGGGCCGGGTGGCCGATGGTTATGATGGCTTGAATGTGCCTGCGCGCACATAGTTGCTATTGATGGTGCCATGCTTGCAGGGAAAGAATGCTCATGCCCCGAGAAAGGGGTAGGATTGTTATAATTGGGTCAGCTGAAAGCTGACCGTTGCATTGTTTGCCACCGGTTGGGTGGAATTGTTCCCGTGCAGGTGCTGGAGAGCCAAGTGGTAAGTGATGGGCGGGAGAGCCCTACTGCTGTTGCTGCTGCTGCTGCGGCTAGCCTGGAAGGCTAAGCCATTGTTTTGTTTTCTCTTTTTACTCATGTATGGCCGGCCTGCGTGCCGAGGTTTGTAAAACATGATGTATGTTCAGAGGAACTGTAAGGCCTTAAGGCCAAACTCTTGTGGTGGTGTACATTCCATGGTATATATATAATGTGGTTTTATATATTGGACATTCCGGTTAAGAGTTCAAAGTTGTAACTGAAAGCTTCCGCTAGAATGCTCTGAGTTAGGATTCGTGTTTGGTTTGGTATTATCCTGTGACCTCACCGTCTGTTTGTGGCATATAGTGTGGGGCCCCGGCCGGACCTTCTACTATACGTCATCTAACGGATGGGGTCGTTACATTTTGGTATCAGCTTTTCGTCGGTCTTCCTCTTTCGAATTCGTGGTCGAATTCTTTTGTGGGGTGGCGAGCACGTGTTTGTGCGACCTGCTGTAACGCTAATGAACTCTGGAATGTCCATTAAGGAATGTACAAAATCTTGTTTGAGGAATCTGCGCGTTCCTTTTTGTGTTGTTTTGCTTGCATACGTTCGCTAATGTGTGTCTTGTCCACCTATAGGTGACACGTAGTGGTGCTGGGCAGTCTGAGCCCCAGCGTTCTGATGAGAGTGCGGCACCAGCTGAGGTGCCAACACCTCCTCCATCTGCGGAAACTGTTCGTTTAGTTGCTGAGGCGCTCTTTGCCATGATTCAGCCGACCGGGCAAGCGCAGCCGGCAGTAGTGCCAGTTCGTGTCGATGTAAGACCCGAGCCGGTTGAGGCTGTAGATCCACGAGCAGCTGACCGACAGTTGAAGCAATTCATGAGCTTCAGTCCTCCGACGTTTGCGGGAATGGGATCCCCAACGCAGGCGGAAGATTGGTTATCGCGTGTCAAGAGGATAATGACAGCGATCAGGGCGGAGGAAACTCTCAAGGTCCCCTTAGCCACCTTCATGCTTGAAGGGGAGGCGCAGTTGTGGTGGGATGAGGTAGAGCTACACCATTTGGCGGGCAGGCAATTAACACAAGTGTCGATTGAGGAGTTCTCTCGAATCTTTCTGGCGAAACATGTCCCAGCGGCGCAACGTATTGCTATGGAAAATGAGTTCCAACGGTTAAAGCAAGGGGACGATAGTGTGGATATCTACTTGCACGAGTTTACCAGGTTGGGACGATATGCGGGAACAATCTTCGCGGATGACCAAAGGAAAACGAATCGGTTCTATGAAGGATTGCGGGATGAGTTACGATTCCTGCTTTCGAGTTCTGTGAGCCAAGGGTTTCAGGCGTTGGTTGATACTGCGTGCGCGTTGGAAAAGGACATGAGGCGAGTGCAAGGGAATAAGGGCTTGGTGGTGTCTAAGCCAGAGTTTCAAGCACCTCGCCCAGGCAAGTTGTTTTACCAGAAGAAAGGGGGCAAGAGGTCCAAGCCATCGGGGCAAGTAACTACGACCGTTGTGTCGGGAGCGACATCAAGGCCGGATGCTCGTACGTGCTATAACTGTGGCCGGGTGGGGCATATTGCTCGGGACTGTCGAGTTGTGCAGCCCAAAGGGGAAAAGAAGACGGGTGCGTCGTATGCTGAGAAGGGCAAAGCGGTGGTGGATTCCTCTGCTTCCCAGGCGCAGCCCCGAATCTATCAACTTGGCCAACAGGAAGCGATTAAGCAAAGTGACGTCGTCACAGGTACGAGTTGAGTTAGTTTACTTGCTGTGCTTTTGGTTTTGGTTTTGTTTCGCTTGTGCATGATGTGTGTGTGCTGCAGGCTTTGTCCTGATTCGGAATACTTTAGCGAGAGCCCTGTTTGATACGGGTGCTTCGCATTCTTTTCTGTCTGAGGATTTCGTATCTCGCATTGGGGTACCGAGTCATGTGACGGTGGATAGTACAAGGGTGCTATTGCCGAATGGCTGTGTGATGCTTGCGGATAGGGCTTGCGATGTGGATGTGCAAATAGGAAGTCGGGATTTCGGTTTGAGTGCAGCTGTGCTACCGTTGTCGGAGTTTGATGTGATCTTTGGTATGGACTGGCTTTCGGAGCAGCGTGCCTTTATTGATTGCAACTCCAAAGAGATTACACTGGGCCAGAATACCGGGCTTGTGACGAAGTTCGCTGGTATGCGTGGAGTTGGCGGAACGTTGTTGTCTGCACTCCAAGTCGTCAATGCTGTGCGGAAGGGCGCGGAGTTATTCTTCACGCTAATTCAGGCTGTTGAGCCAAAGGCCAGTGTCGGTGAAGTGCCAGTTGTGTCAGAGTTTGCCGATGTGTTTCCTAAAGATCTTCCTGGGTTACCACCCCAGCGGGAGATTGACTTCTCTATTGAGTTGGTGCCAGGTGCGAAACCTGTGGCCCGCTCTCCATATCGCGTCGCGCCAAAAGAGATGGCTGAGTTGAAAGTCCAACTGCAAGAGTTGTTGGAGCAGGGTTATATACGCCCAAGTATGTCACCTTGGAGCGCGCCTGTTCTCTTTGTGAAAAAGAAAGATGGTAGCTTACGGTTGTGTATTGACTACCGCGAGTTGAATAAGCTGACGGAGAAAAACAAGTATCCGATCCCACGGATTGATGACCTTTTTGATCAGCTGGCGGGATCAACGGTCTATTCCAAGTTGGATCTGAAATCGGGATATTATCAGCTAAGGATTCGGGAAGGTGACATTCCCAAGACGGCGTTTGGAACACGCTACGGTCATTATGAGTTCACGGTAATGCCGTTTGGCCTATGTAATGCGCCTTCGGTATTTATGGACCTAATGCATCGAACGTTCCGAGAGTACTTGGATTTGTTTGTTATTGTGTTTATCGATGACATCTTAGTATACTCTCAGTCGGAAGAGGATCACGCAAACCATTTGCGGTTGGTCTTGCATACCCTGCGGAGGAATAAGCTTTTTGCCAAGTTCTCAAAGTGCGAGTTCTGGCTCTCTTCAGTAGCCTTCTTAGGCCATGTGGTAAGCGGAGAGGGTATCGCGGTGGATCCGTTGAAGATAAGTGCCATCCGAGATTGGCCAGTGATGTCTTCAGTGGCCGAGGTCAGGAGCTTCCTTGGACTTGCGGGCTACTATAGACGGTTTGTGGAAAACTTCTCACGGATTGCTTTACCTCTCACCACGCTGACGAGAAAAGATCAAAAGTTCATATGGACGCCGGAGTGCGCTCGAGCTTTTGAAGACTTGAAGAGTCGTTTGACCACGGCGCCTGTGTTGACGTCTCCATGTGGTACCGATGGGTATGAGATCTATAGTGATGCATCTGGGAGCGGCTTAGGCTGCGTTCTTCTGCAGTTTGGGAAAGTGATTGCTTATGGCTCGCGTCAGTTGAAAGTGCATGAGCGGAATTATCCCGTCCATGATTTGGAGTTGGCGGCGGTAATCTTTGCGCTCAAGTTGTGGCGGCACTATCTATATGGCGTCAAAGTGGATATCTATACGGATCACAAGAGCCTAAAGTATTTGTTGGATCAGAAGGATTTGAATATGCGACAACGAAGATGGATGGAGTTCCTCGGGGACTACACCTTCGAGATTCACTATACTCCCGGGAAGGGAAATGTGGTCGCTGATGCTTTGAGTCGGAAGACTCCGGTACGGGCAAGCTGGTTGCAGAGGCATGATCAGCGTTTGATCCAAGATTTGGAAGCAATGGAGATATCGTGTGTTGACAAGGGTGCGTCAACCGATGCGTGTTTGAACTGGACGGAGGTGCAGTATGACCTTACGGACAGAGTTCGGCGAGCAACGGAGCTTGATGAAAGTCTCCAGCGCTATGCTAAAGATGGGCCGGATGATCAGTTCTCTTGGGATAACGGGTTGTTACGGAGAAATGGTCGAGTGTGCGTCCCAAGTGTGGGTAAACTGAGGGAAGAGTTGATGTACGAAGCTCACTTTGCCAAGTACTCAGTTCACCCAGGGAGCACAAAGATGTACAGGGACATGAAAAAGCTGTTCTGGTGGCCCGGACTAAAGAAAGATGTGGCTCGTTATGTGGCTAAATGCAACACCTGTGCGTTGGTGAAAGCAGAATGCCAGAAGCCTGGCGGTTTCCTGAAGTCGTTACCTATTCCGGAGTGGAAGTTCGATGATATTTCGATGGATTTCGTGCACGGGTTGCCGAGATCTCAACGCGGTCATGATTCAATCTGGGTGATTGTGGACCGGTTGACGAAAGTGGCGCACTTCCTTCCAAACAGAAGAGATGATTCAGTGGAAACCTTGGCCAAGCTGTATGTGGAGCAGGTTGTTCGACTGCACGGTGTTCCCCGGAGCATCGTTAGTGACCGTGATGGGCGGTTCACATCGAATGATTGGCGGCTCGTTCATCAAATGTTGGGTACAAAATTGGCGTTTAGTACGGCCTTTCATCCCCAAACGGATGGCCAGACTGAACGAACCAACAGGACGATGGAGGATATGCTCCGCATGTGCGCCCTAGACTTTGGTAAGAAATGGGAAGAGTATATATTTCTCGTTGAATTTGCCTATAATAATAGCTACCAAGCGAGTATTGGTATGGCACCATTCGAGGCGTTGTATGGTCGGAAATGCCGTACACCGTTAGCTTGGGCAGAAGCAGGCGAATCGAAGCTGAATGGGAAAAAGGAAGTCGAAGAAGCTACTTCGCTCATACGCTCTATTCGGGAGAGGCTATTGATAGCCCAAGATCGTCAAGCCAAGTACTACAATGCCAAGCACCGGAACGTGGAGTTCGCGGTGGGTGATTGGGTATATTTGAAGATCAAACCCTTCAAAGGTGTGTCCAGGATTCGGCGTTTGAAAAAGCTAAGTCCGAGGTATCTTGGTCCATTTGAGGTGGTGGAGCGTGTTGGGGAAGCTGCGTATCGACTAGCACTTTCAGCGGACTTGGGTGGATTACATGATGTGTTTCACATCTCAGTCCTTCGTAAGGCGGTAAAGGATCCAGCTCAAGTCGTGGAGGCTGATCGGGTACCGGTCGAGTATGGGCTAACGACGAGGGTTAGACCCATTCGGATCGAGGATCGAGCCGAGAAACAGTTGCGGAACAAAGTAATCGGGATGGTCAAGGTCCGATGGGACAATTGTGGCCGTGAAGAGCTAACATGGGAGCGGGAGCAGACCATGCGAGCTGAGTTTCCCGAGTTATTTGTATAAACTGTAGACCGTGTACTTTTTGTTATAACATGCTTATAGCATTGCTGGTTTTCTTTCCTTACCGTGCAAATTTCGGGACGAAATTTTGATAAGGGGGGGAGGGTTGTAACACCCCAAAAGGCCCCAATAGACTCAACTTGAAATTTGAGTAGCAGGTCAGGTTACACGGCCTGGGACACGGGCGTGTCCCAGGGCGTGTCGGGTGACACGGCCTGGGACACGGGCGTGTCCCAGGGCGTGTTCTATTTATTTTGCAAGATTGGCCTATTCCGGGCAGAGCCGGACACGGCCTTGAACACGGCCGGGAACACGGGCGTGTCAGGCTGGACACGGGCGTGTCAGCTGCCGTGTTCCGACCCGTGTTCTGGTTGCAGCTCGATGGAGCAGGAGACACGGGCGTGTCTCAGGTTTGACACGGGCGTGTCAGGTCCGACACGGGCGTGTCGTTGACCCGTGTTGTTCAGTCGGTTCAAGCTGTGTGCACCGTTTAAGGGGTACACGGCCTGTGACACGGGCGTGTCACAGGCCGTGTCGGCCAAAAAGTGAGATTCTGGGGAAATCTTGGCCGTTCAGTTTCCTCTCTTTTGATCCAAAGGCTCAGGTGGTTTCTTGGGCTGGATAAGTCGTGAGAGAAGGAGGTAAAGCCATTCTTCATTATTCTTAAGGAAGAGAAAAAGAGAGAGAAAGAGAGGAAGAAGGAGGAGGAGACCAAGCCACCGGCGGAGCTCCCGTGGTTCGATTCGCGATCCGAAGCCGGCGTTGTGACGGCAAGGCTGCTGCGGTTCTTTCTCACCGGCTAGTTTGCGATGGCACCGAAGAGATCGACAAGGGTAACGATCTCCCTCCTTGGACATGTGAAGTCCTTCTTTTCTGCATTGCATAGGGAAAGCCCTTCCCCGCGAGTGTGCGGTGGGTTGTGGTGTCCCTTGGGGTAGATATGTGAAGTCCCCCTTGTTAGAGGCCGGAATTGGAGTACGGCTCTAGGCATGCTGTGTGAAGCCCATCTGGATGGAATCTGGATTGGTGATGCTTGTTTGCATATCGGAGAAGGCTCCGTGATAATGGCTTGTGATGCCTATGGCTTGTGATGCCTTGTTCCTACCTATTGCTTGGTGCGGCAGGAAGTACTGGACGATGTCCAGGAAATGAAGAGGGTTGGCGGCAACTCTTGTGGCCGTGCGTTGCCACTTTATGAGTAGTTGCGCCGTTGGGCTGCAACTCATTGAAAAGGCTGAGTGCCGAACAGGAAAGGTGAAACCGACCCGCGCCTATAAAATGCCATGGATACTTCCGTATTCGAGGTGGCTCGGCGACTTGAGCAACGGGGGGTGGCTGATCCGTACCTGCGTTAGGTCCGTCCGACTTGGAAGCCTGGTATAGGTTTTGTTGGAGCGCCTAATGAGAGTCTTAGGCCCGCGCGCCGGAAAGACTAGAAATGCTCAAATACCGTGTAGACGGTGGTGTTGACCCTGGTATTCCGGTACACCGAAAATGTGCCCTGAGTGCACGGACTGTCGGGCCGGGTGGCCGATGGTTGTGATGGCTTGAATGTGCCTGCGCGCACATAGTTGCTATTGATGGTGCCATGCTTGCAGGGAAAGAATGCTCATGCCCCGAGAAAGGGGTAGGATTGTTATAATTGGGTCAGCTGAAAGCTGACCGTTGCATTGTTTGCCACCGGTTGGGTGGAATTGTTCCCGTGCAGGTGCTGGAGAGCCAAGTGGTAAGTGATGGGCGGGAGAGCCCTACTGCTGTTGCTGCTGCTGCTGCGGCTAGCCTGGAAGGCTAAGCCATTGTTTTGTTTTCTCTTTTTACTCATGTATGGCCGGCCTGCGCGCCGAGGTTTGTAAAACATGATGTATGTTCAGAGGAACTGTAAGGCCTTAAGGCCAAACTCTTGTGGTGGTGTACATTCCATGGTATATATATAATGTGGTTTTATATATTGGACATTCCGGTTAAGAGTTCAAAGTTGTAACTGAAAGCTTCCGCTAGAATGCTCTGAGTTAGGATTCGTGTTTGGTTTGGTATTATCCTGTGACCTCACCGTCTGTTTGTGGCATATAGTGTGGGGCCCCGGCCGGACCTTCTACTATACGTCATCTAACGGATGGGGTCGTTACACGAGATGAACGTCGGATTGTCATGGTACGGTGGTGGCATTCCCGAACTTCTCCTATAGCAAGAGCAGAAATCTGAATTCGTTTGGTCTAGAGTGTAACCTTCTCCTCTTGCTCTAAGGGGGCTTTTATAGATCTCCAAGTGGGGAGGGGAAAGGATGAAACATTCATGACCATGAATGCCCTCTCTCTCTCTTAATATTATTGTGGTTATGGTGCAAGGAAAGAAACGGTGGAAGATGAGAAGACTGATCCAGGTGACGATTTCCTATTGGGTTAACTCTTCCTCATTTTAGTAAGTATTTAGAGAAAGAAACGGCTCATAAATACTCCTGCTGTAAATTCCCATAATCAGAATTGATTATGACTTCGGTTACAGAAGTTTCCAGCCTGGCTGACGTTTAGGCCTTGGTCACGGGCGTGACACATAGGTCACGGGCGTGATAGGTGTGTTGCAAATTCAGAGTTCAGCGATCGTCTTCCTGAGATCGATGATCGTCGAAGGGGTCACGCCCTAGGTCACGGGCGTGACCTGTCGGTCACGGGCGTGACAGCCCGTGATGCAAACTCTGCGCTCGCCGATCGTCTTCCTGAGATCGACGATCGTCGAAGGTGGGTCATGCCCTAGGTCACGGGCGTGACACGCGGGTCACGGGCGTGACAGGGACATGATGCAAATTCTGCGCTAGACGATCGTCTCGCTGAGATCGAGGATCGTCGAAGGGGGTCACGCCCTAGGTCACGGGCGTGACACGTGGGTCACAGGAGTGACAGGGCCATGATGCAAATTCTGCGCTCGACGATCGTCTCGCTGAGATCGACGATCATCAAAGGGGGTCACGCCCTAGGTCACGGGCGTGACACGTAGGTCACGGGCGTGACAGGCCCGGGTTGAAAATTCTGCGCTCGACGATCGTCTTCCTGAGATCGACGATCGTCGAAGGGGTCACGCCCTAGGTCACGGGCGTGACGGGTCAGTCACGGGCATGACCAACCCGTGACTCGAAGTCTTGGTTGATGGACTTCAATTTTTGGGTTTCTTAGGGTTCTGTCACGACAAACCCTCTCCTAGGGGTATAGCCGAAAATGGGATGTTACAAATCCCAATAAACAAAACAAAAATTTCGTCCCCGAAATTGAGGTTAAGATTACGGGGATTTCTACCGGAATAAAATAAACTTGTAACATCCCATATGATTTTTTTTCCTATTGGGTCGAAGCGACTACTTGATTGATAAACAAAGGCTGTTGGAACACCCTATTACTAATTTGGGCAAGGATCATTATGTTTCTCTTAGGAAACCAGGTTGACCTAGTTGTATAGTGTAAAGGTCAACATTAGAATGAGTCTAGGGCTTAGAAATTAGGTTTGAAGCTGCCCCCAAGGACCATTCAAGCTCAGGATTTCAAGCTAAGTAAAGAGATAAAAATAGTCGAACGACGGTCGACTATCGTCGAGCTCCAGTCGACGATCGTCGAGCTTAGGTCGACTACTTATGTCCTCAGCCTTCTGCTTGTTGCTGGTTTCGGTCGACTATCGTCGAGCTTCAGTCCGACGATCGTCGAGCTTTGGTCGACGATCTCTGGCTGTGCTTAGGTCGACTATTTCTGGAAAAGTTCAGGTCGACGATCTCCGTTTGCTTCAGGTCGACGTTTTCTGTTGAAGTTTAGGTCGACGATCTCTGTCTTAATCAGATCGACTATTTCTGCCAGACCAAGAACTTCGATAGTCGATCTCAGATCGAAGTTTTCTGTCTACTGCTTATCTTCAATATCTCTGAGCTCAGGTCGACGATCTTCGAGATCAGATCGACGTTTTCTGTCAGAATGATCTATTCCTTCTCTGAGCTCTGGTCGGCGATCGTGGAGCTCAGATCGATGTTTATTTTGAGAGATCGACGTTCTTAAGGATTCAAATGCTGTCGTTCTTTGGAATGTTTTCTCAGCATTTAATTTCAAGAAGATTTGCCAGCCATTTTCATTTATTCTGGAACAAGTTTCAAGGAATTATTCAGGAATGTTTCATTGGACGTTCCTCTAGAAGACAAATCCTTTATGGAAGGCATTTAATGTCTGATAACGGCCATCTTGGAAGAATTATATTCAGAGAATAAGATCGTCTTCTCCAACACTACTCAAAAAGAGAATTAATCAAGAGTCAATACACGATAGAATCAAGAGACACACACTGTTACAGAAGAACAAGAAATAATTAAGCTGTGAAAGATAACCATCCTCTTGCTTACAGAAAAGTGATCAAAGCCTCATCTCAAAGAACTCCAGACACCTCATCTTTCAGCCTCTTTGCTGAAACAATTCTTTGCTGGAGATCTAAAGATCTGAAGACCTATCACCCTAGAGCAAAGCTTCCATTCCTGATTCATTCAACATCTCAGGGGGAGCCTTGACAACAAAAGATCCACTAGTCTTCTCTCATTTGATTTGAGAATAGAGAAGACAACCTCACCTCTTTACCTTTTTCTTTTTCCTGCTGTAAAGGGTTCTTGAACTCCCTTCAAAAGTTCTGTCTAGTTCTGAGAACCTTGTCAAAACTCAGTGGTGGCAAGACACCTGATCAAAAAATCCAGTTTTGGTTTTTGAGCACCTTATCAAAAGCTCATTGGTGTCAGGACACCTGATCAACTCATCCTGAGTGGATTCCTACCTAGGGTGGTAGAAGAGTGGATGTACCCAGGTTTTTGGGGAACCACTATATTTCCTTGTGTCTTCTGGTTTGTTTGTGTGATTTGTTTGTTGTGTGCTGTGCTCTTTACTTCTTGGTTTTTAACTTCTTACTAGCACTCTACACTATATCATAAATTGAATTTTATATGTGCTGTTTATTTCAACTGTGAAAAATTATTTTAAAATACTTTATTCACCCCCCCTCTAGAGTTGAGATAGATCTTACCCTCACTTTCAATTGGTATCAGAGGGAGGTTGGTTGCTCATACAGGCTAACACCTGAACCAAAAGATCCTTGATAAGATCAATCTCTTAAGAGGATTATTTTCTATACATCTATCTATTTATTTAAAGACATGGCACAGAACAAAGATTATGCAAGCACCAGACCACCAGTGTGCAACCTTTCCAAGTTTTCACTCTGGAAGGCAATGATTAGATTATACATGAATTCTATTGATGAAGATATTTTCAATTCTGTCTTGACAGTTCGTCCAAGTCCACCAGCAAGCTCAAGCACAAATGCTGTTCCACCCCCTTCAGGAACAGATGCAGACATAAAGAAATGGAAAACTGCTGATGCAAAGGCCATGAACATCTTAGCTCAGACAATGTCTGATGAGATATTTCAGAAAGTAGCTGACTGCAACTCAGCCAAAGGAATTTGGGACAAGCTCTCTGAAATTGTCTCAGGGTCTGCTGATGAAAGGAAAGATAGAAGATCTCATCTGATAAGCCAATATGAGAACTTCAAAAAGGGAGAAGCTAAATCAGTGGCTGACATGTACAATAGACTAAGTCTAATTGTCAATGAGTTAAAAACCCTGGACAAAGAAATCTCACTGACTGAGCTGAATGACAAAATCCTGATGTGCTTCCCCAGCACTTGGGATTCAAGAATCTGGCCAATCAAAGATGCCAGAAGTCTAAATGAGATTACCACTGAAGCTCTCCTGGGCAAGCTCAAATCCTATGAGCTGCTCATTAAAAAGAGAGAAGAAGAACAAAAGGCTACTTCTCCAGCCACAAGGAAAGAAAAGACCATAGCCTTCAAAGCTGCAGAAGAGGAGCCTGAAGATAAAGCTACAGGAAATGATGAGCTCATAAGTCTACTGGCCAAAAGATTCTACAAGATGGCCAGAAAAGACATCAGAAAGAGACCATACAAGGGTCATGATAAACCAAGGTATGATAAATCAAATAACAATAAAGAAATTATATGCTTTGGTTGCAGGAAACCAGGCCACATTGTGCCTGACTGTCCAGAAAACAAGAATAAGGACAAGAAGGAAAGAAGAGAAAGAAGAAAAGAAAAGGATTACAAGAAGAACAGCTCAGACAAAGCCTCCTCCAGCAAGAACAAACATACAAGGAAGGGCTTTGTTGCTGAGACATGGAGTGAGACAGAAGAAGATTCTGAATCTTCATCCAGTTCCAGTGATGATGAGGATGATGCAGATGAAAAAGAATTTTGCATGATGGCTATCAATGCCTCACAGCAAAACTCTGATGAAGAATCAGAATCAGATTCAGAAACTCAACCAGATGAAGATCAGGTAATCAACTCTTTTGATTTTAATTCTGAGGACTTCAAAAATGAATTTAAGACACTGTGCCTAGATTTATTAAAATCTGAGAAGGAGATAATCTCTCTCAGGAATCAATTGTCTGAGCATAGTGTCCTAAACTCAAAGAACCTCAAACTCTCTGAGCAGTTAGAATACTGTAGGGAGGAGATAGCTTCACTGAAAAAGTGAACTATCAAAGGCCAAAAAGTTTGAAGAATCCCTAAATGGGAGAAGTATCAGACTGATGGACATCACAAGTACAGTGAACTCTAGATTTAATAGCACACTGGGCTTGGGTGCCTCATCCAGCCAACCTATAATATTATCAACTCCAATCAAATTTGTCTCTGACAAAGGAAAGGGAGTAATAGAGGTAGTTAGGAAGAATGCAGATCTGTCAGAGAAAGATTCAGTTCAACAGATGGCGTCGAGCAGAGCTCGACGATCGTCGAACAGAGCTCGACGATCTAACCACAGATCGTCGACCTCAGCTCGACGATATCCAAACTCTGAACTTCAGTATAATCGATCTTCGAACAGAGATCGACAATCTGACCCAAGATCATCGACCTCAGTTCGACGATCGTCGAACAGAAATCAGGACTGTGAACATTCCTTCAATGGCACATCTAGATTCAACCCTAGAAGTCCCACATCCCAAGGCTTTAATCCCTATACTGAATGGATAGTACCTCCTAGGAGATACCATCCTGAAGGTTATAAGGATCAACCTGGGATGTCTTTTATTTCAGAATTCAAGCGATATCAACCTAGGCCCAAGGTTAACTAGGTCAAAAACAAATAAGCTGTTTTTGTGCAGGTGAAGACCTATCCAGCATCAAACCATCAATGGTATCTGGATAGTGGGTGCTCAAAGCACATGACAGGGGACAAGGACAACTTCACTTCCTTCAAAGCCAAGCTTGGACCCAAAGTAATTTTTGGAGACTCAAGCTTTGGAACTACAAAAGGATATGGTGCAGTCCAAATTGGCCCAGTCACTTTCAAGAAGGTGGCTTATGTTGAAGGACTCAAGCACAACTTGATAAGTATCAGTCAACTGTGTGATGAAGGATATCAAGTGACATTCAACAAAGCCATATGCAAGGTCAAGTCAGAGGACAACACAACTGTGTTGACAGGTAACAGAAGAGGTAATATTTACTTAGTGGATTTTCATTCACCTGTAGTAGATATTTGCCTATTCAATTCCATTTCAAAATCTAATATTTTATGGCATAAGAGACTAGGGCATATTAACCTTAGAACCATTGCTAGGCTATCCAAAGACAAACTTGTTAGAGGACTACCTTCTGGTCCCTACAAGAAGGAAGGACTTTGCAAGGCTTGTCAATTAGGCAAGCAAACTAAAAGTAGTTTTAAATCAATTAATAAGAGTGATTCACCTAGGATTTTGTACCTGTTGCACATGGATCTTTTTGGACCCATATCTGTACAAAGCCTAGGAGGGAAATCCTATACTTTAGTGGTTGTAGATGACTTCTCAAGATTCACTTGGGTATTCTTTCTGAGGAAGAAGTCTGATAACTTCAAGTGTTTGACAGATTTTCTCAAATGCATTCAGATTGAGTTCAACACTCACATTGCCCTGATCAGAAGTGATCATGGGACAAAGTTTGATTCTCTTCTCATGCAAGAGTTCTGTCAAAGTGAAGGGATTAGGCACACTTTCTCAGCTCCTAGAACTCCTCAACAAAATGGGGTAGCTGAAAGGAAAAATAGAACACTCATTGAATCTGCAACTACATTATTGGCAGATGCTCACCTACCTCTATCCTTTTGGGCTGAGGCAGTGAACACCTCCAACTATGTGTTGAACAGAAGCCTGATACACAAACTGAAGGGCAAGACTCCCTATGAATTGCTCAAAGGGAAGAAACCTAAAATAGGCTATTTTAAAGTTTTTGGTTGCACTTGTTTTATTCATAATAATGACAAGAAATATCTAGCAAAATTCCAAGCTAAAGCTGATGAAGGAGTGTTTCTGGGATACTCCATGATCAGCAAGGCCTATAGGGTTTATAATAAATCTTCCTGTAAAATTGAAGAATCTGTTCATATTATTTTTGATGAAGCTAACATGTCTTTCAAGGAGAAGAATGCTTCTACCATAGAACCTTTGCAGGTACATTCTCTAGCTGAAGACTTGAACAAATTGCAAGTTGTTGAAAAGAATGAGAGCAGTGATGATGAAGAAGAAGTTCAACATCTGGAAGAAAATCACCTTGAAGAGCCAGTTGTTGTTCCACAAGAGGAAACAACAACACAGGTTGGTGAACCATAAACACCCCCTGTTGATCTAGTAACAACAAGAAACCATCCAATCTCTCAAGTAATTGGAGACATCTCAGCTGGTGTGCAAACTAGAAATCAGGTCAACCAGAACCTGATGCACACTTGCTTCCTCTCTCAAATTGAGCCTCAATCCATTCAAGATGCAAAGCAAGATCCACACTGGATCATTGCAATGCAAGAGGAGTTGCATCAATTTGAAAGGAACAAGGTTTGGGAATTAGTGCCTAAGCCAAAGGATCATCCCATTGTTGGAGCAAAGTGGGTATTCAGGAACAAGCTGGATGATCAAGGAGTTATAGTCAGAAACAAAGCAAGGCTAGTTGCTCAAGGGTACTCTCAACAAGAAGGAATAGACTATGATCAGACCTTTGCACCAGTTGCAAGGTTAGAAGCCATCAGAATATTCCTAGCCTATGCTGCTCACAAAGGTTTCAAAGTGTACCAAATGGATGTAAAGAGTGCATTTCTCAATGGGGACATCAAAGAGGAAGTCTATGTTAGACAACCTCTAGGTTTTATCTCTCCAACTCACCCTGATTATGTTTACAAATTGCATAAAGCATTATATGGTCTCAAGCAAGCTCCTAGAGCATGGTATGAGACCCTAGCATGCTTTCTTCTAGAAAATGATTTTGTTAGGGGGAGAGTAGACCAAACTCTTTTTATTAGAACCCATAAGTCTCATACCCTACTAGTGCAAATTTATGTAGATGACATTATATTTGGTTCTACTGATTCAAACTTGTGCAAAAAGTTTTCCAAGCTTATGCATTCTAAATTTGAAATGAGTAGCATGGGTGAGCTGTCCTTCTTCTTAGGACTGCAAGTCAAGCAACATGCTGAAGGCATATTTATTTCTCAAACCAAGTATGCAAAAGAATTGGTTAAGAAATTTGGTATGTCTGATGCATCATGTATGAAAACACCCATGCCCTCAAATGCTGTAATAGATGCTGATGAACATGGGAAACCTGTTGATCAGACAACATATAGAGCAATAATTGGCTCTTTATTGTACCTTACAGCTAGTAGGCCTGATATAATGTTTGCTACATATATTTGTGCTAGATTCCAAGTTAACCCTAGAGAGTCACACTTAATCTTAGTTAAGAGGATTCTTAGGTATGTTAAAAGTTGTCCAAATCTAGGTCTTTAGTATCCAAAAGATTCAGCATTTGATTTAACTGGATTTTCAGATGCTGATTATGCTGGATGCAGAATAGACAGGAAAAGCACCAGTGGAACTTGTCAGTTCCTTGGTGATAGACTTGTCTCTTGGTTTTGAAAGAAACAAACATCTGTGTCAACTTCAACTGCTGAAGCTGAGTATATGGCTGCAGGCAGTTGTTGCTCACAAATATTGTGGATACAAAATCAGCTTCTAGACTATGGTTACAACTTAGAGAAGTCAAAATTTTTTTGTGATAATACTAGTGCTATCTCTATAGCACAAAATCCAGTCCTCCATAGTAGGACAAAACACATAGAAATTAGGCATCACTTTCTGAGAGATAATGTAGAGAAAAATAAAATTGAACTTCAATATATCCCAACTGATTTGCAAAGGGGAGATATTTTCACCAAGCCTTTGGATGAAAAGAAACACAGCTTCTTCCTAAATCAGTTAGGCATGTTAGATGGAGGAAGCCTAAACTAAAGTACAAGTTTTTGAAAAGCTAAAACATACCAAGACTAGGCTAAAAATCAATTCTTTTGTGTCTGTAGAACAAGTTTTGTCTCTGAACTGCGCTCGACGTTTTCCTAGAAATCGTCGAACGAAGATCGACGATTTTCCAAAAATCGTCGACCAAAGATCGACGTTCCCGAAGTCGTCGATCTGAGTTCAGAGTCTTCGCTAGATCTAGGCTTTTTCTCCTTCTGTTCAGAGGCCGTCGAGCGGAGCTCGACGCTTATCAACATCGTCGAACGAAGATCGACGATATTGACGTCTCTTCAGATTCCTTCTGCAGCCCAAATCGTCGAGCTGAGTTCGACGCTTCTTCGAACTGAGCTCCACGATTTTCCTTTCTCGTGTCGAACCCTAATATAAAATCATTTTTTGGCCGCCGCTCGTCGTTTACACCTTCATACTCTGTGCAAATTCTTTTTCCCTCCAAACCTTCTACACTTGGTCGCGTTTGTTCAATCTTTGCAGGTACAGATGGCTTCAAGTGTTGCCGCCCTTTCGAAGATGAAATTTGACACCAGATTTGATATCGATATAAGCTCATTTGATGGAAGCGATCAGCGCTTCAAAGATATTCTCAATCTGTTCAGAGATCAACAACTGTTGGAAATAATGACTTGCAGAATGAAGATCGCTTCAGATGAAATAAAAGAATGGTGCTATTCAGCGACAGATGAGAATGAGAATTCTGTCGTCGGCCTCATAAAAGGGACCCAGGTACAACTGTCCCCGGCTCTCTTAACTGAAGTGTTTCATCTCAGTTCTGGAGAAGATTCCATCGAGTTATCTGAAGAAGAATATGATTCCATGCTTGATCGAATGGGTCACAATGCTATGAATCCTAATAAACTGCTGAAGAAGAATCTGTCATTGGAATTTCAGTTTTTGGCTGATGTAGTTGGGAAAGTGCTGCTGGCCAAGCACTCTACCCATGATACAATTTCAAGATATCAGTTTTGTCTGATGGGAGCTCTGCTGGATAAGAAACATCTGAACTGGGGATCAATTTTCTTCAATCTGATTAAGAAAAAGCTGAATAAGACTGCTGTCAGCTTTGGGAGAATTCTAGGGGTCTATCTGCATTTCAGATGCCCTGAGTTGCTAACCTCTTCTGGGATGTTCATTAATGCATCCAAGAGGCTCTCCTGTGCCCTTTTTGGCAAATGGGACAGGCAGATCATCAATCCCTCCAGAGCTGCTGCATCGACTCCTGCTTCAGGCACAAGGACTGTCTTAGTCACTCCACCTCTGGTCTCTGCACCAACAGAAGGGTTGCCTGCTCCTCCTCCTCCTCCAGCTGTCTCTACCCCAGCCATTTCATCCTCACCTCCAATCTCTACCATAGCCATATCTTCCCCAATTACCATTGCTTCACCAGTTTCATCCCCTCCAGTATCTACCTCTGAGGTATTCCTTCCTCTCTTCTCTTACCCATCCTTTACCACTCCATCATATTCTCTTTTAGATGAATCCTTTATGTATGATTCTCATCCTTCCTCTCCTCCTGAGCCTCCCTTTACCTCCTCATTCCAACAAATGATGGAAGAAATTTTCTCTCAACCTATCTTCAATCCTTCTCTTACCCCTTCTATCTCCACCTCACCTCATTCTATCTCCTCCTTTCCTATATCAGAACCATCCATTCCCTCACCTCCTATCTCCTCTTTCCCCATGCCACCAGCTCCAGCCAACATCCTTCCAACAACCTTCTCTCCTACCTCTGCTCAAGCCCCTCTTGAGCATGTAGATCTATCAGCCCTGGCTGACAGGTTATATGAGCTGTTAGCTCCAAAGCTAACCTCATTACTGGAGACCACTCTGGCTCCACTCCTGACCCATGTCAAGGAGCTGTCTTCCAAGCTATCATCTTTCATTCCCTCTCAGGCAACTTCATCTTCTGGGTGCCTTGATTCACTTATCTCTGAACCAAGGCAGGGGGAGATGCCATATGAAGTAGTTTTTGCAATGAACCTCCAGAGCCTGCTCTCCAAGTTTAATGCTGGATACTTCAGATTCCTGCCAGTTTCTCATACTGAAGATCTGTCTAAGGCCATTGTGCCTATTTCTGTCTGTAATCCCAGCCAAATTGAAGCATATATAAATTCTTGGAAGGCTGTGGATGTTGTTATGTCCATCTCTGATGCTGCTATTAAGGCCATTGTGTCTCTTGTTGATGATGTTGCTACTGCTGTTGTAGATATTTCTGCTGATATTACTGTTGATTCTGATATGCTTGTTGATACTTCTGCTGATATGTTGGTTGATATTCCTGTTCCTGATGTTTCTGCAAAGCTTAAAGCTCAAGAAGAGTATATCAGAAGAATTGATGATCTGTATGATCAACCTCAGAGTTCTGAGAGTGGTCAGTATAGGACAAATTCTGATGATTCTACTAGCACTATTGCCAAGAAAAGGAAGGCCAAAAGCAAGGCCATGATGTCTGTTTCCCCAGCTCAAGCAAAGGATTCTAATGATACTCCCTACTATATTTTGCATGACTGCCCCTTATCTGAGCCTTGGATGCAGTACTCCAAGAACCAATTAAAGGCTATGAAGAAGAAGAGGAAGCTAGACAAGTATGAAAAAGGAACTTCTCAGTATCAGCCTCCTCCTCCTCCTCCTCCAGATTCTGGTTCAGGCTCAGCCCCTCAAGCTCCAGTTTCCAGACACAGTTCTTCCCAGTCCTATCAGAGATCCTATCAAAGGGGGCAGCATCAAAGGGGTTATCAATCTAGAAGAGATCAATATAGAGGAAGCCAGAGAGGGCACAGATTTCATCAAAGGGAAGGACAAGGCCATACTGATTCTACTTCAGGTCCTTTTCCCTATAAGCTAAAAGATGCTGTTGTCTCCAGGACTCCTCCTACTGATTCTGAAACCATCAACAGATATGAACCTCCTGTTCCATTTGAGGATCCTGAGAACAACCCTGTGTCCTGGACAGCTAGAATGAAAGAATTGGCTGCCCTTGATCAAATGAAAAAGGCCAGAGAACAAGGCAAGGATACTTCCAACATAACAACTTTATCAGAGCAGAAAAAGAAAGAACTAGAGAGATATGCATCAAGGAAATTCTTTAATCCAGAAGACTATATGAAGCTGCACCCTGAGGCTGTTGTTCCAAGGCCCAAATCTCAGACTTCCTTAGGTGCAGAAGATGATAGAAGATCCAAGAAAGAAGCCCTAAATCCCAACAGAGAAATTTTGTTTAAAAAGGGAACTGAAAAGAGGTGAACTGTGTAAGCTGAACATCATTCTCCCTTGGATATTTGCTGTCTTTTTATCTGTGATCTGCATTGCTGCTATATATCTCCTCTGCAGTATTGATTTAGCTTTTGTGTTGATGTATGTTTTTTTTACTTCCTATTTTTATCTGTAAATAGTAATCCTAACCCAAATAGGGGGAGATTGTTGGAACACCCTATTACTAATTTGGGCAAGGATCACTATGTTTCTCTTAGGAAACCAGGTTGACCTAGTTGTATAGTGTAAAGGTCAACATTAGAATGAGTCTAGGGCTTAGAACTTAGGTTTGAAGCTGCCCCCAAGGACCATTCAAGCTCAGGATTTCAAGCTAAGTAAAGAGATAAAAATAGTCGAACGACGGTCGACTATCGTCGAGCTCCGGTCGACGATCGTCGAGCTTAGGTCGACTACTTATGTCCTCAGCCTTCTGCTTGTTGCTGGCTTCGGTCGACTATCGTCGAGCTTCAGTCCGACGATTGTCGAGCTTTGGTCGACGATCTCTAGCTGTGCTTAGGTCGACTATTTCTAGAAAAGTTCAGGTCGACGATCTCCGTTTGCTTCAGGTTGACGTTTTCTGTTGAAGTTTAGGTCGACGATCTCTGTCTTAATCAGATCGACTATTTCTGCCAGACCAAGAACTTCGATAGTCGATCTCAGATCGAAGTTTTCTGTCTACTGCTTATCTTCAATATCTCTGAGCTCAGGTCGACGATCTTCGAGCTCAGATCGACGTTTTCTGTCAGAATGATCTATTCCTTCTCTGAGCTCTGGTCGGCGATCGTGGAGCTCAGATCGACGTTTATTTTGAGAGATCGACGTTCTTAAGGATTCAAATGCTGCCGGTCTTCGGAATGTTTTCTCAGCATTTAATTTCAAGAAGATTTGCCAGCCATTTTCATTTATTCTGGAACAAGTTTCAAGGAATTATTCAGGAATGTTTCATTGGACGTTCCTCTAGAAGACAAATCCTTTATGGAAGGCATTTAATGTCTGATAACGGCCATCTTGGAAGAATTATATTCAGAGAATAAGATCGTCTTCTCCAACACTACTCAAAAAGAGAATTAATCAAGAGTCAATACACGATAGAATCAAGAGACACACACTGTTACAGAAGAACAAGAAAGAATTAAGCTGTGAAAGATAACCATCCTCTTGCTTACAGAAAAGTGATCAAAGCCTCATCTCAAAGAACTCCAGACACCTCATCTTTCAGCCTCTTTGCTGAAACAATTCTTTGCAGGAGATCTAAAGATCTGAAGACCTATCATCCTAGAGCAAAGCTTCCATTCCTGATTCATTCAACATCTCAGGGGGAGCCTTGACAACAAAATATCCACTAGTCTTCTCTCATTTGATTTGAGAACAGAGAAGACAACCTCACCTCTTTACCTTTTTCTTTTTCCTGCTGTAAAGGGTTCTTGAACTCCCTTCAAAAGTTCTGTCTGGTTCTGAGAGCCTTGTCAAAACTCAGTGGTGGCAAGACACCTGATCAAAAAATCCAGTTTTGGTTTTTGAGCACCTTATAAAAAGCTCATTGGTGTCAGGACACCTGATCAACTCATCCTGAGTGGATTCCTACCAAGGGTGGTAGAAGAGTGGATGTACCCAGGTTTTTGGGGAACCACTATATTTCCTTGTGTCTTCTGGTTTGTTTGTGTGATTTGTTTGTTGTGTGCTGTGCTCTTTACTTCTTGGTTTTTAACTTCTTACTAGCACTCTACACTATATCATAAATTGAATTTTATATGTGCTGTTTATTTCAACTATGAAAAAATATTTTAAAATACTCTATTCACCCCCCCCCCCTCTAGAATTGAGATAGATCTTACCCTCACTTTCAAAGGCAATTTCCTGAATAAACAAAAGATTAGCCCCTACTTTCCTGTGCATGCCTAGGTTCTCAATTTCCCTTATCTAGTCCTATCGGTTCAATACAAGAAGGCAATTCATAGTATACTGAGAGGTGGTGATGTATACCTGACTAAACAACTCCGGGTATTTTTGCCTCATCAGGTCCTGCGGTTCCCAGGTGTGCTCCTCCTGACCGTGGTTTCTCCACAGAACCTTGACTAAGAGGATCTTCCTACGGCGCAAGATCCGTAATCCTTTGTCATCGATCCGAACCGGCTCCAAGTGAACAGATCGGTCTTAGGCTACCGGCCCTTTGGTTATCAAAATCTGCTGCTCCGGGCGTAGTAGAGCCCTTCTATGCGAAGAAATGTGGAAGACTTCGTGTAGAGCTGCCAGCTCTGGTGGCAACTCAAGCCTGTAAGCTAGGGCCCCGATCCGCTCCAGGATCCTATAAGGGCCCATATAACAAGGGCTGAGCTTCTTCCTCGACCACGCACCCGTGAAACTCCATGCATGGGCCGGATCTTCAAAAACACTCGGTCCCCCACTTGAAACTCCACGTGACGATGTCGGGCATCATAGTACTTAGCCTGTCTTCTCTGCGCCTCTAACATCCTATCTCTTATCAGTCTCACCTGAGCCTCGGTGTCTTCAATAAAATCCGATCCCAACACCTTCGGATCCTCGTCCTGAACCCAAGAAAGCGGGGTCCTGCATTTCCTTCCATACAAGGCTTCATAAGGCGCCATCCTAATGCTGGACTGGTGGCTGTTGTTATAGGAGAACTCGACCAACGGCAATATCTTCTCCCACGGCTCCCCTCGGTCCAGTATACACAGTCGTAGTAGATCCTCCAATGTCCTGTTGGTGCGCTCTGTCTGCCCGTCAGTCTGAGGGTGGAAGGCTGTGCTAAAAATCAATCGGGTGCCCAGATATGCCTGCACTAACCGCCACTCCCTGGATGTAAACCGTCCATCGCGGTCCGACACTATCATCCTGGGCACGCCATGATATCGGATATACTGCACCACGAACTTCCGTACCAGCACTCCCACCGAGTCATCCTTCCTGATTGGTATAAGCGGCCACCTTCGTCAACCGATCAACAATCACCCAGATCGAGTCATTCCCTATCCGAGACCGGGGAAGCCCATGTATAAAATCCATAGCTATATTATCAAACTTCCACTCCGGCACCGGGAGTGGCTGCAACAGTCCTGCGGGGTTCCTGCACTCCACCTTCACCAACTGACATGCCTCGCAATGGGTCACGAAGTACGTAATGTCCTTCTTAATCCCTAGCCAAAACATCATCTTCTTCAAATCTGCCGTCATCTTGGTGATCCCCGGGTGTATAGAATATCTGCTACAATGCGCCTCTGCCATGATGTCCTCCCAAATCCGGCCTCCTGCGGATATATATACTCTGCCTCTGAAATGTAGCAATCCATCTCTCAGGGAATAATCTCTTGTCAAACCCTCCTCCAAGGCTCGGAATATCTGCTCTGCCCATGCATCTGTCCTCTGTCCATCCCGGATGCGGTCCCGAATATCATCTATGGCCACCATCGATGCCAGATACTCCCTATACAGCTCTGGATCATCCTCGGACACTAGGGATATCTGCATATCTCTGAAGGACCGGACTAGCTCTATGGACATAACCCAGGGCCCAGCTTCGGAAGTGGCAGCTCTCCGACTTAATGCGTCGACCACCACGTTTGCCTTCCCTGGATGGTAGTGCATCTCATACTGATAGTTTGCTAAGAACTCCATCCAGCACCTCTGCCAGATAATCAGCTGCTTCTGCGTGTCCACATATTTCAGGTTCTTGTGGTCGGAGTAGATATTGCAGTGGACTCCATAAAGATAATGGCGCCAGACCTTCAGAGCAAAAACGACCGCTCCCATCTCAAGGTCAAGCACCGGGTAGTTCTACTCGTGCTTCTTCAACAAGCGAGACGCATATGCAATCACATGGCCCTTCTACATCAGTACAGCTCCCATACCCTGGTAGGAAGCATCGGTTTAGCCTGAAAACCTTCTCTCCCCGAGGGGAGAGTAAGTATGGGGGCCGAGGTGAGTCGATCCTTCAGCTCCTGGAAAGCCGCCTGGCACTGCGGGGTCCAAACGAAAGGTGCCTCCTTCTTCGTCAAAGATGTGAGTGGGAGGGCAATTTGGGAGAACCCCTCCACGAACTTCCGGTAATAACCGGCAAGTCCTAAAAAGCTTCGTACATCGGTGGCTGACTTAAACTGCGGCTAATCTCGAATTGCCTGAATCTTTACCGGATCCACTGCCAACCTGGCTCCGCTGATAATATGGCCTAGAAAGCCCACCTCCTTCAACCAGAACTAACATTTGCTGAACTTTGCATATAAGTTATTCTCCCGCAGTCTCTGTAAGGTCAGTGCTAGATGGCGAGTGTGCTCGTCCTCCGTTCTCGAGTACATGAGGATGTCATCGATAAACAAAATGACAAACACATCTAGGTACTCCTTGAAAACCTGGTTCATGAGGGTCATGAATGCCAAAGGTGCATTCATGAGCCCGAAGGGCATCACCGTAAACTCAAACAATCCATATCTGCTACTAAAAGCAGTCTTCTGAATATCCTCCTCTCGAATCCAAAGCTGGTAGTAGCCCGACCTCAAATCCAATTTTGAAAAGAAGTGCGCCCCTTCTAGCTGGTTGAACAGCTCGTCTATTCGTGGGAGCAGATAGGTATTCCGGACGGTCAGCCTATTTAGTGATCGATAATCGATGCACAGGCGAATTGTCCCATCCTTCTTCTTCATGAATAGGATCGGGGCTCCCCATAGCGAGGAACTCAGTCTAACAAATCCCGCTTCCACCAACTCCTGCAACTAAGTCTGAAACTCCGCCAACTCCTGCGGGGCCATCCGATAAAGGGCCCTAGATGCCGGCTTGGCCGCCGGCACAAGCTGTATCTGAAAGTCCTGCTCTCAGTGCGAAGGTAATCCTGGTAGTTTCTCTGGAAAGATGTCAGCGAAATCTCGCACCACCGGGATGTCTGTCACAGACTTCTTGACTTCTGCCATCTCAAATAGGATCTAATAGACATCCTCTCCCTGCAGATGGGCCTTAACGGCCTGTACCGAAGATAAGAATATACGAGAGACAGGTCTTATACCTTCGATGATAATTAAAGAGTCCCCGTGTCTCACGGTGATCCTCTTCGCTTGGCAATCAATCTGGGCATGGTTCCAGTGCAGCCATACCATGCCCAGGATCAAGTCGTAGTCTGTCAGCTTCAAAATCATCGTTGGAGCCTCGAACGCCTTTCCAACAATTTCTGCCTCCATATTGCAGTGGTCCGTGGTAAGGAGCTCAGATCCATCCGGTAGTCGCACCCTCATCTTCGAGCCCGTGAATCGCTCCACTCCTTCCAGTCCTTCTACGAACGTCTCCGACACAAAGGAGTGGGTAGCTCTAGTATCGAACAGCGTGTGGGCAGGCTTGCCACTGATGAATACTATACCTGGGGTGATTAGATGTCTTAGGGTTCTATAATGAGTTTTCTGTCCTTGCTAATCTTTCTAGTGCGGTTCTAAGTTTTTAACAATTGAAAGGGAAATTCTATGAAAATAAAGAAGCATTGCAGCATACCTGCTATGACCTGCTCTGGATTCCGAGGCTGCGTAAGGTCCAAAGCATATACCTGTTCCCTTTCCTGTCTACGATCTCCCCCCTGGTATCCACGACCGCGGCCGCGTCCTCGGCCTCTGTAATGCTGAGCTAGTGGGCCACCCTGTGGTGCTGGAGGTGGTGCCCCCCTCATGGGGCAGTTCCTCCGGATGTGCCCAATCTGATCACAAAGGAAGCACTCTAGTGGGGGATACACCATTCCCCCGGGTCTCGGCATCTCCGGCATCCGAAGACGTTGAGGGGCCAATATCACCTGCTCCCTCGACTCCTGCCTCACCTCCTGACGAGGCTGGTCCTCTGTCCTTCTCCACTATGGTATAGCACCTCGCCGTTGGTCATTTCTGACTCTCCGTCCCTGATCCTCTGCTGGCCGCTTTCGTCCCCGAGTGGTGTGCCAATCAGCCTCAATTCTCTTTGCCATCTCCAAAATCCGGGAGATAGGCCCGTCGGATACAAACAACAAAGCCTCCCTCAAGTCCTCCCACAGGCCCTTATAGAATCTCTTGATGTACCCTACTTTGTCCAGCTGGTAAGAATCTGCATATCGAGCCAGATGGTCGAACTCCCGATGGTACTCCACCACCGTCCGGGTGCCCTGCTTCAGCTGTAAGAACCGCTCCTCCAACTCATCCCTGGCCGACTGCGGAACAAAATGCTCAAGCAGCACGGCCCTGAACACTTCCCAGGTAACCTCCACAACCTCCCTATCGGCAAACGTCGTGTCCAGCAGCGTCTTCCACCACCTCTTGGCATGGGACTCCAGGAAAGAGACAACCAGAGCAACCCTCTCCTACTAGGGACACCGTATCCCAGTTAGCATCTCGTATATAATATCCAGCCACTCTTCCGTCCGAACCGCCGACTCTGTCCCCAAGTAGGACGGGGGAGAAAGTCCTCGGAATATGCTCAACCAGTTGTCCCCCAGATTTGGCTGTGGGACCGGAACCTTCTGGGCCCTGAAATCCTCCAGGATGGCAGTCAGAGTCTGTCCCATGTCTGACTGAAGGAAAGGAGTGGAGACTGGTGGAGGTGGTGCAATATCCTGACCCTGTTAAACTCCACCTTGTGGCATAGGCTGTGCTGGAGGCTGCGTAACAAAAAAAACCCATACTGAGAAAACGTTCAATCTTTAATAAAAATGGACAATTTATATGTGATCCCCATATGGGCACACCACTGTTTCCGCTACTTAGTTTGTCCCCAAACAAAACTCGAGCGGGGGTGACCCAGGGGTAGTAGACTGCTACCTTTTTCAGATCGATGTTTCCCTATGATACCACTTGTAACCCCCCCCCCCCTTTTTCTTTTTAAACACCAGGGTCTTAGGCCCAGAATCGCCGCTTTGCGGTGACACCTTCACGTCATGAAGGGTCATCACCACAAGGCATCGATTCTGCCGGCCAATTCGATTACAGAAAGGTAGCACAAAATGATTGAAGTAATTAAAAGCAAGTCCACTAGATAAAACACATATATATAAATAAAACTCCACGAAGGGAGTGTCCACAGAATAATAATAATCAGAGTACTATAAATGCGGGCTTATGCCGGGTACAACATGTCCTCACTACAAATCACTCATGCGGAAGCAAAACAAAACATCTACTCAAGGTCGAGACTCACGGTCCCGGCTGTATGAACTCCAGAGCTAGACTTCCCTATCTCCAAGCGCACCGGTCTCTGGGGCTGCTCCTCCATGCTGGGCTCCACGATCACCTAAATGATGCGGTTCGAAAATAGTTAGTCATAAAGACTAAGCCCTATCATCCCTTACCCCTTCCCCCATGGCTCTTAGGTACCGAGCGGAGAGGAAGAAAGGGAAGGACATGAAGGTGGAGAATGAATCAAAAGAAACAAGTGGCAGCGGAACTAATCTAGCAATTCTATAATAGATATGATAGAAACAGAAAGTAGGAAAAGTAACCTTAACTTATGTATAGAAGCGCATAAGCCAAGGGATCTTCTGCAAGGCTCCCATCGTATAACGTGTCCCATACCACTTATACGTTGGGGTGTCGGTTATCAAACCACAACATATATATATTGAATTTAACCTTAATTTATAAACTTGCCCACACAAGCTTATAGACCAAGGGGTCGTTTTGCAGGTCCTAATGTATAAGCGTCCCATTCCACTTATACTTTAGGTGTCAGGGGTTTAATGAATCGATTATGCTATGACATGCAAGTGGGTATGATGGAACATGCAAGTGCAACTCACACACCCAACTCTGTGCACACAGACCTTTAGTTCCCCCTTTCGGAGCCGTTACCTCCCAAAATACCTCCGTAGTGGCAGACGGAAGCGGTGGGTTGGGCCTCGCCCACCTCTAAACCAGTAAAGCACTACTGGTCAGACCTATCGTATGCCTCAACGCTTAGTGCACTAAGCGGACTCCTGCATACTCTTGCCGGCTGGCACACCAGACTTAGCTTTGGCGAAGTGTAAAAACCACACTTGTCGAGTCAGCGTATTGGCGTCGGTGCATCGACCCTCCAATACCGAAGACCCACCACCTTAATTTTCATTCCTTTTATGCACATGCAAATTCACTCATAATCACACAAAAACCGAGTCGAAGCTCCTCGGACGAAAACGTCCGTCTCTTAATCAACCGAGCCGAAGCTCCCCGGACCATTTTGTCCGTCTCTTAACCAACCGAGCCGAAGCTCCCATCAATCTTCTTGTGCTAACAGTGTTTATGAAATGTGAGATCCTAATTACTATGTTACTCTTGTCAGTTTGTTAATGCAGTTTACGTTAACCCAGGACTGCCCCCGGTATTCCCCGTGAAGGGCTCTCAAAGGGCACTAGGAACTATGATGGTAGCTGAAGCTCATCGTTCCCTTTCGCAAGGCACTTATTATTATTGGTAGAATTCCCTTACCCATTCCCTTCTCATGTTACGATGGACTAACCTAGTGTGATTTTTAATCTTCCTCTCTTCGGGAAAGACGATCTTTTGTCGAACCCGAGCACCTCTTAACTCTAGCTAACACCACTTCCCACTACTCTTCATATCATTCTTTTGTGATATCATCCACATCTATTCACCCAGACAAAATGACTAACTCCAACCACTATCCCAGATCATGTCCTATTGTAATTTAACAATATGCTATATGCAGACCAACCTAGACTATATATCGAACCGGTTAGGCAGTCATCGAATACTCATCTAAATGCCCTAAATTATTTACTGGAGACTTATCATGATATAATTAGCCTAAATCCAGAATATTGTAATTTTCCTAATTTATCTGGCATTTAACTAATTTCCTCAAAAATTCCAAGGGCTACCGGTTTGAACTTGAACTACCCTAAGTTCTCATGCAAGATGTCCAACAAAATTATAATAAATAGTATGTTATCTCAATATGGTAAATCCAAAGTATAATAAATTTTCTATCATCAAAAGGGCACTAAAACCATTTTAGCAATATATTCTATATTTCGTTATTTGTGAATGATGTACACAGAATATTCTTCCAAAAATTATAAATAAATTATACTATGCAGATAAAGCCTTAAAAATAGCATTGGCCTAATTTTATAATTTTTTCAGTAATAATATCATCCATAATTAATTTCTAAAGCATAGAACCCCTATTTAACATTTGTGAAGAAAGTACTTGATTTACTCAACTAAAAATTATAAAAAAATTCAAGGGTAACCATTCTTTCATAAAACATTTACTTCCAAGATTTCATGAGATTTCAATGATCAAAAAGATACAAATAATTAAAACATCAAATAGGGTTATAACAAACGTTACAAATGAAGTGCTGTAGATAGACATCATAAAATTCCAGTAAAATTTCTATAGATTCTACCCACTCCATAACTCACTCTACCCGAGTTCCATAGCCTTTAGATAATGTTTAGTGACGGATTGTTCTTAATTAGTATTTTACCCTAAAGCTAAGATTAGGGTCTTAAGGTATCTACTTGTCTCCAAATCATCCAAGATTCCATCCAAATAATTCTTATCATGCTAATGTCAACTCTACAGAGTTTCAAGGCAATTCAAGAGCAATTGCCTCCATGTCCTTCACAACCCTCAAAACCCTCCATTTAGGGTTTAAGCTTGGATCCTAGGGTAAACCAACCCCTATTCACACCATTTTCTCCATGTGGGTTATATTAACCCTTCCAAGTCAGTGGTCGAAATATCAGCCTCTGTTGAGGTGTTATGACCGTCCTAACCTCTAGTGCACTTTTTACTCAAAAATGCCTCACTATTGCCTAGTTAAGAATAGGTGACTCCCTATCCAAAACTCATCCAAGTGAGTTGAAATTTTGTACAGAGCTAAGTTTTCTAGCCAGGGACCACTCACCAAAATTTAGGAGGGTTTGGAGGTCATTTGACTACTTAAATAAATTCCTCTAAGTTTATTAAATTAAAACAAAAACTTTAGGCAAAGTATCTCCAAAAATTCCCATTTTTGGAAAGCCTCCAGATACGGCTAAGGGTAACCTCCTGACCAAATTTAAGATCATTTGGACGAGGGATGTAGCATGGGCAATTATTTTAGTTCCTGCCCAACTCTAGGTACAGCCCCCACTAAAACGGGTGCTGCGGTCAAACCGCTTAACCAAATGAGTTGAAATAAATTTAAGATTTATTTAGGCTCGAAGGGCTACAACTTTCGTGACTGGCCATTTTTCCTAAAACGGCCTCTAAATGCCTTGTTTTGCAGCATCAAAATAAGCCTATTTTATGTATATTTACCTTATATATTATGTACTTAATTTTTATATTATAATAATGTTTTACTGTTCATCTCCCCTACCCAACAGAACCCGAAACAGAAACTCAAAAAACCATATTTCCTGTAACCTTTCTGTGATCCGTCGCCGGCTGTCCGATCACTTCCCTGGCGAGCCACCACCACCACCACCTCCGTCGAGGCGATGGCTATCGATTGGCGGTGGTTTGGCCGCCGGAGGTGGCGGTTTCCGGCGTACCCAAAAAAAAATTCATGGTTTTCCATGAAAATTCGAGATAGGTTCGGCTCCGTTGAGCACGAACTTCATTTCTAAGATCCTAAGATCTACCCATAAGAGAAGAAGTAGAGGCGGACCTTGTTCGCGGTTTGAAGACGAGATGAACGTCGGATTGTCATGGTGCGGTGGTGGCGTTCCCGAACTTCTCCTACAGCAAGAGCAGATATCTGAATTCGTTTGGTCTAGAGTGTAACCTTCTCCTCTTGCTCTAAGGGGGATTTTATAGATCTCCAAGTGGGGAGGGGAAAGGATGAAACATTCATGGCCATGAATGCTCTCTTTCTCTCTTAATATTATTTCGGTTATGGTGTAGGGAAGGAAACAGTGGAAGATGAGAAGACTGATCCAGGTGGTGATTTCCTATTGGGTCAACTCTTCCTCATTTTATTAAGTATTTAGAGAAAGAAATGTCTCATAAATACTCCTGCTATAAATTCCCATAATCAGAATTGATTATGACTTCGGTTACAGAAGTTTCCAGCCTGGCTGACGTTTCGTCCTTGGTCACGGGCGTGACACATAGGTCACGGGCGTGACAGGTGTGTTGCAAATTAAGAGTTCGGAGATCGTCTTCCTGATATCGACGATCGTCGAAGGGGTCACGCCCTAGGTCATGGGCATGACCTGTCGGTCACGGGCATGACAGCCCGTGATGCAAACTCTACGCTCTCCGATCGTCTTCCTGAGATCGACGATCGTCGAAGGTGGGTCACACCCGAGGTCACGAGCGTGACACGTGGGTCACGAGTGTGACAGGGCCATGATGCAAGTTCTGCGCTCGACGGTCGTCTCGCTGAGATCGACGATCGTTGAAGGGGGTCATGCCCTAGGTCACGGGCGTGACACGTGGGTCACGAGCGTGACAGGGCCATGATGCAAATTCTACGCTCGACGATCATCTCGCTGAGATCGATTATCATCGAAGGGGGTCACGCCCTAGGTCACAGGCATGACACGTAGGTCACAGGCGTGACATGCCCAGATTGAAAATTCTGTGCTCGACGATCGTCTTCTTGAGATCGACGATCGTCGAAGGGGTCACGCCCTAGGTCACGTGTGTGACGGTTCGGTCACGGGCGTGACCAACCCGTGACTCGAAATCTTGGTCGATGGACTTCAATTTTTGGGTTTCCTAGGGTTCTGTCACGACAAACCGTCTCCTAGGGGTCTAGCCGGAAATGGGATGTTACACACTCGCCGCCAAGGCTTGAACCAGGTCTGTTTCACCTCACCTCTACCCGTACTAGCATCCTAGATTGTTTAGGAGAGATATCGGGCTAGATTGAGCCCGATACCATGTGAGAAGAGGGTCAAATTCTCGAGCTTTTCTTCTTGCTCGGGATCACTGGAGGAGCCACCTTGTGCCGCCTCATCGCCGGTAATACCTTGCAACTACCTTGGTGAAGGTGGTGGCGATGATAGCCGGCGGTGGCGCCGGCTCAAGTGGCTGGAAACAACCAGACAAGATGGCCCAGGACGGCTCAATTTTAGCAGTCGGCTGGTTTGGAACGATGATGGGATGCCGTCTGTCATGCTTAGAGATGTGTGCGGGTTATTAAAATTAGTTTAATTTTGTATTTATGAAGAGTGATTATAAATGTCACATTATTTCAGTCCACTTGCATGTCAAATTTAGGGCACTTAGGGCCATTTCCTGAACTGGTTATTAAAATTAAAAATGTAGCTCTTGCTCTTAGCTTAAATTTTCAACCTTAAACATGCAACTTGGCTTAGTAGATTTTCCTGTAGGACTGTTGCACTAGGACTGGTCCTAGGCAAGGACAGAATTTCAAATGCATACCCTTGTAAAACCAGAAGTCTACATGACCCAAAATTTTGGGCATGAGCTTAACTTGGGCATATCTAGCCCCTGCCAAAAATTTGGAATTTTTGGGAAAACGTTTCCTAAAGTTTTTACCAAAATACACAAAACTAAATAAATGTAATTTTTAGAGTGTTATGGCTCCAAGTGGCCACAAATTTTGGTGGCATGTCCTTGGAGACTAAACATGTGCACAGAAAAAATTTCAGCACATTTGGACCACTGCATGTTGAGTAAACTCACTTGCATGTGTTGGTTATATATAGGCTTGTGGTGCAATTAGCCAAATTTGAAATAATGTGTATTAAGCCTACATGGTACCTCCAAAAATAATGATATTGATTTCAGAGGCTCAATATGGTGAATTATGCCACTCACTACAATAATGGGATTTTTGGAAGCAAAAATCCCATTATTTGGAATTTTTGAAATAATTGAACTTGGAGAAAATAAATTTGAAAATTGATTTATTGTTGAGGTAAAAATTTCCAAACTTTGTCAAGGTCATTATAATGTAATAGTAAAATCTTAAAAAATTTTAGGGCACTGTTTGATGAACTTTAGTAGGTGTTATGTAGGAATTACATTTTTGCCCTTATTGCACATAATTAGGAAATTGATGAAAATATTCATTAGGGAATTTTGGGAAAATTTTTGGTGATGTATCTGAGTATGATTAACCTTCTATAAATTTTTTAGCATTTATGGATGACTCAGTAATTTTTAAAACCTCATAGTGGAATTTTGGTAATATAATTAAAAATTAAATTTTGTAGCCCTTGATCCATAGGAGTTTATGAACCTCTGTCTTTGGCACTATTTTATCAATACATGTGCTCTGTAATTTTCTTAGAATTTTAATAATGAAATTCTTGTACTTCATTTGGAAAATGACAATTATGTGAATTTTGTATTAATTAAGGAATGAATAGTGTTAATCAAAGGAAAATTATGAATTTTGGTAGTTAGCAATATTTTACCAAGACACAACTCAAGAAAAATTCTTTAGGTCAGTGGATTATAATTTGTAATACTTCATGTATTAAATGACCTAGGGAATTAACTTAAATGATTTAATTAGAGACTTTAATGATTTAAGAAAATTATGAAATCCACATGCTCACTTCATTAGTCCATACCATCCTAGGATAAATATTTAGGGGAAGGAGGCTCAAGGAATTGGAAGTTCTATTTCGGGGTGGTATTAGGTCATGGGCTGCGTATAGTATAAGTAGGTTATACAGTAAGGACCGCCGAGGGGATAGATCAATAGTCGGGATAAGGTCTTATTTGGAATATAACCCTGGTTGGCAGTTATGTCTTAGTGACAAAATTTAAAGTGTAAGCCTTTGGATAGCAACTAGGTGGAGGTCGGCGGAAGACCGTCGTCCCTTCAATAATATCTTAAATCATAGGGATCGCCCAAGAGTAATAATGAGAGCCAAAAAGGGATTCATGGGTAGACATCCACTAAAGTAAATATCCTTAAGAAAGGGAGCTTTGGGCTTCAGCCCATCGTAGTTCCTAGTGCCCCCGAGAGTCCTTCACCGGGTATACCCTGGGCAGTTTTGGGATTAATCTCAAGTCACTAAGTATAATAACCCGTAGACAAGAGTAGCCTAATAGGTTAGGCATCATATCACTATGCTCACCCGTACTGGGTTGGAGGGATTCATGATAATATTCTCGCCCATGTAGGGTTTGAGGGATTTGTATTATATGCTCACCCGTGTAGGGTTGGAGGGATTTAGGATAGGTTGGTCCTGCGAGCTGAAGGCTCGAGTTGTAATACTTACATGTGCATAAACATATTAGTGGTGGGTCATGCGGTACTGGGCCAATCGGCACACCGATGGCAGTACGGTGACTCAGGCGTGTGTGTGGGTTTGAGGGGCCAGTAGGTTATTTGTACTGCAGTCTGGAGGACAATCCCCAAAAGCGCACAACTGACCCAACATGACTGACGGGTAGTCAGCAATTAGTACGCAAGACTCTAGAGTGCACCAAGGACGTGTACAGAGGCGTATGAGAGGTCTAGGTTTGGTAGTGTGCATATCTGCCTAGGAGTGGAGACGCCCGCTCCACTACTACTGTAGCCACAACGGTGGTACCAGAGAGTGTTGTTAGCTCCAAAAAGCGGGAACTAAAGTTCTGTGATCACAGAGTCGTTGTGTGTGAGTTGCACCTGTCTGTTGCATAATTTGCATCATAACATTCATTCATATTAGGGAATACGCTTCATAGATCCTTATCATATAAATTAGTATTGGCTCTTTTATATGATAAGTTATATTTCCTGGAAACTTTAACTTATAAATTTGTATGGGCATTTTTATAAGTAAAGATACGATTTGTGATGATAGAATACTGGTAGTTTAGCTTTACTTTTCTGCTCTTATTTTAGTTCTTTATTCACCTGTACTATACTTTTACTTCACTTATACCATGTGCTTAGAACTGCTAGAGTAGAACTATATACATACTTGATAACTAGCTTCTTGTCACCTGTTTTCCTTTGCTACCCCTTGTTGTCCTTTTCTTCGTCCTCCCGCTCGGTGCCTAGGAGTTGCGGGGCGAGGTGCGGAGGAAACGACTTAGTCTTTTTGACTAATGATCGGTGACCATATCATTTTAGGAGCTCGAGGAGATGGACCAGCACGTTGAGGAGGCAGGACATGAAGAGCAGGTACCGGTGCCACCTATTACTACTGGAGCACGACCTCAGGTGGGATGAGATTAGTTGATTAGCTTCCTCATTTGATTTGTGTGAGAGAGATTTTATATGATGTACCGGGCATAAGCCCTTATTACTCTTCTTTATTATATTCTTGATGGACTTGTACTTTTCATTCATATACTTATGATTTGTACTGTGACTGTGGACTGGATATTGTTATACTCTGATTAGTTTTACTTATGTTTCTCATATTGGCCGAACAGGTTATGTTCGTTCTAGCCGGCAGAATCGGCATCTTGCAGTATCAACTAACCCGTGCGTTAGTGTCACCGTAAGAAGGCGGTTCTAGGCATAAGATCCGGGTTAACTCCCCGAAAGGGGGAGTCGGATCTTACAAACTGGCATCACTTGAACAAATGATCATATAAGAAAGAAGTCTGCAACACTGGAACACCCCGCTCGAGCATTAGTTTGCGGACAAACAATGCAGCGGAAGAAATGGTGTGCCAATGTGAAAAATTCACATAAACAGTCCATTTAAAATAATGAGTAGGGCCAATTCTAATTTAACCTTACCAATTTTGCAACTTTCGCAGGTCGCTCCGCAGTAGAATATGGTTCCTCCCTCTCCAGCTTCCTCTCCCTTTTTGCAGAATGAGATGGGGCAAACTCTAACGACTATCCTGGAAGCATTCAGAGCCCAGCAGGTCCGGGCCCCACAGCCAAATCCGGGGTCGAACTAGTTGAGTACCTTTAAGAGTCTGTCTCGGCCGATGTACTGCGGGACAGAGGATGTTGTGAAGACGGAAGAGTGGATGGAGATTATTCAGGAGATGTTGGCTGGCATCAACTGCCTAGTCAGCCAGGCAGTCCATCTTGCCACCTCGGTACTGGATGCACATGCGAAGAGGTGGTGGAAGTCTGTATGAGCTTTGTATATGCTGATAGGGAGCTGATAAATATTTCTTGGGAGGAGTTCAGTGATACGTTCTTAGATAACTACGTATCCACCACGGACAGAGATGCTTTGGAAGCGAGGTTTTTGAACCTCCAGCAGGGGAGCAGATCCGTGATCGAATACCAAAGAGAGTTCTCCCATCTGGCTAGATTTGCGGGATTCTATGACTGGGATGACCGGAAGTATGCTAAAAGGTTCTACCATGGGCTCCAAAACTCCTTGAGGCAACCCTTATTGTTCATATCTCATGGCACCACTACACAGATTATTGAGATGGCAAAGAAGCTGGAGGCTGACCAGCTAATGGTGCAAGGCAGAGGAAAGAGATTGCTAGAGGGGTCATCATCCAGATAAGGTAGCAGGGCATCCCAGAGAGGCAAGGTTATTGGATACAGGAGGGGTGGGGGACGTCGTCGTCCCAACATCAGGCAGGAGCAGGGGCCTCCTACAGTCCTAGCTCCCCCACCTCTACAGATGCAAGGACTGATGAGGCAAGATAATCGTGGTCAGAGATAAGATAATCGGGGCCAGAGACAAATCATATGCTTTATATGCGGCCAGCCTTGGTATATCAGGTCGCAATGCCCACATCATATCCACCCTCTTCCTCCTCCTCCACCTCTAGTGGCCCCTCTAGCACACCAGGGCCAAGGACGAGGTCGAGGCTGAGGTAGTGGACATCATGGTCGAGGATGTGGCCAGGAACAGATGTATGCAATAGACCTCACGGAGAAAAGGAACCCCAAAGAAGTGATTACAGGTACTTAAATTATTTAAATTTAGAATTTTCAACCTTAATACTACCTTGAAAACCATAAAAAATAAAAAATAAAATAATAAAATAATAATAATAATAATAATAACCTCTCTTTTAACTCAAATAAACCCCAGGCATAGTTATGATCAGTGGCAAGCCCGCTCATACCCTCTTCGACACGGGTGTTTCACACTCATTCGTGTCGGACACTTTTATTGAAGGACTAGAGGGCGTGGAAAGGTTCCCTGGCAAAGAAAGGAGGGTGCATCTTCCTGATGGCTCAGGGCTACAGACCGCGGATTGCTGTAACATGGAGGCTGAGATCGGAGGCAAGGCATTCGAAGCTCCTTCGGCAGTCTTGAGATTACCGAACTTTGATTTGATTTTGGGCATGAACTGACTTCATTGGAACCATGCACAGATCGACTGCCCCTCGAAAAGGATCACGCTCAGACATGGAGACTCTTACCTCACTATTGAAGGTATCTGACCTATCCCCCATCTTTTATTATCTTCTGTACAGGCTGTCAAGGCCTATGAGCAGGGGGAGGAGGTGTACCTCATCTGCTTCGAGATGGCAGTAGCAGAGAGCCCTATAGCTGATATCCCGGTGGTTCTGGATTTCTCCGTTGTATTCCCGGAGAAATTGCCCGGACTACCACCAGTTCAGAACTTGGATTTTAGGATCCAGTTAGTGTCGGGGGCGAGGCCAGTGTCCTGGGCACCTTACAGGATGGCTCCCAGAGAGTTGGCAGAGTTTCGGACTCAGCTTCAGGAGATTGTGGAATCGGGATTTGTGCGGCCGAGCTGTAACGCCCCCAATTTTTCGGTGTTTTGTTTATTTATCATTTGGCATTACGTTGACGCGTTTCCGACCTTTTGTCGTTGTTAGAGCGTAGTCTTAGCTCTTTAGGTTCCTTGTGTAACCATTTCGCAAGATTCCCCAGCTAGTCTGTGTCAGTTGTGATGACTCGGCTGAGCCTCTTAGGGAATGCTTGTGCTTTGGATTGGGTAGTGTAAGCCCGAGTGTTCGATCATTGGATGTTGTTTTCGACTTCACCGTTGTTTCCGTAGCTTGGGTGCTTAGCTACGGTGTGAGTTTTGTCAAAATCCGCGATCGTTTGTTTTTTCGCGTCGTTCCGACGTTCGTTTTGTTAGCAAGTAGTGTGTAGCCAGGCTGTTCCCTTTGTTGTGCGTAGCCTTGTGTGGCCGAGCCTGGTAAGGCATGTGCTTGGTTTTAGGCTAAATAGTTAGCCATTTATTATATATATATATATGTACATGTATATATATATATTTATATTTATTTGTGTTTGTAAAGTTTGGGTGCCGATAGCCCTTGTTAATTTTAGCTTATATATATAAACTTGCTTATATATGTGTTTATTTATACGTGTGCTGGATATATATGAGTATATATATATATTCCTTTTTTCTTAGCTAAGGGGCTCGGGTTAGGTGGAGCTATTTTTGGCCGAATCCATTCAGCAAGCCTTTTATATATTAAATTAACAATTGCTTGGGTAAGAGATTAGTTTATTTAACAAGTGGTGAGTGGAGGGTTTTTAAAAGGTGCTAGCTAGCCTTTTTCCCCATTTTCCCGAGCAGGCTGGGATGGTTGGCTTCCAGCGAAAGGAAGCTAGCGGGAAGCGGTGGAGCTGCTGCTTGGCCGGCGGTTTGCTGGGCTAGTTAAGTAGTTTTTCTTCTCGGGTAGGGCCGATCCGGCTATCTTCCTCCCTAGGTATGTTCTTAAACCTTTCGGGCCGTCCATAGGAGTTAGGGTTTAAGTTTTCTCCTCTTCCTCTTCCTCTTCTCTAAAAAGCTCCAGCTTTTTTTTCTTCCTAGGTAGCTGCTTTGCTGCCAGTGCCGAGCTTGGGAAGGCAGCTACTGGAGCTTGGTGGAGAGGCAAGTGGCTCCCTTGCCCTTGCTATTTATTTTATTCTATCTCCTAGCTTGTGTTCTGGTTGTTCTTCCCTAGAAGTAGAGCAGCAAGAGGCTTTTATTCTCTCCCACAATCCCTCCTGAGCTGCTCCCTAAATTCAAGCTTTAGCAGTAGCAGCTTTTTTTTTTTGTGGTTTTGTTTGTCTCGGCCGGTGTCAGGCCATAGTTACATTAGGATTAGTCTTAGCTTAGTGGTAAGCTAGTTTAGGGCTGTTGTGGTCGGGTAGGAGAGGTAGGAGTGAGAGCTGGAATTAAATTCCAGCTCTCGGGTTAGGAGGATCTGAGGGAGCTGGGTCGGGTTAGCTCAAGGAATTTTTCCTGGATTTTCTGCTAAGTCAAAAGCGTTGAGTGAGTGTACCTCACTCAACGCCTAGACTATTAGGCTTATGGCATTGAGTGTGGAGCACTCACTCAACGCAACGGTTGTTTTTGCAGTTAAGGGTGCTGAGGCGTTGAGTGAGTTGACCTCACTCAACGCCAAGACAGGTCTGGCGTTGAGTGGGGTGAACTCACTCAACGCCACAGCTAAGACTTGCGGCTAAGTCTTTGGCATTGAGTGAGTAGGCCTCACTCAACACCGCAGCTGTTTTGGCATTGAGTGAGGTAGACTCACTCAATGCCGCAGTCTTTTCAGCAGGTAGGTCTGATGGCGTTGAGTGAGTCGACCTCACTCAACGCCAAAGAAGGTTTGGCGTCGTGAGGTATACTCACTCAATGCCACAGCCAAGGCTTGCGGTTGAGTCTTTTGGCATTGAGTGAGGGTACCTCACTCAACACCGTAGCTGTTTTGGCGTTGAGTGAGGTAGACTCACTCAACGCCATAGTGTTTTTTTAGGCTAAGTCTTTAGCCTTGGGATGTGAGCTTCATTAGGACTGTTAGAGGAGTTTTTCCTTCCTAAGGGGGATGTTGGGGTGTTCGGCTAGTTTTTGCATGCTGACTCGTGGACTATGGCCGGAGGGGGTGTTTTCTGGACTCTGGAGGGGTGAAATGTGTGTGTTGAGCTGTGGACACCACGAAGTCTGGACAATGGGGCCGACTTGTTTAGGTGTGTGGACCCTAAGGCTGCCACCGGTTGTGTTCACCCTTGAGTATTTATTTTGGGGTATGGTTGTTGGTGCAGGTACTACCAGCCACTCCAGCCCCTTATTATTTACACCTCGGTCATTTGCCCACAAAGTTAGGATTGTTAGCTCTTTCTTTTCCTGCTTTTGGCTATTCCTGCTAGTATACTGATGCTTTACTGCTGTAGGTTTTTTCTTTCTGTCGTGCAGGTAGCTTTTGTGCTCACACTTGGTGTGATTTCCCTTTACTGTACTTTTGATAGTATTTTTCTTCTTACTGTCATACTTTTCACTTACTATTAGTTGTTGCTTTTGTTACCGGGTTGGTAAACCCTTTTTACTCGCACTTAAATCATATATTCTTCATGCTTTGATATTGTGTTGAGGCGTTCTTTCTTGAATGCCTCAGGTCCAGGTTGTAGCTGATAGAGCGGCTATTCCCTTTTAGTGGGTTTTGCTGATAGCCTCCAGGGTAGCTGAGTTGCAGATCTTCCACCTTATGAGGTAGTTATTCTTCTTTTCTGTATGGACATGCACACTCACCGGTGGGTTCGTGTCGGATTATCGACACCCACTGGTGGCTTACCCGTTTTGCTAGACATGAATTTTAACTATTGTTTTGCCCTCTTGGGGTCGCTTACTTTCTTCTGGAAAGGTTTTATGCTAGGTTGCATGTTAGGAATTTTAAAACCCTAAACTATTATATGTATCTCATACATATCATATTTGTAAAACTAAGACACTATCTTCTTTAAGCGTAAAGAATATCTTTCATATATAAATACTATACAGACCTTAGGAGTCGTGTATACCATAAGTGGTCCCTTGAGGGCCTATATACTCATTTAGGGTGTCAAATCAACTAAATCAAAGTATTTTTCCACTGCAAGCAAATATATTTTCCTATCGTTGAGTAGCCGATCCACTGTGCCGAGGGTACGGCCTTTAAATAAACTGGTTTTCTACTATTTTAAACCTTGTGATTTGAAGTCTCAGTGTGTTGCCTGAGCGTCAACAGTTATCCCCTACTCGACGTGGAATCACAACGCGTGTTTTTCCGTACTCTGATACTTCTTAACCTCGGGGAAAATGCGGGTTGTGACAGTGTGTATCAGAGGGATGTTGCTTTACAAGTTAGTCGGGCAACCTTTCCTTTTGATTGCATTAGAAGTTTAGCTTCATAAGCATACACACATCGCTATGTCATCAGCACGTCTTAGCCAAAGCACGAACACTACACTCATAAGCATAAATAAGTATACAGGGCATATTATGTAGTATGTGATGCATAATGCATAATATGTGTTTGTATATGGATCCACCATAGGAGGCAACATGTGAGGGTTATGTAGTATGGGATGCATAACTTCACCACGTGAATGCGGCTAGCACGTTTTCTTTTTTTCGTTGCATGGGAGTGTTATGTAGTATGGGATGTATAACATTTTCACGTGTACGCCGCCCATGGCATGCATTAAGGCTTTTTTAGAATGCATAGCACATCATGCATAGCATAACATTGCATAAGCACAACGTGTCAAGCTGAAGATTTGCATGATGACATATGTACACACATGGTTTTGAGTAAAAATGAATATAACAACATGCATTCATTATTTAGGCACATGAGTTAGTATGATGGTGGTGAACCATCTCAGCTTAAGCATAACATCATCATTATAAAACAAATCCCTGAGCAAGTTTTGCAGTTGAAATACATATTTAAGTATGCTTGTTTGTACTGGGTAGTTTTGTTCTACCTGTTGGACTAGGTTTTAACTAGAGCGGGTGCGATTATAGGATGGCGAAGCGTCCTGTGATGCGATCGAATCCCCAATCTAAGGGTGAGTCTTCGGGATTCCAGAGCGAGGCGATAATCAAAAGCCTGTGTCAGAGCAAAGATGCCTTGGCAAGGCAATTGGTGGATATGCAGACCCAGATTCAGTCCTTGGTTGCAGTAGTGGCAGGGCAGGCTCAGAGGGTTCATGACCCAATTAGGGGTGTAGCTATTCCTCCCCCTCCTGCTCCTCTTGTGCCTCCAGTCGTGGTGCCCCCGGAGATGGCCTTTATATCTCAGTTTTAGCGGCTTAAGCCCCCAACTTATGACGGGCAAGCAGATTTCATGATTTTGGATGACTGGCTGATTTCCATAGAGGAGATGTTCTCCAATTCTGGGATTACGGATGATCAGAAGGTAATGCTTGCTGCATACTAGCTCAAGGGATTGGCGAAGAGTTGGTGGCTAAGGGAGAAAGAAAGCTTGGTGGCAGGATGCACCTGGGATTCGTTTAAGGTGACGTTGTTAAGTAAATTTCTGCCCTCGGTCAAGCGGGACCGGTTGATGAAAGACTTCCTGTATTTGAAGCAAAGGAAACTCACGGTTAGTGAGTATGAGGTTGAATTTAGCAAGATGAGTTAGTTTACTCCTGGACTTATGAGTGTTGAATCAGACCGGGTTAAGAGGTTTCTGGGTGGGATAAGAAGCGAGTTCAGCAGTTAGCAAATGCCTACGGAGCAGTCAGTTATGCCGGTGTGGTTGAAGCTGCCTTGAAGGTCGAGGCCATTGAGAATGCTGAGAATAGAGGCCAGCAGGCGAGGCAAGACAAGCGGAAGTCTGTTGGAAGGAAAGTCCCCCCAGGAACCTGATGTAGTTTCAAGGAAGAAGACTAAGGGGACTTGTAGCTTCTGTGGCCGGCCGGACCATCCTTTGGAAAAGTGTTTCAAGAGATTGGAAGCGCAAAAGAAAGAGCAAGTCCATGTAATTCAGGGTGCTCCCAAAGGGCATGTGGTGTGTACTTTGTGCGAAAAGAAGGGGCATGATGTGGCCCGTTGCTGGTTGAAAGATAAAGTTTGCTTTCAGTGTGGGCAAAAGAGCCATCTCAAGACGAGGTGCCCTCAGGCGCAACCCGTTCTCCCAGCAGTTCCATTGCAAGCATTGCCACCACCCCCACGCATGGATAAAGGCAAGGGGAAGCTGAATATTATCTCTTTGGAGGAAGCGTTGACCTCGACCCAGGTTATTTCAGGTTAGATTTATTCCTAACTTGAATATTTTACTTCTTGTATAGTTTAGATTTTTTTTCCCTTAGTTTTGTGGGTTATTTCATAGGGAGATTTAAGGTAAAGAACCGCTGGGCGCGCGTTCTTTTCGATTCTGGTGCTACCCACTCTTTAGTTGCTAGGGCTTTTGTGGAGCGATTCCGCTTGGGCCTAGATCGTGTTGGTGGAGCTTTCTGCGTCAAGTTCCCTTCTGGTGACTCTGTGATTTCAGATTTGGGTATTCAGGGCTTCCCAATCTTGTTGGGGGACTTTCTAGCAAAGGCGGATCTGAAGGTGATTGAACTAGAGGACTTTGATGTTATCCTAGGCATGGACTGGTTGTCCAGATATGATGCGGTTATCTAGTGCAAGGGTAAGCGCTTGTATTTCGTGAAGGACAACGATCAGCCCGGGAGAGTTTATGCCAATCCACTCCTGGAGTCTCCGATTATTTCTGCGGTACGTACTCGCAAGTTGCTTGATTCTGGCTGTTTTACCTGTTTGGTCTCTCTAGTAAAGGCAGATGTTAGTGTGTCGCGGTTGGAGGAGATTCTTGTTGTTTGTGTGTTCTATGATATTTTTCCTGACGATCTTCCCGGTCTTCTACCCGATAGAAATGTCGAGTTTGCTATAGATTTGGAGCCGGGTACGCGTCCTATTGCTAAGGCGTCGTACTGCATGGCCCGGCGAGAGCTGGAGGAGTTGCGGATCCAGCTAGATGAGATGTTGGCAAAGGGTTTTATCAGGACGAGTTCGTCGCCCTAGGGTGCGCCTGTGCTGTTCGTAAAGAAGAAAGACGGGTCGATGAGGCTATGCATCGACTATAGAGAGCTGAATAAGGTTACAATTAAGAACAGGTACCCTCTGCCTCAGATTGATGATTTGTTTGACCAGCTGCATGGAAGTGCTGTGTTTTCAAAGATAGACCTTCGTTCAGGCTATTATCACTAGTTGAGGATTCGGGAGTCAGATGTTCCGCGGACGGAGTTCCGTTCTCGTCATGGGCATTTTGAATTCTTAGTCATGTCATTTGGTTTGACTAATGCGCCTTCAGCTTTCATGGATTTGATGAACCGCGTGTTCAAGGATTGCCTAGACAAGTTTGTGATTGTCTTTATTTACGACGTTTTGGTGTACTCCCGGAATGCAAAAGAGCATGATCAACATTTTCGCCTGGTCTTGGTGACTCGGAGAGACCATAAGCTTTACGCCAAGCTGAGCAAATGTGAATTTTGGCTGCCTCAGGTATCTTTCCTCGGCCATGTGGTTAACAAGGAGAGCATCTCAGTGGACCCAGAAAAGATCGTTGTGGTTATGGAATGGGCGAGACCTGTTACCCCTCGAGATATCAAAAGCTTCTTGGGCTTGGCGGGCTATTATAGAAGACTTGTGGAGGGATTCTCCACCCTATCTGCTCCATTGACCAAGTTGACGCAAAAGAATATAGCCTTCGTATGGGATGGAAAATGTGAAGAGGATTTTAAGGAGCTAAAGAGAAGGCTATGTGCAGCTCCTATTTTGTCCTTGACTACCGAAGGTGTTGAGTATGATGTATATGTGGATGCATCGCATATCGGGCTGGGATGTGTACTGATGCAAGACGGGAAGGTGATTGCGTACGGGTCGAGACACCTAAAGACTCATGAGAGGAATTGCCCTACGCATGCCAAGGAGTTTGCTGTCGTGATCTATGCTCTGAAGTTGTGGAGGCATTTGCTGTATGGTGTGCAGTACAGGATTTTTACTGATCATAGGAGCTTGAATTATGTCTTCATGCAGAAGGAGTTGAATCTGCGTCAGCAGCGATGGCTAGAGTACGTGGCCAACTATGATATCGAGATTCAGTATCATCCGGGCAAGGCCAATGTGGTGGCCGACGCCCTGAGTCGGAAATCAAGGAAGATTTTTGGTCTCACAGCTGAGTTGTTAGTAGAGGAGTTTCTGTTGATGGGCATTTCTGTGGGTAGCTGCGATGTGCAGAGCAGCCTGGTAGTGGCAGAACCTTCATGGATCGCGCTCACGAGATTGCATCAGAAGGATGATCCTGACCTTCTGTATTTGTATCTTCGAGCTGAGAGAGGTGAACTGCCAGATTTTTTTATAGATGATACAGGTACTTTGAAGTACCGGGGTAGGTTTTGCATTCCTGCGGTTGGAGACATCAGGGTTATGGTGTGCAGGGATCTAGCGTTGCCTACCACCCAGGATCCACCAAAATGTACCGCGATTTGAAGCAGATTGCCTGGTGGTATGGGATGAAGGTAGACATAGCCAGATTTGTTTCTCAGTGCCACACTTACAAGTGAGTGAAGGCTGATCATGGAAGACCAGGTGGCAAGCTGACTCCCTTGGAGATTCCAACTTGGAAGTGGGAAAGCATCTTGATGGATTTCATTACAGGATTGACAAAGATCTCCTTGGGGGTATTATTTAGTATGGGTGATCGTGGACAGACTGACGAAGTGTGCTCACTTCATTCCATTCAAGATTGACTACCCGATGAGGAAGATAGTAGAGTTGTATTTGGTGGAGGTCATCAGACTGCATGGTGTACCCGTGAGCATCATATTGGATCGAGACTCTAGGTTCACATCTCGTTTTTGGAAGAGTCTTCAAGAGGGGTTGGGGACAGATTTGAGGTATTCTACTGCTTATCACCCACAGACCAACGGTCAGACGGAGCGGGTAAATAAGATTGTAGAAGATATGATCCGATGCTATATTCTGGACCATGGTGGGGCGTGGGACGAGCGCTTGCGGCTTATGGAGTTTGCGTATAACAACAGCTATTATGAAAGCTTACAAATGGCTCCTTTTGAGGCTTTGTATGGGAGGCGCTACAAGACTCCTTTGTTTTGGGCTGAGTTGGGCGAGAGACCCTTATTGGGTCCAGAAGCACTCGAGGAGATGGAGAATTCGTTGAAGCTTATTCGGGAAATGCTTCGAATATCCCAGGAGATATATGAAAAGAATGCCAACTGGCATAGATCAGATTTGGAATTTGTTGTGGGGGACTAGGTGTTCTTAAAGGTTTCCCCGATGAGCGGGATTAAGAGGTTTGGCAAGAACAGGAAATTAGACCCGAGATACGTGGGGCCATTTTTTATTACTAAGCAGATTGGAGTATCAGCTTACAGGTTAGAGTTGCCTGCAAATTTTCCTAGCGTGCATGATGTCTTTCACGTCAGTCAGTTGCGGAAGTGTGTGCAGAGTGACAGGTAGGTTTTGGATTATGTGCCCCATTTGGATCTGAACCTTCCTTTTGTTGAGGTGCCTGTCCGCATCTTGGATGCTCAGGATTGCGTGTTGCGGAGGAAAACCATTCCTATGGTTAAGATTCTGTTGAAGAACCAGGGTGTAGAAAGCGCGACTTAGGATCTAGAGTCGGCGATGAGGAAGGCCTATCCTCATCTCATTCCCTGATCTCATGTCTGGTATGTTTTTGGTGCTTTTTTATAGCTTTGGCTTAGCTATTTCTTTTTCTTCTTGATTGAAGTTTTATGTTTAAAGTTTCGAGGCGAAACTTTCTTTTAGGGGGAGTGGCTGTAACGCCCCGGTTTTTCGGTGTTTTGTTTGTTTATCGTTTAGCATGACGTTGACGCGTTTCCGACCTTTTGCCGTTGTTAGAGCGTAGTCTTAGCTCTTTAGTTTCCTTGTGTAACCTGTTCGCAAGATTCCCCAGCTAGTCTGTGTCAGTTGTGATGACTCGGCTGAGCCTCTTAGGGAATGCTAGTGCTTTGGCTTGGGTGGTGTAAGCTCGAGTGTTCGATCGTCGGATGTTGTTTTCGACTTCGCCGTTGTTTCCGTAGCTTGGGTGCTTAGCTACGGTGCGAGTTTTGTCGAAATCCGCGATCGTTTGTTTTTTCGCGTCATTTCAATGTTCGTTTTGTGAGCCGATAGTGTGTAGCCAGGCTGTTGCCTTTGTTGTGTGTAGCCTTGTGTGGTCGAGCCTGGTAAGGCTTGTGCTTGGTTTTAGGCTAAAAAGTTAGCCATTTATTATATATATATATATATATATGTACATGTATATATATATTTATATTTATTTGTGTTTGTAAAGTTTGGGTGCGGATAGCCCTTGTTAATTTTAGCTTATATATATATAAAACTTTCTTATATATGTGTTTATATATATGTGTGTTGGATATATATGAGTCTATATATATATATATTCCTTTTTTCTTAGCTAAGGGGCTCGGGTTAGGTGGAGCTGTTTTTGGCCGAATCCATTCAACAAGCCTTTTATATATTTAATTAACTAGTGCTTGGGTAAGAGATTAGTTTATTTAGCAAGTGGTGAGTGGAGGGTTTTTAAAAGGTGTCAGCTTGCCTTTTTCCCCATTTTCCCGAGCAGGCTGGGCCGGTTGGCTTCCAGTGGAAGAAAGCTAGCGGGAAGCGGTGGAGCTGCTGCTTGGCCGGCAGTTTGCTGGGCTGGTTAAGCAGTTTTCATCTCGGGTAGGGCCGATTCGGCTGTCTTCCTCCCTAGGTATGTTCTTAAACCTTTCGGGCCGTCCATAGGAGTTAGGGTTTCAGTTTTGTCCTCTTCCTCTTCTCTAAAAAGCTCCAGCTTTTTTTTCTTCCTAGGTAGCTGCTTTGCTGCCGGTGCCGAGCTTGGGAAGGCAGCTGCTGGAGCATGGTGGAGAGGCAAGGGGCTCCCTTGCCGTTTCTATTTATTTTATTCTATCTCCTAGCTTGTGTTCTTGTTGTTCTTCCCTAAAAGTAGAGTAGCAAGAGGCTTTTATTCTCTCCCTCAATCCCTCCTGAGCTGCTCCTTAAATTCTAGCTTTAGCAGCAGCAGCTTTTCTTTTTCTTTTTTTTCATTAGGATTAGGCTTAGCTTAGTGGTAAGCTAGTCTAGGGCTGCTGTGGTCGGGTAGGAGAGGTAGGAGTGAGAGCTGGAATTAAATTCCAGCTCTCAGGTTAGGAGGAGCTGAGGGAGCTGGGTCGGGTTAGCTCCAGGAATTTTTCCTGGATTTTTTTCTAAGTCAAAATCGTTGAGTGAGTGTACCTCACTCAACGCCTAGACTGCTAGGCTTATGGCGTTGACTGTGCTGCACTCACTCAATGCCACAGTTGTTTTTGCGGCTAAGGGTGTCGAGGCGTTGAGTGAGTCGACCTCACTCAATGCCAAGGCAGGTCTGGCATTGAGTGAGGTGAACTCACTCAACACCACAGCTAAGACTTGCGGCTAAGTCTTTGGCGTTAAGTGAGTAGACCTCACTCAACGCTGCAGCTGTTTTGGCATTGAGTGAGGTAGACTCACTCAATGCCGCAGTCTTTTCAGCAGGTAGGTCTGATGGAGTTGAGTGAGTCGACCTCACTCAATGCCAAAACAGGTTTGGCGTCGAGAGAGGTAGACTCACTCAACGCCACAGCCAGGGCTTGCGGTTGAGTCTTTGGCGTTGAGTGAGGGTACCTCACTCAACGCCGTGGCTTTTATGGTGTTGAGTGAGGTAGACTCACTCAACCCCACAGTGTTTTTTAGGCTAAGTCTTTCTCCTTGGGATGTGTGCTTCTTTAGGACTGTTAGAGGAGTTTTTCCTTCTTAAGGGGGATGTTTGGGTGTTCGGCTAGTTTTTACATGCCGACTCGTGGACTATGGTCGGAGGGGGTGTTTTCTTGACTATGGAGGGGTGAAATGTGTGTGTTGAGCTGTTGACACCACGAAGTCTGGACAATGGGGCCTACTTGTTTAGGTGTGTGGACCGTAAGGCTACCACCGGTTGTGTTCACCCTTGAGTATTTATTTTGGGGTCTGGTTTTTGGTGCTGGTACTGCCACCCACTCCAGCCCCTTATTATTTACACCCCGGTCATTTGCCCACAAAGTTAGGATTATTAGCTCTTTCTTTTCCTGCTTTTGGCTATTCCTGCTAGTATACTGATGCTTTACTGCTGCAGGTTGTTTCTTTCTGCCGTGCAGGTAGCTTTTGTGCTCACACATGATGTGATTTACCTTTACTATCCTTTTGATAGTATTTTTCTTCTTACTGTCATACTTTTCACTTACTGTTAGCTGTTGCTTTTGTTACCGGGTTGGTAAACCCTTTTTACTCGCACTTAAATCATATATTCTTCATGCTTTGATATTGTGCTGAGGCGTTCTTTCTTGAATGCGTCAGGTCCAGGTTGTAGCCGATAGAGCGGTTATTCCCTTTTAGTGGGTTTTGCTGATAGCCTCCAGGGTAGCTGAGTTGCAGATCTTCCACCTTGTGAGGTAGTTATTCTTCTTTTTTGTATGGACATGCCACTCACCGGTGGGTTCATGTCGGATTGTCAACGCCTACTAGTGGCTTACTCGTTTTGCTAGATATGAATTAAAACTGCTGTTTTTCCCTCTTGGGGTCGCTTACTTGCTTCTGGAAAGATTTTATACTAGGTTGCATGTTAGGTATTTTAAAACCCTAAACTATTATATGTATCTCATGCATATCATATCTGTAAAACTAAAACACTATCTTATTTAAGCGTAAAAAATATCTTTCATATATTAATACTATACTCACCTTAGGAGTCGTGCATACCATAAGCGGTCCCTTGAGGGCCCTTATACTCATTTTGGGTGTCAAATCAACTAAATCAAAGAATTTTTCCGCTGCAAGCAAATATATTTTCTTATTGTGGACTAGCTGATAACCTGTGCCGAGGTGTACGGCCTTTAAATAAACTGGTTTTCTACTATTTTAAAACTTGTGATTTGAAGTCTTAGTACGTTGCCTGAGCGTCAGCAGTTATCCCCTGCTCGACGTGGCATCACAACGCATGTTTTCCCGTACTCTGATACTTCTTAACCTCAAGGAAAATGTGGGTTTTGACACGAGTTCATCGCCATGGGGAGCACCAGTTCTTTTTGTTAAGAAGAAAGACGGATCGTTGCGACTATGAATAGATTACCGGAAGCTGAACCGGTTGACGGTCCGCAATACCTATCCACTGCCTCGATTAGACGAGCTATTTGATCAGCTGCGGGGAGCCTTCTGGTTCTCTAAGCTAGATTTGTGATTCGGTTACTACCAGCTTCGCATCTGGGAAAGAGGACATACCGAAGACAGCATTCAGTTTACGATATGGGCTATACGAGTTCACGGTGATGCCTTTTGGGCTCACGAATGCCCGCTCCGCATTCATGACCCTAATGAACCGTGTATTCGAACCCTACTTAGACTGCTTCGTCATTGTGTGCATCAATGATATTCTGATCTACTCCCGGACTCAGGAGGAGCACACAGAGCACTGACACAGGTTTTGCAGAGGCTGAGAGTGTTCCAAATGTATGCGAAGTTTTCCAAGTGATAGTTCTGGCTATAGGAGGTGGCCTTCCTGGGGCACACTATCAGTGGGGCTGGATTGGCAGTGGATCCAGCCAAGATAGAGGCAGTACGAAATTGTCCATGGCCGAAGACAGTGTCAGACAATCGCAACTTCTTGGGATTAACAGGTTACTATAGTAAGTTCGTGGAGGGATTCTCGAGGATAGCCCTCCCCCTCACGTCCTTGATGAAGAAGGATGCAGATTTTGTTTGGTCAGAGCAACGCGAGACAGCTTTTCAGGAGTTGAAGGACCGACTCACCTCATCCCCTATCCTTATGCTCCCATCCGGAAGTGAAGGATTTCAGATCTACACGGATGCCTCTTACCAGGGGATGGGTGCTGTCCTGATGTAGCATGGACATGTTATTGCTTATGCTTCGAGACAGTTGAAGAAGCATGAACATAACATTCCAGTGCATGACTTAGAGCTCGGGGCTGTGGTCTTCGCCCTAAAGATATGGAGACACTACTTATACGGGATTCATTGTGATATCTACTCAAATCACAAGAATCTTAAATATATCGATATGCAGAAGGAACTGAACCTGAGACAGAGGATATGGCTAGAATTCCTCTGTGACTATGATTATCAGATCCACTACCATCCGGGGAAGGCAAACACAGTAGCAGATGCTTTGAGCAGGAGAGCCAGCACTTCTGGACCGGAGCCTCGGTTGATGGCTATAGAGCTGATACGGATGATGGAAGACATGCGTATTACCATGGTATCTGAGGCGAACCAGTGGTATACCGAGAGTACCTAAGCTCATTGATCGGTGATGATGATATTAGGGAGCGCATTACTACACATCAGAGGCTAGATGTTTCATTAGAGCTGATTTTCAGTGCCCTGGAAGGGGGAAAGTTTGAGGATTATATGCTGCAAGATGATCTCCTTCGATTTCGTGGACGAGTATACATACCAGTAGGAGGTGGTATTCGGGATGACATACTTAGAGAGGCACATTCCTCCAGATATTCAGTGCATCCCGGCATCACCAAGATGTGGGCAGACTTACGGAGGACCATGTACTGGCCTGGGATGAAGAGGGAGATCACCTATTTTTTGACACACTGTGAGACTTGTCAGCGCGTGGAGGCGGAATGTAAGAGCCCAGGAAGTTTATTACAGCCACTGCCAGTCCCAGAGTGGAAGTTCGAGGACATTATTATGGACTTTGTACACGGACTGCCTCGCTCCCACTCTGGGCACGATTCCATTTGGGTCATAGTAGACAGGTTGACCAAGGTAGCGCGGTTTATCCCAGTTAGGAAGGATGCTCTAGTTGCAGTTTTGGTGAGATTGTTCGTAGAGAAGTTCGTCAGATACCATGGCATCCCCAGGACTATTGTCTCGGACCGCGACAGTCGGTTCACTTCCAGGGAGTGGAGGGCAATGCATGCTTACTTGGGTTCCCGACTTACCTTTAGCACTGCCTTCTATCCACAGACCGCCGGCCAGATGGAGCGGACAAATAGGACTATGGAGGACCTACTCAGATTATGCATATTAGATACGGGGAATCCTTGGGAGAGGCTGCTACCATTGATCGAATTCTCTTACAATAACAGCCACCAGGCTAGCATCGGGATGGCTCCATATGAGGCACTTTACGGGAGGAAGTGTCGGACACCGCTGTCTTGGGTTCATTATGTGGATGCCAAGGCTCTTGGATCTTATTTTGTGGAAGACACGGAGACTCAGATTCGTTTGATCAGGGATCGGCTACTAGAGGACCAGAGTAGGCAGGAGAAGTATTATGATTCTCGGCACCGGAAGGTGGAATTCCAGGTTGGAGACAAAGCTTTTTTGAAGATATGTCCAGTACACGGTGTCTCTCGGGTACGGAGACACAAGAATCTCAGTCCTCGATACATGGGGCCATACTTGATCCTGGAGCGGATCGGCCCCTTAGCTTACCGACTGCAGCTGCCACCAGAGTTGAGTACCTTAAACGAAATATTCCATGTCTCTTCCTTGCGGAGAGCTCTCCTTCGGCCGGAGCAGCACATTACTACCACAGCCGGTCGGTAGCGCCAGACAGATCCGTTTAATTGGAGCCGATCCAGATTGATGATACGGTCGTCCGAGTGTTGCGGAAGAAGAAGGTCCCTCTCGTGAAGGTGTTGTGGTCAACCATGGGTGGGAGGAGCACACTTGGGAGCCGAGGGATCTGATGTTGAAGCAACACCCGGAGCTATTTACCTCAGGTATGCTTAGTTTTTGTGTTTTAAAAATTTGCTTAAATTTTGCAAGTAGAACCCCGTAGACCCGAACTTAAATTTCGGGGACAAAATTATTTTTTTGTTAATAGGATTTGTAACATCCCATGTTACTTCTAGGCCCCTTAACTTAGATTGGGTTAGGCATGGGGTGAGTGTTAGGAAATTAGCTAGGTTTGACCCTAGGTAGTGGGTTGTAGTCATGTGGGGCCCACTATAGGACCAAGGTCAAACTAGGTCAAACTAGCCTAAATGGGGACCCTAGCCACACCATGACCCCACCACATTGCCCTAACCCTAAAAACAATCTAAGTGAACCCTTGTGCTTGTCACTGGGTCAACCCTTTGACCCTATTTGACCCAAGTCAACCATAGCCCTAATTTGGTCAAACCCATACCTATCGGCCCAATTAGCCTAAGTGGGGCACCCCCCTTGACACAACCCAAGTTGGGTGGTGCCATTAGGCCCATGACCATCAAGTGGGGTCAGCTCACTCATCATGTTGACCAAGTCAACTCAAAAAGTCAATTTGGTCAACATAAGGCCTAAAAGAGGGGGAAATGAACCCAAGCCTCACCCTTTGGGCTAAGCCCACTAAACATGGCCCATTAACAGCCCAAAGAGTCATAGACCAGCCATACCCCTCTAAAATAGGAGAGAGAGTACAAGCATGGGGGTAAAATGGGAAATTTAGGAGAAAGAAGAGGAGTGAGAAGAGGAAAAGGGGGTGTGAGGCCACTTGGCAATGGCTCCTTCTGCCAAAAGGCTGTTGGCCGGCCTCATGACTCATTACAATGAGTTTGGAGTGCTGGGATGTCCACTTCGCAGCCATGATGAAGCATCCAAGGTGAGCCCGAGCTCACCTTGGTTGTTCCTCCATGTATAACCCACCTCAGTCCAAACCAGCCTCACCATCAGCGTCAGAAGGTTAAATCGAGTGGAGATCGACTATTGGAACGGAGAAAACGGTGCAGAAATTTTATTTCGGGCAGGAGATCGCCGGAGTAGCTCAACCATGGCAAACCGCCGCCACACTCGCCGCCAAGGCTTGAACCAGGTCTGTTTCACCTCACCTCTACCCATACTAGCATCCTAGATCGTTTAGGAGAGATATCAGGCTCAATTGAGCCCGATACCAGGTGAGAAGAGGGTCAAATTCTAGAGCTTTTCTTCTTGCTCGGGATCGCTGGAGGAGCTACCTCTGGCCGCCTCATTGCTGGGAAAACCTTGCCACCACCTTGGCGAAGGTGGTGGCGATTATAGCCGGCGGTGGCGCCGGCTCAAGTGGTCGGAAACAACTAGAAAAGATGGCCCAGGACGGCTCAATCTCAGCCGTCGGCTGGTTGGAAACGATAATGGGATGCCGTCAGTCGTGCTTCAAGATGCGTGCGGGTTATTAAAATTAGTTGAATTTTGTATTTATGAATAGTGATTATAAATGTCACATTATTTAGGTCCACTTGCATGTCAAATTTAGGGAACTTAGGGCCATTTCCTGAACTGGTAATTAAAATAAAAAATGTAGTTCTTGATCTTAGCTTTAATTTTCCACCTTAAACATGCAATATGGCTTAGTAGATTTTCCTGTAGGACTGTTCCACTAGGACTGGTCCTAGTAAGGGCAGAATTTCAAATGCATGCCTTTGTCAAACAAGAAGTCCACATTACCCAAACATTTGGGCATGAGCTTAGCTTGGGCATATCTAGCCCCTGCCAAAAATTGGGAATTTTTGGGAAAACATTTCCTAAAGTTTTTACCAAAATACACAAAACTAAATAAATGAAATTGTTGGGGTGTTATGGCTCCAAATGGCCCCAAATTTTGGTGGCATGTCCTTGGGGACTAAATATGTGCATGGTAAAAATTTCAGCACATTTGGACCACTACATGTTGAGTAAACTCACTTTCTTGTGTTGGTTAAATATAGGCTTGGGGTGCAATTAGCCAAATTTGAAATAATGTGTATTATGTAACACCCCGAAACTCAAAAGAGGGACGGGTGATGTTCTAAGCCCAGTCTGAATTTTGGAGCAGGTGTCACGGGCGTGACACGGGCGTGTCACGGGCATGACACGGGCGTGTCACGGGCGTGACACAGGCGTGTTCGGCCACAGGTCATGTGGTCGACGTTTTGACGGTCGGAGATCGTCGAGTTGAGGCACACGGCCTGAGACACGGGCGTGTCCCAGGGCATGTCGCTTTGGGCTATTTTCTGAGGAAGGCACACGGTCCATGACATGGGCCCTGACACGGGCGTGTCAAATTTGATACGGGCGTGTCGGGTGTCGTGTCGTAGGCCGTGTCCTTCTCGGGTTGAGAAAGCTGGCCGATTGCACACGGGGGGCGTGACACGGGTCCCGATACGGGCGTGTCAGAGGTGACACGGGCGTGTCGGAGGCCGTGTCAAAGGCCGGGTGCTGGTTTTTCGAATCGGTCGAGACGGCGAATGGGTGACACGGCCAGGCACACGGCCGTGTTGCAACCCGTGTTCGGCCCAGATTTTATGATTTCAGATCTAATCTTGGCCGTTCGTTTCCTTGACTTTGGATCCGACGGTGGGGGGATGCTCCTGGGTGGTTTTAGCCGGGATTTAGGGTTGGGAATCCTCATTTTCTTTAGCCATTCTCTCTCTAAGAGTTTAGAGAGAAGGGAGAGTAAGGAGGAAGGAGGAATCCAAGATCCGGCCGCCGGAGGAGCTTCGGAGCTCCGAATCGCGATCTGAGTCCAGATCTGCGGAGGTGACGCAGTTGCGGTGCTTTCCAACTGCATAGTTTTCGATGGCGCCGCGGAAAAATGCAAGGGTAACGATTTCTCATCCTTGGGCATGTGAAGCCCTTTTTCCCTTTGCATAGAAAGCCCTCTCTCGCGAGTGAGCGAAGAGTTGAAGCGTTCCTTGGGGTAGATATGTAAAGTCCCCCTTGTGTAGAGTCCGTATGCAAAAATGGACATAGGCATTGAGTGTGAAGCCTATCCGGACAAGTATAGCCGGATCGGTGATGTTGCATTGCATATGAACCGGGGAAGACTCCGGGTGTTTGGGCGTTTTTCGGGTTTTCTACGTGGTAGATTGCAACAGGGAGCCTTGGAGATTAACTCCAAGGTGCACCCGGAAAACTGGGCAAAAGCGAGTTTTGCCAACACGATGGCCAGGGAGCCAACGTGAACATAACAGGGTTATGTGATTGTTGTGGCGGAAACGGGACTCGGTGAGTCTTGACCTGCGCATATGGCTTAAATTGTCGTTGCGATATGAGCACGGGTCAGGCGGAACCGTACCCGGTCTATGTCATTCCGTTGGACCGTTGGCATGGATGAGGGTCTTCGGCGGTCTATGGCTTAAATTGCCGTGACCAAGGCCAGGAAGGCAAAATGCTCATTTGGTTGGCCGTCCAAGAGGCGGTGGTGGAACGGGAACGTCTATGGCTTGAATTGACGTGACGTTGGCCGGTTCGCCGTGAATGTGCCCTGAGTGCATGGGGTGTATGTCCGTGCGAGCCTACGCCTGTGTTGAAGTGTGTTTACACTATTGTTGTTGCCTACTAATAAAGTGCAGGGAAAGAGCATCGCCGCCCCGATTTTGGGGGCGGGATCGTTATAATTTGGTCAGCATTGCTGACCGTTGCTATTGTTTGCCACCGGGCGGTGGTTTGTTGCTTGCAGGTGCTGCGAAGCCGAGCGGAAAATAGCGGGCTAAAGCCCATATTGCTGCGCCGGCCCTTGAAGGCCTAATTGTTTATGCTTTCCCGTTTATCATGTATGGCCGGCCTGCGTGCCGAAGTTTGGAAAACACTACTTTTGTTAAGAGAACAGTGTAAGGCCTTAAGGCCATTTATCTTTTGTGTATGTTTACATTCCTGGGTTTGTAGTGGACATTCATGCTCTGTGTCTGGGTTCTTACTTCTTTTGCAACCTAATAAATTGCTTCCGCTAGGTGTTTTGTAGGACGTTTTGATTGCTTGAATGGTTTCAACGCGTAACCAACCGGTCTGTCCGTAGTATATGGTGTCGGGCCCTGGCCGTACCTACTGCTATATGCTATACGACGGATAGGGGTGTTACAAATTGGTATCAGACTACTGGTTTCAGGTCAAACTTAAATGAATTCGTGGACCAATTCACTTTAAGGGGTGGTGAGCACATGTGTGCGTCATCGTTATAACATGAAAAGAACCCATGAATGTCCATTTAGGAATGAAAATACACATGTTTGAGGAACCTGCGTGTTCCTAATAATTGCTGTTTGCAGTAATTTTTGGTCGCTTATCGATGTTTTGCACGATTATAGGTGACCAGGAGTGGTGCTGGGCCGTCAGAACGGCCAGGTTCTGAGGCAAGCAGTGCGCCAAGTGAAGCGCCTGCAACACCTCCGTCTGCCGAGACCATTAGATTGGTTGCAGAAGCTGTCTTTGCTATGATTAATGCGCAACCTGCAAGACAGGTGCAGCAGCCTGCTCCTGCGGGGGAGCAAGTGCCGCTCCAAGCGGCGGAGCCTAGAAGGGTTGAGCAAGTGGCAGTGGAGCCGGAGTTGCCTCGGAGAGCAAATGAAAGACAGTTGAAGCATGTGATGGGCTTCCACCCACCGGTGTTCTCGGGAACGGGAACCCCGACCCAGGCTAAAGATTGGCTCGCAAGAGTCAATAGGGTGATGACAGCTACTGAAACGGAAGAGTGGCAAAAAACCACAATAGCGACGTTCATGTTGGATGGGGACGCAAGGTTATGGTGGGAAGGCCTAGAGCTACACCAGTTGAGGGGAAGGCCGTTGGCTCCGAAGTTCCTATGGCGGAGTTTTCGAGATTGTTCATGGCTCGATACCTCCCCTCAGCGTAGAGGATCGCATTGGAGAATGAGTTCCAAAAGTTGGTGCAAGGAGATAGCACTGTAGACGAGTACCTCCACGAGTTTACTCGGTTGGGGAGATATGCTAGCGCTACCTTTGCCGACGAGGAGCGAAAGACTAACCGCTTCTATGAAGGGTTAAGAGACGAGCTAAGGTTACTACTGTCGGGGCCTATGGCGCAGGGTTTCCTAACCTTGGTCAACTCGGCCCGGTCCTTGGAGAAGGACATGAGAAATGTGCAAGCTAAGAAGGAATCTGGCGGGAAGAAATCGGAGTTCAAAGCGCCGACTACGTCGAAGTCGGGCTATCAAAAATTCTTCAAGAAGGCTAGGACGTCGGGTCCAGCTCCTTCTTCAGGTGCCTCGGGGGCAACTACCAACCGAACCCCGGGCGCTTGTTTCACGTATGGAAAGACGGGGCACTTTGCCCGCGATTGTTGGAGCGGACGCCCAAAGTCCGAGAGAAAGCAAGGAGCTACTTACGAAGAGAAGGGCAAGGCGGTGGAGTCAATCGCGTCCCACTATGCTCCAACTCAGCCTAGAGTCTATAACTTGGGCCAGCAGGAGGCCATCAAACAAGCTGACGTGGTGACAGGTACGAGTTAATTTACAGCAAGTTAACTTTATATACTGTTGTCTATTGTTTGTTAGCCTAATATTGTTTGTATAGGCTTTGTTGTTATTAGCGATAGTCCGGCACGAGGCACTGTTCGACACAGGAGCTTCACACTCCTTCTTGTCCGAAAAGTTTATATCGCGCATCGGAGTCCCTCCTTCGATGGAGAAGGACAAGTTGGATGTGCTGCTACCGAATGGGTGCTCGATGCGTGCGGACAGAGTGTGCGCCGTAAAGGTTCATATTGGGAGCCAAGAGTTTGACTTGCTAGCGTCATTGCTGCCGCTAGTAGAGTTCGACGTTATCTTTGGGATGGATTGGCTTCCGGAGCAGAAGGCTTGGATTGACTGTGACCGGAAGGAGGTCAAGCTGGGTGTTGGGCGGGGGACAACATTCGAGGGACTCAAGGGGTCGAGCAAGGCGCTGATGTCTGCTCTTCAGGTGGTAAAGGCAGTTCGTGCTGGTGCAGAGCTGTTCTTCGCAATAGTGGGGCTGTGGAGCCAAAGTCCACGTTGGATAGCATCCCCGTGGTTTGTGAATACCCCGATGTGTTCCCGGATAGGCTTCCAGGGGCCCCACCACGGCGAGAGATTGATTTCACCATCGAGCTCGTACCGGGGGCCAAACTGGTGTCACGTGCTCCGTATAGGTTGGCGCCAAAGGAGATGGCAGAGTTGAAAGTTCAGCTAGAGGAGCTGATGGAACAAGGTTATGTGCATCCAAGCTCGTCGCCTTGGAGCGCACCGGTCCTCTTCGTTAAGAAAAAGGATGGTAGTATGCGGTTGTGTATCGACTACAGAAAGTTAAACAAGCTGACGGAAAAGAACAAGTACCCGATCCCGAGGATTGATGATCTCTTTGATCAGTTAGTCGGATCGTCGGTATATTCTAAGTTGGACTTGAAGTCGGGGTACTATCAGTTGAGGATAAGGGAATGTGATATCCCGAAGATGACGTTCAGCACAAGGTATGGGCATTTCGAGTTCACGGTCATGCCGTTTGGACTGACGAATGTGCCATCAGTGTTTATGGACTTGATGAACAGGACGTTCCGAGATTTCCTGGATCGCTTTGTGATCGTCTTTATTGACGATATATTGGTGTACTCGCAGTGCGAAGAAGATCACTTCAAGCACTTGCATCTAGTGTTGGAGACTTTGAGGAGGAATGAGCTGTATGCGAAATTCTCCAAGTGCGAGTTCTGGCTACCCTCAGTAGCGTTCCTTGGTCACATTGTTAGTGGGGAAGGTATAGCGGTGGATCCGGCGAAGATCGTTGCGATACGGGAGTGGCCTGCGTTGTCTTCTGTCGCGGAAGTCCGTAGTTTTCTCGGGCTTGCCGGATATTACAGGCGCTTCGTAGAGAACTTCTCGCGGATAGCGCTACCTCTCACGAAGTTGATAAGGAAAGATCAGAGATTCTTGTGGACGCAGGAGTGCGTGCAAGCGTTTGAGGAGCTGAAGAGACGTTTGACCACGGCGCCAGTGCTTAATTCGCCGAGTGGGACCGAGGGCTTCGAGGTGTATAGTGACGCCTCGGGTAGTGGTTTGGGCTGCGTGTTGTTGCAGCATGGGAGCGTGATAGCTTATGGATCGCGTCAGCTGAAAGTGCATGAAAGGAACTATCCGGTCCACGACTTGGAGTTGGCGGCCGTGATATTTGCACTTAAGCTGTGGAGGCACTACCTGTACGGCGTAAGGGTCGATATATATACCGATCACAAGAGCCTGAAGTACCTATTGGATCAGAAGGATCTTTACATGAGGCAGAGGAGGTGGATGGAGTTCCTGGGGGACTACACATTCAAGATTCATTATGTACCCGGGAAGGGCAATGTGGTTGCTGATGTGTTGAGTCGCAGGGCTCCCGCCCAAGCCAACTGGTTGTCGGTGCATGATGAGCGGCTAGTACGGGAGTTGGAGGAGCTTGAGATCTGTTGCATTGACAAGCAGACGAGCGCCAAAGCAATTTTAAACTGGACAGAAGTTCAGTATGACCTGGCTGACCGGGTTCGGCAGGCATTGGAGTTAGATGACTCCATGAAGGAGCTTATGGAGGCTGCTCTGGATGGGTCAAATTCCCAGTTCTCGGTGGTAGATGGTTTGTTAAGGAAGGATCATCGGTTGTGCGTCCCAAGTGGGGGTAACCTCCGGGCGGAGTTGATGTACGAGGCTCATCATACCAAGTACTCAATCCACCCAGGGAGCACAAAGATGTATCGTGATGTCAAAAAGTTGTTTTGGTGGCCGGGGCTCAAGAAAGATGTGGCGTTGTACGTGGCTAAATGCCAAACGTGTGCCTTGGTGAAGGCGGAGTGCCAAAAGCCGGGAGGATTTCTGAAGTCCTTGCCTATACCGGAGTGGAAATTTGATGACATATCTATGGACTTTGTGCATGGGTTGCCAAGGTCGCAGAAGGGGAACGATGCCATCTGGGTGATCGTTGATCGGTTAACAAAGGTGTCGCACTTCATTCCGCATAGGAAGGATGATCCAGTGGAGAAATTGGCGAAGTTGTATGTTGACAACATTGTTAGGCTGCATGGCGTGCCCCGTAGCATTGTGAGTGATCGCAATGGGCGGTTCACGTCAAATGATTGGAGATTGGTGCAGCAGATGCTGGGAACAAAGTTAAAGTTCAGCACAGCCTTCCATCCGCAGACGGATGGGCAGACCGAGAGAGTCAATAGAACGATGGAGGACATGCTCCGTTTGTGTGCCCTAGACTTCGGGAAGCATTGGGAGGACCACCTGTATTTGGTGGAGTTTGCGTACAACAATGGCTACCAAGCGAGTATAAAAATGGCACCCTTCGAGGCCCTGTATGGTAGGAAGTGTCGCACGCCGTTATCGTGGCTTGAAACGGGTGAGGCAAGGTTGTACAAGAAGCAGGAGGTGGAAAATGCTACTTCTTTGGTGCGGATCATTCAAGAGCGTTTGCTGATCGCTCGGGATAGGCAAGCTAAGTACTACAATGCCAATCATCAGAATATGGAGTTCGCGGTGGGCGATTGGGTGTACTTGAAAGTAAAGCTGTTCAAGGGTGTTTCGCGGGTGAGACGCTTGAAGAAGCTGAGCCCAAGATACCTTGGACCCTTTGAGATTCTGGAGCGGGTCGGCGAAGCGGCTTATTGTTTGAAGTTATCGGTAGAGTTGAGTGGACTACACGATGTGTTCCACATTTCAGTGTTGCGGAAGGCGGTGCAAGAGCCTTCGCAGGTGATCGCAGTTGATCAAGTACCGGTGGACGAAGGGTTGACAACTAGGGTCAAGCCCGTTTGTATTGAAGATGCAGAGGTCAAGAGGCTCCGTAACAAGGAGATCCGGATGGTTAAGGTCCGGTGGGATAATTGCGGTCGGGAGAAGCTCTCTTGGGAAAGGGAGCAAACCATGCAGGAGGAGTACCCGGAGTTATTCCGCTCAGGTACCGTTAAAAGTTTTAAGTTCCTATAGTTTTCCCTCTAGTAAATTTCGTGGGCGAAATTCTTTTAAGGGGGAGAGAGTTGTAACACCCCGAAACTCAAAAGAGGGACAGGTGATGTTCTAAGCCCAGTCTGAATTTTGGAGCAGGTGTCACGGGCGTGACACGGGCGTGTCACGGGCGTGACACGGGCATGTCACGGGCGTGACACAGGCGTGTTCGGCCACGGGTCATGTGGTCGACGTTTTGACGGTCGGAGATCGTCGAGTTGAGGCACACGACCTGGGACACGGGCGTATCCCAGGGCGTGTCGCTTTGGGCTGTTTTCTGAGGAAGGCACACAGGCCATGACACGGGCACTGACACGGGCATGTCAAATTCGACACGGGCGTGTCGGGTGCCGTGTCGCAGGTCGTATCCTTCTCGGGTTGGGAAAGCTGGCTGATTGCACACGGGGGGCGTGACACGGGTCCCGACACAGGCGTGTCAGAGGTGACACAGGCGTGTCGGAGGCCGTGTCAAAGGCCGTGTGCTGGTGTTTCAAATCGATCGAGACGGCGAATGGGTGACACGGCCAGGCACACGGCCGTGTTGCAACCCGTGTTCGGCCCAGATTTTATGATTTCAGATCTAATCTTGCCCGTTCGTTTCCTTGACTTTGGATCCGATGGTGGGGGGCTGCTCCTGGATGGTTTTAGCCGGGATTTAGGGTTGGGAATCCTCATTTCCATTAGCCATTCTCTCTCTAAGAGTTTAGAGAGAAGGGAGAGCAAGGAGGAAGGAGGAATCCAAGATCCGGCCGCCGGAGGAGCTTCGGAGCTCCGAATCGCAATCCGAGTCCAGATCCGCGGAGGTGACGCAGTTGCGGTGCTTTCCAACCCCATAGTTTTCGATGGCGCCGCGGAAAAATGCAAGGGTAATGATTTCTCATCCTTGGGCATATGAAGCCCTTTTTCCCTTTGCATTGGAAGCCCTCTCTCGCGAGTGAGCGAAGAGTTGAAGCGTTCCTTGGGGTAGATATGTAAAGTCCCCCTTGTGTAGAGTCCGTATGCGAAAACGGACATAGGCATTGTGTGTAAAGCCTATCCGGACAAGTAGAGCCGGATCGGTGATGTTGCATTGCATATGAACCGGGGAAGACTCCGGGTGTTTGGGCGTTTTTCGGGTTTTCTACGTGGTAGATTGCAACAAGGAGCCTTGGAGATTAACTCCAAGGTGTACCCAGAAAACTGGGCAAAAGCGAGTTTTGCCAGCACGATGGCCGGGGAGCCAACGTGAACATAACCGAGTTATGTGATTGTTGTGGCGGAAACGGGACTCGGTGAGTCTTGACTTGCGCATATGGCTTAAATTGCCGTTGCGATATGAGCACGGGTCAGGCGGAACCGTACCCGGTCTATGTCGTTCGGTCGGACCGTTGGCATGGATGAGGGTCTTCGGCGGTCTATGGCTTAAATTGCCGTGACCAAGGCCAGGAAGGCAAAATGCTCATTTGGTTGGCCGTCCAAGAGGCGGTGGTGGAACGGGAACGTCTATGGCTTGAATTGACGTGACGTTGGCCGGTTCACCGTGAATGTGCCCTGAGTGCATGCGGTGTATGGCCGTGCGAGCCTACGCCTGTGTTGAAGTGTGTTTACACTATTGTTGTTGCCTACTAATAAAGTGCAGGGAAAGAGCATCGCCGCCCCGATTTTGGGGGCAGGATCGTTATAATTTGGTCAGCATTGCTGACCGTTGCTATTGTTTGCCACCGGGCGGTGGTTTGTTGCTTGCAGGTGCTGCGGAGCCGAGCGGAAAATAGCGGGCTAAAGCCCATGTTGCTGCGCCGGCCCTTGAAGGCCTAATTGTTTATGCTTTCCCGTTTATCATTTATGGTCGGCCTGCGTGCCGAAGTTTGGAAAACACTACTTTTGTTAAGAGAACAGTGTAAGGCCTTAAGGCCATTTATCTTTTGTGTATGTTTACATTCCTGGGTTTGTAGTGGACATTCATGCTCTGTGTCTGGGTTCTTACTTCTTTTGCAACCTAATAAATTGCTTCCGCTAGGTGTTGTGTAGGACGTTTTGATTGGTTGAATGGTTTCAACGCGTAACCAACCGGTCTGTCCGTAGTATATGGCGTCGGGCCCCGGCCGGACCTACTGCTATATGCTATACGACGGATAGGGGTGTTACATATTAAGCCTAGATGGTACCTCCAAAAATAATGATATTGATTTCAGAGGCTCAATAGGGTGAATTATGCCCCTCACTACAATAATGGGATTTTTGGAAGCAAAAATCCCATTATTTGGAATTTTTGAAATAATTGAACTTGGAGAAAATAAATTTGAAAATAGATTTATTGTCGAGGTAAAAATTTCCAAACTTTGTCAAGGTCATTATAATGTCATAATAAATTCTTAAAAATTTTTAGGGCACTGTTTGATGAACTTTGAAAGGTGTTATGTAGGAATTACATTTTTACCCTTATTGCACATAATTAGGAAATTTATGAAAATATTCATTAGGAAAATTTTGGAAACTTTTTGGTTATGTATCTGAGTATGATTAACCTTGTATAATTTTCTTAGCATTTATGGATGACTCAGTAATTTTTAAAACCTCACAGTGGCATTTTGATAATATAATTAAAAATGAAATTTTGTACCCCTTGATCCATAGGAGTTTATGAAACTCTATCTTTGGCACTATTTGTCAATACATGTGCTCTGTAATTTTCTTAGAATTTTAATAAAGAAATTCATGCACTTCATTTGGAAAATGACAATTATGTGAATTTTGTATTAATTAAGGAATGAATAGAGTTAATCAAAGGAAAATTATGAATTTTGGTAGTTAGCAATATTTTACCAAGACACAACTCAGGGAAAATTCCTTAGGTCATTGGATTATAATTTGTAAAACTTAATGTGTTAAATGACCTAGGGAATTAACTTAAATGATTTAATTAGAGGCTTTAATTACTTAAGAAAATTATGAAAATCCATATGCTCACTTCATTAGTCCATACCATCCTAGGATAAATATTTAGGTGCAGGAGGCCCAAGGAATTGGAAGTTCTATTTCGGGGTGGTATTAGGTCATGGGATGCGTATAGTATAAGTAGGTTATACAGTAAGGACTGTCGGGGGGATAGCTCAACAGTCGGGATAAGGTCTTATTTGGAATATAACCCTAGTTCGCAGTTATGTCTTAGTGACGATAGTAAAAGTGTAAGCCTTTAGATAGCAACTAGGTGGAGGCCGGCGGAAGACTGTCGCCCCTTCAATAAAATCTTAAATCATAGGGATCGCCCAAGAGTAATAATGAGAGCCAAAAAGGGAGTCATGGGTATATATCCACTAAAGTAAATATCCTTGAGAAAGGAAGCTTTGGGCTTCAGCCCATCGTAGTTCCTAGTGCCCCCGAGAGCCCTTCACCGGGTATACCCTGGGTAGTCCTGGGATTAATCTCAAGTCACAAAGTATAGTAACCCATAGACAAGAGTAGCCTAATATGTTAGGCATCATATCACTATGCTCACCCGTACTGGGTTGGAGGGATTCATGATAATATTCTCGCTCGTGTAGGGTTTGAGGGATTTGTATTATATGCTCACCCATGTAGGGTTGGAGGGATTCAGGACAGGTTGGTCCTGCGAGCTGAAGGCTCGAGTTATAATACTTGCATGTGCATAAACATATTAGTGGTGGGTCATGCGGTACTGGGTCAATCGGCACACCGATGGCAGTACGGTGACTCAAGTGGATGTGTGGGTTTGAGGGGCCAGTAGGTTATTTGTACTCGGTCTGGAGGACAATCCCCGAAAGCACACACCCGACCCAACAAGACTGACGGGTAGTCAGCAATTAGTACGCAAGACTCTAGAGTGCACCTAGATGTGTACAGAGGCTTATGGGAGGTCTAAGTTTGGTAGTGTGCATACCTGCCTAGGAGTGGAGATGCCCGCTCCAATGCTACCGTAGCCACAATGGTGGTACCAGAGAGTGTTGCTAGCTCTGAAAAGCGGGAACTAAAGGTCTGTGATCATAGAGTCGTTGTGTGTGAGTTGCACCTGTCTGTTGCATAATTTGCATCATAACATTCATTCATATTAGGGCATACGCTTTATAGATCCTTATCATATAAATTAGTATGGGCTCTTTTATATGATAAGTTATAATTCTTTGAAACTTTAACTTATAAATTTGTATGGGCATTTTTATAAGTTAAGATACGATTTGTGATGATAGAATACTGGTAGTTTAGCTTTACTTTTCTGCTCTTATTTCAGTTCTTTATTCACCTGTACTATACTTTTACTTCACTTATACCTTGTGCTTAGAACTGATAGAGTAGAACTATATATATACTTGATAGCTAGCTTCTTGTCACCTGCTTTCCTTTACTACCCCTTGTTGTCCTCCGCTTCGTCCTCCCTCTCGGTGCCTAGGAGTTGCGGGGCGAGGTGCGGAGGAAATGACTTAGTCTTTTTGACTAAGTCGGTGACCATATCATTTTAGGAGCTCGAGGAGATGGACCAGGACGTTGAGGAGGCAGGATATGAGGAGAAGGTGCTGGTGCCACCTACTACTACTGGAGCACGACCTCAGGTGGGATGAGATTAGTTGATTAGCTTCCGCATTTGATTTGTGAGAGAGATATTTGATATGATGTACCGGGCATAAGCCCTTATTACTCTTCTTTATTATATTCTTGATGGACTTGTACTTTTCATTCATATACATATGATTTGTACTGTGACTGTGGACTAGATATTGTTATACTCCGATTAATTTTACTTATATTTCTCATATTGGCCGAACATGTTATGATCGTTCTAGCCGGCAGAATTGGCGTCTTGCGGTATCGACTAACCCGTGCGTTAGTGTCTCCGTAATACGGCGGTTCTGGGCATAAGATCCGGGTTAACTCCCCGGAAGGGGGAGTCAGATCTTACATCCCCAAGACCTCCTTTTTGCCTGACAGGATACTCAAGGATGAAGTGCTCGCATCTCCAACTGGTGACATTCTTCGATACTTAATCTGGTGGCATGATTGGCCGGCTTCTGATGACTCTTGGCTACTTGAATCGGAGGTGCCTCTTTTGGATGATGCGCTTCTGCACTAGTACATTCAAGCCAACTCATTGGTGATGTGTGCTTTCGAGTGGGGGAGGATTGATGGAGACAACAACCCCCGGCATGTTGATTATGGTGCTGACACGCTTACGGAAGATCCCTCGTCCTCTCCAATCAAAGACTTGCGGCGCCACGATAATAATCGACGCTACAACCTCCGCCCTCGGTGCAAGACTTTCTCTTGATGCTTTTTATTGCTTATGTTATTTTATTGTAATTATTAATTTACTTTCAAATCTGGGTTGTATTTATCCAGATTCTCATTTTCAGTTTGGCCTGGGTTTAGCCATTTTTATGTTTTACATTGGTTTGCAAATAGCCCGGATTTTATTAGCCTTATATAAGGTCATGTATTGTTGGAATGAGGATTATTTATGAATGAAATAAGAAACCCTAATTCTACTTGAGAAATCCCTCTTGCTCTTCCCCTTGGTCGCCGACCTCCTCCCTCTTCCCCCTTTTGTGTTCGGCCGCCACCTCTCCCCCTCTCCCCTCCACGATTCTCCACCAAAACTCCCTCACCCTCTCCTAAATCCTTATAACTCGAAGGCTTCCATCCCCTATTGAAGATCCGGCCACATCAAGACACCCCATCCTAGGGTTTAGCCAACCTACTACTCCCCCTTCTTGGTGGATTTCGGCCAAGGACAACTTCTCGTGTAATGACGAACCTTCTCTAGAGTGAAGCGAGGAAGGCGGACAAGTTTCTCTCTATTTGGTGTAACTCCGACGGAACTGTATAAGAGCAAAATTTTCATCGAAAATATCTTTCGATTGGGTAACGATATTTCTACCTTTGTGAGATTCCCTCTAGATAAAACTTCTGGTGGTTTACTTTGGCGTTGATTGCGAACTTTAATTTTTTTGTGGTTTTGATCCAAACGACTTTGTAGTTTTCTTTTGATCTATTTAAATTTGTGAGGATTGGCGGACCTCGTTTTGTTTTTGTTGGGAGAGATCTATCGTTTTCCGAATCGTTATTTTTCGGTGGATCTTTTGGTACAACACACGCTCGACCGGATCAGGTAGATCCTTTTCGCTTGAGAGGATATTGGCTCAGAGCCTCTATTTGATCTCTAAGGGTGTGGCGAACCCATACGTTAGCATTGAAATAATAATATCGCAAATCGAGAGTGCTGCGTTTTATTTGTGCGAGCGTAGAATTGGAATGAGAGAGTTTAATTTGGTGTCGTTTGTCCGTTGCGGTTCGTCGGGAGACGTAACCTGCATCATCTATCTATCAACTCTCATCTATGTGACAACTGTCATGCCAATAGAACTGCCACACTATCCTTAACCAAAGATTATGACACTGCATGTCAACACTGCATGCAAATACACTTAGCCATGTCATCAAACATTCAAGGGCTCCAACTGAGTCCCTTTTCATTATACCAATCCCATGCTCAAAAGCACGCAAGAGCTCCACACTGAGTCCCTTCATAATAACTTACCTGTGCTCCAAGCACGCAAGGTTCCGTGTTAACCTAATATATCAAATCCCTTCAATTGTTATACGACCATCACCGTTACATGTAGGGAGTTAACACAACTCTAAGCGGTAGACTTATTCAAATCATACTTTTAATTCATGAGATAAATAAGCTCATAGCATGAACATGAGCGTAATATTCATCTAGCCCCTTATTTCTAAGTTTAGCATGTGCATGCACATCAAATAATTTATCTTTCAACACATCTTATTTCCAAAAATGATCAACATAACATATACTTTTCAAGTGTAAGACCCCCCTCCCGGAACACAAGACACGACTGACGGGAGTCTTATGTCCAGAACAGCCGCCTTGCGATAACATCAATATATAGGTTGACTGATACTAAAAGAAGCCTATCTTGCCAGCTAAAACAAATATCATGCATACCAACCCAATATAAAGGACAAACAGAAGTCAAAATCCACATAAGTATAAAAGTCCACAAGTACATCAATAATAAGAAGCATGAACATGCTTCTATAATATCAGAGTACATAAAAAACTTCTCCCAAAGGGCTACAATAAGAGTCTCTCAAAACTCACATCCGAAGACAGCGATGGTATCTTCACGTCAGGGCCTATCACCATGGCCTGGCTGCAAAAAGGAAGACGTAGCAACTGTTAGTCATAAAGACTAATTGGCTATCACATCCGCTCCCCCGGCAACTATTAGGCACCGGGAAGACAAAGGAAAAGGGTACAATATATATAAATGTAAGCAGGTAGTATAAGACTAATCAATATCAGAGTATCCAACATGTAAAATAAGTGAGTATATCAATCTACACTAGCAGTTCTATTATCAACAGAAGTATACAAGTATGATCCTACCAAAGGAAAGTAACTCAACTTATATGAATGCCCATACAGACATAAAAGTTAAGGATTACCTTAACAGTAAAGTAACTCATCATATAAGAGTGCCATACAAACTTATATGATAAGGATCTTATACAGTGCAATGCATTGACATGAATGCAATGTGATGAATCACCTATGCTCACACACACAGACACACACACTACTTTGTCAACACAGACTTGTAGTTCCCACTTTTAGAGTAGGTAGCCAACCTCTTAGGCGCCATCCATCGTGGTCAGACAGTGATAGTGGAATGGGCTTTCCACTACTGGGCAGGCATCCACGCTACCAAGCCTTGGCCTTCGTACGCCTCAACACTAAGGACACAACAGTGCAGCTCACATGCGTACTACGGCTCAAAGGCATCTCGGGTAGATGTGCACCAAGAACAACACCCAAACTGGCCTATATCGTTGCAAAGAGAGGGTCTTTGCGAGCGTGTCACCAAAAGAACACTGCTAAACCGTCCACTGGAAAACGGCAAGCGCACCGGTGCGCACAAGTAATAAAGTTTGACCAAGGAACCGTCCAAATCCCTCCCGAGTGTCGGTCTGATGACTTGAGGAACCTGCCACAGTATCCTTAACCTAGGATTATGACACCGTTAATCACACCACATCCAATTTCGAGGGCTCCACTTGAGTCCCTTTTTATTATTCACAGTCCTCGGGTCGGCTCAAAAAGGGGGTCCCTTATCAACACATCATTGTAGTGCGGAAAATAAAGCACCTCCAACCCTTCCAATTTTCTACAATTAGGGTTCATCATTTACACAGGTGGCAAACCACCTATGCAACGCCGATCTCATGCGATGCTTCGCCGTAGGGAGACACAACTCTGAGTAATGGACTACTAAACACATTCCACAACATATCACATGGGCCGCTATGCACCACATCCAATTCGCTTTTCACATAATCAAGCGGATTCACAACAAGGAACACCATATGAGTAATCACAATAATATAATGAGGTACTTAGAACACATTAAGGCGGAATGATAACATAGCTTTGGTTATACATTCAATTTTCGTGAGCATCATACCCTCTTTCGCAAAACCTATTTCATTCTCCTGATAATAATTATGCACATCCACTAGGATTTCACAAGAATATCATTTGCTAGTGCAACCAATCATGGATGGAATATTTGCGCACCTTTCTCAAACCATTTGTTTAAAAATATAACATATTTCAAAACCACTTTGTTTAACTCACATAGATAGACATTTACCAAAACCTCAAGACGATCTCTCTATCAATGTTAACTACACTAAGAAACAACATATTCTTGGCCACAACCAGCTTCAAAAAGAACATGTACTTAAGAGAATAACTATATAACAACTTCGAATGGACATTCCCGAGGAAGACTCGTGTGCGAATCGACCGAATCCGTTGGAAAGCCTATGTTGAGGGTTCACGGTTAAGTCATAAACCCAGATCTAGCATCCATACTCAAAAATGGGTTGTTGCGCACAAAAAAAAAAACAGATTTCTGCATGGAGTCCAAGCTCGACATCGGTCCTCAACTTCGTCCGGGGTTTTAGAGGAGGTTTGTCACTAACACTCCCTCTTATTCACCCTCAGTAGACCCGTCTTCTTAACGAAAACAAGTCCACCATCTTCACATAGAAGATGATCCGTAGAGGTTGAAGACATCAAATCCCTAGGCAAGGTCCTAGGCCCTTCCTTGCAGATTTCATGGAGAAAGCTCGCAAGTCAAAACTCTTTTGAGCTTGAATCCCTCCTAGATAATAACTACATATCTAGACCAAGGATGAAGGGTAGGAAGGCCGGAGGATGCACTCTCTTTGGCGGCATCTGATTTCCTCGTTGAATTCTTGCACCGGAAAGACCTTCCCCAACAAGGTGGAGGATTCCGAAGGGGGACGGAGGAAACCCCTCGTCCGAGAGTTTCGAAAAGGTAACGATTCGGAAAAATGAAGGATTGGGATCGTCGTCCCTTTTAGGAAGAATTAGGGTTTAGACGTCCTGCCATGTGTGACCTGTTTTGGACCACCCATATTTTTAAATAAGTTTTGTTGAAATGACCGCGTCCTAATAAGTCAATTGGCGCATTTCCTGAAAACCCTATTCAGCGCGCATCGATCACTGAACGCACGACCAATGGTCGTGCGCGAAAAAGTTCTATGGTCAAAATCACCATGTGATACCATACACACTGCGATATCGGAGATTCGTCGTGACCACTCGAAAAGTCTAGTCAAAAGATATAATGACAATTCGTTGAATGGAATCGTGTTTACCGGCAGCGCACTCGAGCTCCGTCGAGTGGCATCGAGTCAACTCAATGCCTAAAGTATCCAGATTAATTATAAGTAAACACTCAATGGCTGGTGATCGTTGCGACCACTATGCTCTTGGCTTTGACAGAACTTTCCCAGGAGTTAGGTCATGACTGCGCACGATTCCGCTGATCGTGCGCCAAAGCATTGAGACCACTCAACGCTCTCGATGCTTTAAGTCCAGAAATGCGTGGGCAAAAATCACTCAACGCACTCGACAAATGGCATTGAGACTCCTTTGCCAAAAATGGGGATTCTAAGTTCACTCATGCCTCGTCGAATGACGTTGATACCCTCAATTCTCTCGACGCTCCCAGAAATATTCTGCAGTCAAATCACTGGACGGGAAAACCTCGTCGACATGGCAACCACTCACGCTCTCAACGCTTCTTGTGTCCACATAAATATTATGCAAAGCAAATCACTCAACGCCTTGTCGAATGGCATACACTCAATGCTCTCGCACTTTCTGAGTCCAAATATTCTAATAAATTTCATCGAGTGCGTTGAGACACTCAGACGTTTCTGGAATAACCGTAGCGAACCAATTTTTTTAAGTTAACTGAATTGCCTGAGACACTCAACGCATTCAACGCTAAACGGTGGATCTAGAGCAATCTTCTAGTTAATCTGAATGGAGTTATAAGCCTAGATGAGTCCGGAAATACACTCAATGCCTGTAAATAAAGTCAAATTTGTCCTATTAGACTCATCACACCCCCAGACGCCTTAACCATTTGCACGTCCCGAGATTGAGTCAGCTTTTTTAACTCAAAACCTAAGCAGACGGGGTCTAGCATGAATGGGACGTTAAAAATCTAGCTAACAAAGAAATTGCATTTGTACCATGCGAAGTCGCATGCTCGCGTGGGGGAGATAAAGCTTGGAAATAAAGTAGAGCTTAAATTTTACCTTGGGGAAATAACTCCAGTAGCTCTTCTGCACAAGTCCACCGTCTCCCAAGTATTTTTTCTTCCCATGGTTAGACCACAGGACCTTCACAATGCGTACACTTTTCTGCACGCAAAGTTCCTCATTCGGCGTCCACTATTCGCACCGGCTCAGTCGAAAGTAGAATATCAGTATCCACTGCTCCATCTATGGTGTAATCATGTTGATCCGTAATAGTCCTACGCTGGAAGAAAATGTAGATGTCAGGTAAAATTTCCAATTCTAAGGTGGTAGCATCCAGCCGAAGACCAAAGGGCTCAAGATTACTTTCCAAATATTATAAGGAATCCACCAATGTCGGAAACCATAAGCTTGCTTCATACGATCGCACTCTGACACTCCATGCATCGGCTGACTAGTCAACTCAAGCGCAATACTTCGTAGGACTTTAGGATAATTCCACCATTCAATGTTTCTTGGGATTAGGTATTTTGCCTGCAGACTTTGAGCCTCAAGCATGCGGTCCTGTATCAGATCTAACATGACGGCTATGATATCACAATAATTTGATTCCCAAAATCTTTGATCCTCATCATGCACCCATACTATGGAGTTCTACACTTTTGTTGGAAACTTGTTTGAATTTGTGCTAGGTTCCCTTAGGATGTCTGCCCACATGTAAGCCAGGGTCTCTGTCTAAGTCTTATAGGTCCCCTCTAGGTCATGTTTTGTGCAGACCACATTGTAGTGGAATCCCCCAGACTTAACTTTTAGAAAAATGTTGGGACTATCTATATCAGTGACTATAGCAAACTCAGCCGACGATCGTCGACTCCATCGACGATCCAAATCATCTCTCTGAAATATTGAAGATTTTCGATTAAATATACTTTTTTTGTATTTTAATTATGTCTTTCTATTTTATTTTTCTTTTTTTGTCTTTTTTATTTAATAAATTTTTCTTTTCTTGTAATTTTTTATTTTCAACTTAGCTTTTTTGTTTCACAATTTTTTGCAGATATAACATGGATTCCACATTTTCACAAATAATAACACCACACGGGCGTGTCAGGCTCTCAATGCAACAGCCGGTGAAAATATAAAACATTAAGCTCGACTTGGGTCCCGAGCGCGACTAGCCCAACGTAGGCCCGTATAAGGCTTTCACGCCCGTGAAATCGAGGCCGACCCGCTGAAGATTAGTCAACCTGTCAAGCTGCCGAATCGAGCCAGCTCCCCCGTAGGCACAAAGGGGCCCCCCTGTAGCCCGTGACCTGGGGCATGACCGCCACATTTTCGCCCCGAACGGTACAAAGCTCAGTCAAGTCAACGGTCAGCCATGAAAGATGACACGCCTACCTCACTCTCACGCTGTGACCTAGGGCGTGACTAACCGAAAATTTGTACCCATAAATAAGAGCTTCAAGAAGCTATTTTGCCACTTTTTGACCACTTTGCTTAGGGGAGGTGCTGCCCAATTGGATTCTTAGCAACCGAGAAAGATAATTTCCCCCCCTTCCTCCTTAGTTTGTATTAGGGTTTTTACTTTAAGCAATACGAGTTTTTCTCTCTTAACTAGTATGAATAATCCATTTGAATGCGGCTACTTAAGCAATTTTTCGTTCATTTTTTGTATTTCTTTTATGTTTTCTCTTTTTGCTTTCATAACTTAGCTACCGTTTGATTTATCGGCATTTCACCGTTGTGCCGTCCATTTAAATTTCATTTTCTGCATCTTTTTTAGAGTAGCTTTTCTCCTTTTTCCTATTTTTTCATTCAAAGGCTTTAAAAAACTCATCTAAAAGTGTTATTTTCATTTTTCTTTACTTAGCTCTTTAGATAGAAAACTTTTTGTCCTTTTTGTTTTATTTTCATTTTTAGGAGTTTTTATAAAAATATAAGCATACAGAAAAATAGTCGTTAAATTTTTCGCTACTCAAATTTCTAACTTTTTAATTTCAAAACTTTTAGTCCGGTTAATTTTTATTTCATCTTTTTATGCAGTTGACTACCGAAACATTCAGCGGTAAGGCCAATGCAGTTGTATTAATTTTTCGAGTACTCCGTCCATTTTGCGTTTATTTGCAAAACTTTTCCTCCGATTAATTTTTATTTTCACTTTTTAGCATTTCACCGATTCTAGCGGTAGAAATGCAGTCGTTTTAATTTTCTGAGCTCTTTGTTTTTCTCATTTTTGCAGTGTGTGTGCTGTATGAGTTAGGTTTTACAAAGCTTTATTTCACTTCTGTAAGTGCGTGTGTGCGTATGCATTTATTTCCGCCTCTCGTTAAGAGTTAAATGGCGCTTTGCTTTCACCCGCAAACCGCTCGTTTGAGTGGGACTTGCTTTTTACGCTTTCATTTTCTTCCTACTCATGTGGAAAACTTTGTGTGGGTGCGTGTGTTTTCATTTCTGTGGTGTGTGTGTGTGTTTTAATTTCAAGAAGTGCGTGCGTGTATGAATAGATTTACTCCCGCCCACTCATTTGACCGGGACTTGCAATTTTATCGCTTTCTCAATATGTAGAGTGCTGCGTGTAGGAGATAATTTTACCGCTTAGAAGAGTGTGTGCTTGTGCTTTATTTCCGCCTATCATTTGAGTAGGTCTTGCTTTATTTAATTTTCTTTATGGTTTTGAAATGTGCGTGACGTGCTGCATCAATTAGCCTAAATTTATCTAATTGTCCTATTTTTCTGTTTTCTCTTATAATTGTTCAGTGCTTAATTTAACACTCACGCTTCACTTAAACTAAACCGTCCCCAACACATGAGTGGCAAATCTCTTTTAGCCTTCGGCATAGAGATTGGGAATAAAAAATTAAATCAAAAAGAAACTTTATTTTTATTTTAATTTAAGGGCTTAAGGTTTACCCCGGTTACCCAAGGACCACATAATCGATGTGTGGGCTCAGCTATTTCCGTGAGCATACCAGATGCCGAGAGGCGCACGTATGACCGAACCCCCTTGGGTAAAGTAGAACTGCAGGTCCGCCCCCTCGATACGAGGAGAATCACGTAGTTCTGCCGGATTGGGTCCCCCACCAATGCGGGGTTCTTAGCGTATCGGGCGTTAAGGGGAATCCTTCGTCGGACTAACGTTCGGTCGAATAGCCTTAGCAGCCCAGGTGAGCGATATCCGCAAAAACAAAAGAAATAGACAAAAACAAGGTGAGCTAAAACTATGTTCTTGGAAGCTCCAGACAAGTGCCTTTTATTAAATAAAATGCAAGTTTAAAATTTAAGATAAGTACTGGGGTTATTTTAGTCTTATCCGATTCAGCACGACTTAACCCGTCATCAACAATTTAAGAAAATTCCGTTCTTTCTTTCCGCTTTAATGGGCCTATGAACTAAGAAAAGTGCACCTTACTGTTAGTAACTGTCCTAATATCCGTGTCCTGGTAACGGGTACCGATACGGTGAAGCACAGTTACCGTCCTCTACCTAGATAGTAATACCTGCAACGCACAGGTATTTTCCCGAGGAAATACCGGAAGTACTACTTGCGATGAGGAGGCTTGCTGGTCCTTTCGTTAGAAAACTCATCTCACCGGCCCGTGGAATCTGACTATTTCGAACAAATCCTTGCCTAGCAGTAGGTATCGTCCGCGGCCACCACAGTTTTTGCGCCGTTGCCGGGGCGAATCTCGGTGTTAATTGAATCCGCAGAGGCTTATTAATTTTACTTTATTTGCAAAAGGAGTAAAAATTTTATACAAAAAAAAATCCTCACGCCTTTCGTTTTTTTTGGGTGCACTCGCCGTGGACAACCTTCGAGTTCTGACAAGGCTCTTTAATGTCAACCCCGAACTCACCGCTCTCTTGCGCGTATCCGATCTCTCCGTCGAATCCCTTTTTAACCCGCACAGGCGCAGAATCTATCGGAGAAGGGGGGTCCCTCTTCTTCTTCTAAGGCCGACCCAAATAATGCCCAACCGGCCGAGACGAAGAACATGTCTTATTAGCTCGGCCTAACTTGGATGATCGGGGTCGAGTATTGTTCGTCCCGCTGTGGCCAACAATAATTTTGAAATTAAGTCAAGTGTGATTCAAATGATCCAAAATGCCGTGCAGTTCAGGCAGCCGGATGAGGACCCCAAACAGAGATCACTGTCGGTGTCATTTTCTTGAAATTTGCGATACTTTTAAGTTATGGCGTCAGGGGAAGCTGAGACCATGAGGTCCTCGGTGGTGGTTTGGACCTTTTTCCGTTCTCATCTTAAGTCAAGGCTAAGGCGTGGTTAGAAACCTCCTCGCCAGCAAGGATTTCCTCATCACGTCCTCGGTACGTCACGGAATGGCCGAGAAATTCCTTAAGACATAGTATTTTCTCACCATTGATGAGAATAATGTCAAGACTCGTCACACCACGGCGCATCCTCATATTCCCAATTCCCGTTCACAACATCATCGACCGAGTCTCTTTACTAGAAATGGGAACGTTTAGGTAATTCATCCGCCGGTGCCCGCACCAAGCTCTGCCAAAGCGGGTTGCAGGAGCAACATTTTTTATAATGGACTGATCAGTCAGACGCGTCCAATATGCGCAGGTTCCTCCGGGGGCACTCTGAATCAAAAATAGGGGAAGACCCCCGAGGCACAAGGAGAGACCCAGGCGCCTTTTCGAGGAATGTCGTGAACGCACTGACCAGTAGAAAGTCCCGCGGGCACGCCCTAAGAGGAGGGCATTTTTGAAGTGGATCCACTGCTCAGCAGTCCCCCAAGTGGAAAGGCTACAAGCAGTGGCGGAGATGTCTGTGGATACATCCTCAGAATCACTCCGCCTTGTTTTCTCCCCCCTCCAAGGAGCGGCCATTTGCGTAGTCGACGAATTTGTGGATGAGACAATCCGGATATCCGGTGCGTCCCTCATTTAAAAACAACGCCTTATAGTAGCCATATAATCCGGGTGGCGCTGAACCATTCTGCGCAATCTTTCAACACATGGTCGGTGCTATGACAACCCGACAACGCGCACCGTCCCCCTCCCCCTCCTTTTGCCAACGTTACCCCTCCCCCTCCAGAAGCCACCCCGGGGAGGAATATGATTTTAATCGTGAAGTCGCGTCCAAGAGTCTAAGACTGGGGTGCGGTGTATCCGAAGTACATCACCGGATCGCTAAGACAACGGTTTAGAACTCCAGGTTGGACACTGGCGCGACCACGTCAGAATTATGCTCCCATTCTTCAGTGGGGCACTGTCAGGGAATCACTGTTATGCCTATAATCCAAGGGAAACCGCACCAACGACAACAAATATAACCCTCACGTAGCGGTAAGAATACATGGTGGTCGATCCAAAACGATCGATCCTCAGGTAATTTTCACCACAAGACCCATTTCCCTCTTCTTCGATTAGCAACCCTTACCGATTTTTACACGATAAAACTATTTTAAACAAGGCGTTGCCCTACCCGCATAAGTTATATAATGAGCGAGTAAACGCGCAATATGAAAAATTTATTTTATTACTTAAACAAATTCATATTAATGTTCCTTTTTGCGAGGCTATCTCGCAAATGCCTAAATATGCGAAATTTTTAAAAGAACTAGTTTCTAATAAACGCAAACTCGAGGATATTTCGCATATATCTCTCAACGTTGTCTGCTCGGCGGCTCTTACTAGTAAATTGCCCTTAAAACAAAACGACCCGGGAAGGTTCTCCATCCCGTGCCTTTTTGGCGATGTATTAGTAAAATACGCCTTGGCAGACTTAGGTGCGAGCATTAATTTGATGCCGTTCTCGCTCTTCCTGCGTTTAGGTTTGGGTACTCCTGCTCCTACCAATATGCGCATCCAACTAGCGGATCGCACGGTTAGGTTCCCCATCGGGGTTGTTGAGGAAGTCCTTGTCCGAATAAAAGTCCCTTCGAGTGGACTCGGTCTCTTGACATCGGAAGACGCCACGTACCAATAATACTTGGTCGCCCTTTCCTCGCGACCTCACGTGCGTTAATTGTTAATAATGTCGCTTCTCCTTCGGGTAGGAGACGACCAAGTTGACTTTTTCTATTGAAGTCCTCTATGGAAGACTCGTCGCCGAGCGACGATTTCTGCTATTTTTTAATTCTTTTTAAGGGGTTCTTCTCCGTTTTGATTGTTGCGGAAAATTTTTAAAGTAAAATCTATTTTTTCAAGCTACGAAAATTTTTATGCATGAGGACGCCGCTATGCGATGTGCTTTTGAACCAGGCGGGATGGTTCAAAAGACTACACTAAAACCTCACTAGAAGGCCGCCCATCCTATGAACTCAAACCATTACCCGAATCCCTAAAATACGCTTTTTGGCGGATGGAAATGAGTACACTCCCGGCTAATCATTTCTTCGCGGATTCGGAGACCTCCGATTTATTGGAGGTTTTGCTTAAACGGCAATTGCGTGGCAAATTTCTGACCTAAAGGTCGTGATTAACCCTTCTTTTTGCACCTCTCTTCTTAAACGATAATTGCCGCAACGCATTCAGCCGCAGCAGTGTCTTAACCACTAGCAATTGCTAGTGCGGCAAGGGTCGTGATGGAAGCTATGGCGCACCTCAAGTAAATATAACATTATTAGATGCGGGGACTATTTATCCCATCTGATAGTGCATGGGTTAGTCCCATTCATGTCGTGCCCAATAAGAGTAGGGCGGTGTTAACCGTAGTGGCGAATGAGCAAAGAGCTCTTCCCAACTCGTACTGTTACGGGTTGGCGTTCATCAATTGCAAACTTAATGATGCCACCCGCAAAGACCATTTTCCACTACCGTTCCTTGACCAAATGCGAATCGACCGAATCCGAAGCCTTGTTGAGGGTTCACGGTCTGGAATCCCGGGTTGTCCAAATCCGAGTCCAAGCTCTCCTCACCTTCGCCTAGAAGGTGTCATCCTCCCAATGCGCCGGCTACATTCGATGTGAAATTCCGTAGATATGGGACTCCGGCTCATTCCTTGTCTTCGTAATGATCGTGTCCTCCAGCGATGCGAGGATGAAGGGAGTGTAGGCCGAGGAGGTTTGGTCCTCGGCGATTGATTTCGCGTTGAAAGCTTGCCGACCATTCCATTAGGAGTGAGGGCGGATAGGCGCTTCCAAGACAAAACGGCGGGAAAAGGAATCGTCTTTAAATTGCGAGTCTGCTAATTTTATAAAAACAAATTAAACAGCGATTCTAGTGGCCCCTAATTGGTCCCTTCCGTGATCGTGCGATAGTGGCCTTAGGCGAACGTAGAAAAACATTTTCATCCTAATTACGCGCACGACTTCCGCAGTGCACGACGACAGGAACTCGTCGCGCGGTATCTGGTTATCGTGATCGAAATATGCCCGACAGAAGCTTCTTCCTCCTCCTAGAGAGGAGATCATGACTGCGGCAGACCACCTGATCCGTGCGCGCAAAGAGGTTCGATGGTCGTGTCGTTGGGCAGAAAACGTCACGACCCATTGTCATCCTTTTCCGAAAAATGGGGAAAGCGGTTCGATGCCGCGACGCCCACACGATCCAGCCTGGGGAAAACTGGACCGGGAAGTCGACATTTTGGCAATCTCTTCAAAGACACAATATTATGCGATAAGCAGGGTAACATCACGTCACGAGAAATAGGCTAATATAGAGTTGGCACATAGACGTGGAATAACGGTAAGCGCAACCAAATGCGAGTCGCACAATTAACGCTAAACGCGTGTGCATAGACAAGAAAATAAGCCTAGATGAGTCCGGAAATAGGTATATAAAGAGGACTCATCATGTCACCAAAAGAACACTGCTAAACCGTCCACTGGAACGGAGGGTGCCACAGGAAGTAAGAACCGAGGACCAAGGCCCAACCGTCCAAGTCTATCTATCAACTCCCGTCGGTGTGATGACTGGCGAGCCTGTAGACCTGTCACACTATCCTTAACCTAGGATTATGACACCGCGTGTCAACTCACACCACATCCAATTTCACATTTAAGGGCTCCACATTGAGTCCCTTTTTATTATTCACATCCCGTGCTCAACAGCACGCAAGGGCTCCACACCGAGTCCCTTATCAACACATCATTCTAGTGCGGAAAACACATATGCACCTCCAACCCTTCCAAATTTTCATACCACGGTAGGGTTCATCATTTACACAGGTGGCAAACCACCTTATACAACACACTGATCTCACACTGCTACCCGTAGGGAGACACAACTCTGAGCAGTGGACTACTAAACACATTCCATTAATCATCATATCACATGGTCATGCACTAATCACATCCAATTCCTTTTCACATAATCAAGCATTCACAACAAGTGTAACACCATATGATAATCACAATAATATAATGATACTTAACATACACATTAAGAATGATAACATAGCTTTGGGTTATACATTCAATTTTCGGACATCATACCCTCTTTCCAAAACCTATTTCATTCTCCTGATAATAATTATGCACATCCCTACCGGATTTCACAAGAATATCATTTGTACAACCAATCATATCAAATATTTGCTCACTAACTTTCTCAAACCATTTGTTTATCAAAATCCTTCAAACCGATTGTACGATCATATTTCACCAAACCATTTGTTTATCACGATTACGTATAGACTAAGTTTACCAAAACCTCAACATTATTTTGCTACGATCTCTCTATCAAAACCAAACTCGTTTCTACACTAACCCGAGAACAACATATACTTGGCCACAACCAGCTTCAAAAAGAACATGTACTTAAGAAACAAATAAATCTATATTTCTTGTTAACAACTTTCGTTTGACTTTATGGACATTCCCGAGGCTACAAGACTCGTATGAAAACATATAACCATCCGTTGGAAAGGTATTTTTAAGGGCTATGACTTTTGTGTTAAGTCATAAACCTAGATCTAGCATACCATACTCAAAAATGGCATTGACGTTCGTTGCGCACAAAAAAAACAGATTTCTGCATGGATCCTAAAGCAAGATGAACGTACAATTTATAAAGGTTCATCTTCTTCCTTTTTAAAAATTAGTTCTCTTTTTTTAAAACCACTAATAAAAATTTTCCTCCTCTCTTATTCACCCTCAGTAGACCATTCTAAAAGATCTTAACGAAAACAAGTCCACCATCTTCACATAGAGAGAGGAGAGGTTAAAGAAGACATCAAATCCCTAGGAGGTCGAAAAAAATAACTAGCATGGTCTCTTCCTAGCAGATCTTCATGACTCGAATTAATTCAAGTCAAACTCTTTTTGAGCTGACATCCCTCCTAGAAAGTTCGTAATAACTACATTTTCTGTTATCTAACCAAGGGAGAGGGTAGGAAGCTCACCTCATTTTTGGTCATGGATCTCGTCACTCTCTTTGGCGGCATCTTTTCCTCGTTGTCATTATTCTTCACGGAAAGGAATAGTCTCTCCTCCAACAAATTCCGTCACTGGCGGCTTTCCCTCTTCCGATAGTTTCAGAAAAGGTAACGATTCGGCAAGAAGTGAAGTGATGGCTAGGGTTTTCCGTAAGTCCCTTTATAGGAAGAATTAGGGTTTAGACGTCCTGCCATGTGTGACCCTAGTTTTGGACCACCCATTATTATTTAAATTAAGTTTTGTTGAAATGACCGCGTCCTAATAAGTCAATTGGCGCATTTCCTGAAAACCCTGTTCAGCCCGTCCACATAAACCCGCAACACAGTCTGCCGAAAAAGTTCTAAGTCAAAATCACCATGTATACCATACACACTCGACGAATCATCGAGATTCGTCGTGACCACTCGACTCCTATAAAGTCTAGTCAAAATTGTCGAGTATACATGACAATTCGTTGAATGGAATCGTGTTTACTCAGCACACTCGACGCTCCGTCGAGTGGCATCGAGTCAACTCAATGCCTAAAGTATCCAGATTAATTATAAGTTAAACACTCAATGCCTCGTCGAATGGCGTTGAGACCACTCAATTTCTTGACGCTTTAAGTCCAGAAATATTACAAGTTAAATCAATCAATTCCTCGTCGAATAGCGTTGAGACCACTCAACGCTCTCGACGCTTTAAGTCCAGAAATATTCTAAGTTAAATCACTCAACGCCTCGTCAAATGGCGTTGAGACTACTCAATGCTCTCGACTCTTCTTGAGTCCAGAAATATTCTAAGTTAAATCACTCAACGCCTCATCGAATGACGTTGATACCACTCAATTCTCTCGACGCTTCTTTAGTCTAGAAATATTCTAAGTCAAATCACTCAAAACCTCGTCGAATGGCGTTGAGACCACTCAACGCTCTCAACGCTTCTTGTGTCCAGAAATATTCTAAGTCAAATCACTCAACGCCTTGTCGAATGGCATTGAGACCACTCAATGCTCTCGACACTTTCTGAGTCCATAAATATTCTAAGTTAAATTTCATCGAGTGGCGTTGAGACCACTCAACGCTTTCTGAATCCAGGACAATTTTTTTAAGTTAACTGGAATTGCCTTGAGACCACTCAACGCATTCAACGACTGGTGGATCTAGAGCAATCTTCTAAGTTAATCTGGAATGGAGTTAATACTAGTCAATACACTCAATGCCTGGTAAATCAAAATTTCCTCTAAGTCAAATTTGCCCTATTAGTCGAGTATCACTCGACGCCTGTTACCAGTGCACCCCGAGCTTGAGTCAACTTTTTTAACTCAAAACGCAAGCGAGGGGTAGGAAAACTTTGTGTGGGTGCGTTAAAAATCATAATCTAAAAAATATAGTTTTTTCCCCGAAATCAGTAAGGCTATGGTGGAGATAAAGCTTGGAATTTTATCGCTTTCTCATAGTATGCTTAAATTTTACCGCTTGGGGAAATAACTTATCGCTTTCTTCAAGTCCACCGCTCCCAAGTATCTTGCTTTATTTAATTTTCTTTATGGTTAGAACAGTGTGCGTGACCTTCATCAAAGGTACCTTAAATTCTGACGCAAGTTCCTATCTCGGCGTCCACTATTCGCACCGGCTCTAGTCGATAATCTATTCAGTGCCACTGCTCCGCTTCATCTATGGTGTAAACATGTTGATCGGGCTAATAGCCTTGCGGAGTGAAGACAAATGGAAGATGTCGTGTAAAATTTCCAATTCTGGTGGTAGCCCAGCCGATAGGCCAAAGGGCCAATCTTTCCAATATATTATCCCCATATCTTGGACTGAGCTTCTTCATACCATGCACGTGACCGACCCATGGGTCTGAAAGAATACTGCGTCGCCCACTTGAAATTCCACCATTCAATGTTTCTTATTATGGTATGCCTGCGTTAGACTTTGAGCCTCAAGTGCGGTCCTGTATCAATAGCTAACAGAGCGATATCATCTAGACCAAGGTGAATCTCTTGGATCCTCCATGCGGCCCATGACTATTTCTATTCTGTTGGAAATTAAAAACAAAGTTTGAATTTGTTAGGTTCACTCTTAGGATGCCGAGCGTTACCCCCATGTATAGCCAGGGTCTCTGTTCTTTCTTAGTTAGGTCCCCTTTACTGTTTTGTGCGGACCAGCATTGCAGTGGAATCAGACTTAGATTCAGAAAAATACGACCTTATTTTCCCGTGGACTATCTATAGGTCAGTTCGACCTCTAGTCAAACTCAGCTCGACGATCGTCGATCTCCCCCGCGGAATCTGACCATTTCGAACCAACCACAGTAGGTCTCTGTTCCGCGGCCATCAACTATGCTCGACGATCTACGAGCTTAGGTCGACGATTTCGTTTTTCTCTGCTGTGATCTCAGTTCTACGATAGCCATTCTCTAGTCGACGATTTCCTAACTCAGTTTGACGATCTCTGAACGGAGCTCTACGATTGTGTACTGCTTTCAGTTATCAGTTCTTAAGATCGGTCAGAGTTATTTATTTTGATTATGATAAAGTTTTTTATGGAAAATATATTCTGATAATTAATGTCGATACTCTCAAGGCTGATAGCCGTATTCATGAAGCATTAATTATGGTATTCACAAAATATTTTATCAAGACAGTTATGGAAATGCATTTATGATTGCCAGCCAATCTATCCATTTGGGCTCCTCAATTCTTGCAGAGAATTATGTTTTGTCTTGGGAATTCAAATTGATGTCGTTTTCTTCATTCTGACTAAATATATATATCTTAGAAAAACAAAAAGAGAAAGAGACAGTAATCAATCAGTAGTCAGAGAAGAATATGCTCTCAAGGGATCTTGCATGTTTTGCTGAAAAGAGGAAGAAGAAGAAGAACTTTTTCAAATACAACTCTCTCCAGTCTTCTTCTTCTTCTTTCTTCAGTCTTCAAAGATTTACAGAGAGCCAAAAATCAATAACAGTTCACATATTCAAAAAGGCTCTGCAACATATTTTGAAGACCTACACCCAGGGCCAAGTTTCCTATTCCTGAATATATAACACATCTCAGGGGGAGCTTGGACATTCAACTTTAATCCATACAGTCTTCTCATTTGCCTGAGAAAGGGAAGATTTCCAAACATTCTTGTTTCTTTTACCTCCATCGGTACAAGGTTATCTCTCCCTTCAAAAGTGAACACTTGTGGTGATAAGGCACTTGATCAAAAACCTATTGGATTTTGAGCTCCTGATGAAAAGCTCAAAGGGTCTCTAGATCTACCTGCAGCAGATCTTGTGGTGATAGGGCACCTGATCAAAAACCTAAGTGGATTCCTACCTGGGTGGTAGAAGAGTGGATGTATCCAGATTTGGGAACCACTATAAATTTTCTTGTCTCCTCTGGTTGCTTTGTGATTTCTTTGTGTATTGTGTTATGATGTGGTAGTCTAGCCTATCTTATTTCACGAGTTATAATTATCAGTATTTTAATTTTGTAATAAATCTAAACAATTTTTAAATACTCTATTCATCCCCCCTCTAGAGTAGAACCTATCTATCCCTCTCTTTTAATTGGTATCAGAGGGTGTGTTTTTAAGGTTGTACAGGCTAACACCTTAACCTAAAATCTTTGATAGATATTTTTTTACTCTATTTATTTTTGTTATACCATGGCACAGTACAAGGACTTTGCAAGCACCAGACCTCCAGTTTGCATCTTGCAAAAGTTTGGAATTTGAAAGGCAAGAATCAGACTTTATATGAATTCAATTGATGAAGACATTTATGCTTCTATCTTAACAGGAGTACCTCCACTACCAGCTGTCACTCCATGTACTTCCACAAATATGACTGCAGTACCTCCTCCAGACTACAATGATGCATACAAGAAAGCAAAGATTGTTGATGCAAAAGCCATGAATATACTGGCACAAACAATGTCTGATGACATATTTCAGAAAGTAGCTGAATGTGAATCAGCTAAGGCCATCTGGGATTCCTTAAACCAGATGCTTGCAGGATAAGCAGATGAAATGAAGGACAGGAGAGCTCATCTCATCTCCTAGTATGAGAATTTTAAAAAGGAAGAAACTGAGCAAGTTTTTGAGATGTACAACAGACTCAGTATCATTGTTAATGAACTGAAAACCCTTGACAAGGACATCTCAGTCACAGAAATAAATGACAAGATTCTCATGTGCTTCCCCAGCTCACGGGACTCTAGAATCTGGCCTATCAAAGAGACCAGAAGCACACATGAGATGACTACTGTATCAATCATAGGAAAGCTGAAATCCTATGAACAACTGTTTAAGACTAGAGAAGCTGAGTAACAAAAGACTGCTACACCAACAAGGAAGGAACAGAGTATAGCTTTCAAAGCTTCAGAAGAATCAGAAACTTCTCCATCAAATGAAGAGTTTATGAGTCTCTTTGCAAAGAGATTCTTCAATATGGGGAGAAAAGAATTCAGAAGGAAATCATCAAGGAGTGATGATAAACCAAGATATGATAAAACCCCTTCTAAAGAGATTATCTGTTTTGGTTGCAGGAAAGCTGGACACATTCTTACAGAATATCCAGAAAACAAGCACAAGGAAAGGAGAAAGGAGAAAGACTCCAAGAAGCACTCCAGCAAACCATCCTCCTACAAACACAAAAAGAAGGAGAAAGGGTTTGTTGCAGAAAAATGGAGTGACACTGAAGAATCAACTTCCTCTAGTTCCAGTGAGGATGAAGAAGAAGCAAAGGCCAAAGAAATTTGCTTAATGGCCATCAATGCTTCAGGACATGTCTCAAAAGAAGAAGAATCTGAAGAATGTTCAGATTGTGATCAGGAAGAAGCCAAAGAAAAAGCTGCCAAAAATATTGTTGACAAACAGATGAAGGAAATAGATGATTTGTATGACAAACCTCAGGGTTCTTCTGATGATGAAGATTCAGAGGATGGTAATTCTAAGAAAAAGAAAGTTTCAAGGAAAAGAAAAGCTGCTCCCCAGGCTGCTCCTAAGCCAGGAAATACAAATGATACCCCTTATTACATCTTGAAAGGGATTACTCCATACCCTGTCATGGAGAGCTGGATGTGGCTATCCAATAATTAATAGAAAGTCGGGAAGAAGAGCAGGAGATATTCTCCTCCTCCTCAAAAATTCAGAAGAGGCCCTCCTCCTCCTCCTGCTGCTGCTGGTGCTTCAGGTATTATTTCTCAAGCATCTGGTGCATCTTTCCAGCCTTCCTCTTTCTCAAGATCATATCAAAGGCAGTATAGATCTTCCAGGACTCATTCCCAAGGAGTCAGCAAGCAGCATAGAATTCAAAGTTCCTCAGAACAAGTAAAAGAAGTGATTTATCAGAACCCCTCCTTCTCTCCTCCTCAAAAACAAGTTCCTCCCAAGGATCAGAAGACAACTACTTATCAGTCAGGAAGACCTGTTGAATCTCATAAAAGAAAGTATAGTGAGGCTGCTCCTCCAAGATCTCTCTATTCTCAAAGTGAAAAACAACACAGCTCAACAAAGTTTCAAGCTCAATCCACTCAGTTCAAAGTAGTTACAATGTTGCCTCCTTAATAAGATCAGCCACCTATTGAACAGGAACTTGATCCAAACTTTAGGATGTCCAGGATTCAGGAACTGATTGGTCTCTCTCAGATTAGAAAAGTTGTAGAAGAAGGACAAGATCCATCTAAATTCTCTACTATGTCTTCCTACAGAGAAAAAGAGCTGAATAAACTTCAAGTCAGTAAGAAAGTCTTTAATCTAGCTGAATATATGGCATTGCATCCTAAAGTAATTGTGCCCAGGACAAGCACTCAGACATCTCTTGGTGGACAAGACTTGATGACATCTAAGAAGAATGTACCAGACCCAAGCAGGAAGATAATCTTCTCTAAACCCTCATCTGGTTCTCCATCTGATAGATTATAGTTTGTAATCTTTGTCTATTTCTTAACTAATTATATACAATACACTGCTATAACATATATGCTGATGTTATTTCATCCCTCTAGATATTTATGGTCTTTGTATTTTATTTCTTTTCAGTTTTTGTTTTTGAGTGACCTCACACAAATAGGGGGAGATTGTTGGAACCCTTGTTTGGATTTGTGCTAAAATCACTCTTAGGATGTCTTGACCCCCATGTATAGCCAGGTTCTCTGTCTAAGTCTTAGTTAGGTCCCCTCTAGGTCAGGTTTTGTGCAGACCAGCATTGTAGTGGACTCAGACAGATTCAAGAAAATATTGTGGACTATCTATATCAGTTCGACTATAGTCAAACTCCCATCGACGATCGTCGATCTCCCATCGACGATCTCAGAGTCTTGTACTCTAAACTGAGCTTGACAATCTACGAGCTCAGGTCGACGATTTTGTTTTTCTCTAAAGTGATCTCAGTTCTATGATAGTCGTTCTCTGGTCGACGATCTCCTAACTCAGTTTGACGATCTCTGAACGGAGCTCTACGATTTTGTACTGCTTTCAGTTATCAGTTCTTCAAATCGGTCAGAGTTATTTATTTTGATAATGATAAAGTTTTTAAGTCAAATATATTTTAATAATTAATGCTGATACTCTCAAGGCTGATAGCCGTATTCATGAAGCATTAACAATGGTATTCATAGAATATTTTATCAAGACAGTTATGGAAATGCATTTATGATTGCCAGCCAATCTAGTCGTTTGGGCTCCTCAATTCTCGCAGAGAATTATGTTTTGTCTTGGGAATTCAAATTGATGTCGTTTTCTTCATTCTGACTAAATATATATCTTAGAAAAATAAAAAGAGAAAGAGACAGTAATCAATCAGTAGTTAGAGAAGAATATTGCTCTCAAGGGATATTGCATGTTTTGTTGAAAAGAGGAAGAAGAAGAACTTTTTCAAATACAACTCTCTCCAGTCTTCTTCTTCTTTCTTCAGTCTTCAAAGATTTACAGAGAGCCAAAAATAAATAACTGTTCACAGATTCAAAAAGGCTCTGCAACATATTTTGAAGACCTACACCCAGGGCCAAGTTTCCTCTTCCTGAATATATACAATATCTCAGGGGGAGCTTGGACATTCAACTTTAATCCACACAGTCTTCTCATTTGCCTGAGAAAGAGAAGATTTCTAAACATTCTTGTTTCTTTTACCTACATCTGTACAGGGTTATCTCTCCCTTCAAAAGTGAACACTTGTGGTGATAGGGCACCTGATCAAAAACCTATTGGATTTTGAGCTCCTGATCAAAAGCTCAAAGGGTCTCTAGATCTACCTGTAATAGATCTTGTGGTGATAGGGCACCTTATCAAAAACCTAAGTGGATTCCTACCTGGGTGGTAGAAGAGTGGATGTACCCATAATTTGGGGAACCACTATAAATTTTTTTGTGTCATCTGGTTGCTTTGTGATTTCTTTGTGTGCTGTGTTATGCTTGTGGTAGTCTAGCCTATCTTATTTCACTAGTTATAATTATCAGTATTTTAATTCCGTAATAAATCTAAACAATTTTTAAATACTATATTCACCCCCCCCCCCTCTAGAGTAAAACCTATCTATCCCTCTCTTTCAACCTCCTCCCATAAAGTGCTTTGTGGGGTATCATCCTGATGCTAGCTTGATAACTGTTGTTGTACGAAAATTTCACTAGTAGCAAGATCCTTTCCAATGGATCTCCTCTATCTAGTACACAAAATCTCAACAGATCTTCTATAGTTCTAATGGTCCTCTCAGACTGACCATCCATCTTAGGATGAAAGGTCATGCTAAAGGTAAGGCGAGAGCCCAAATACGCTTGAACTGCCATCCATTCCTTGGAGGTGAAGCGACCATCACGGTCGGAGACTATCTACTTAGGCACACCATGGTACTGTACAAACGGTTCCACAAAGAGACGATCTAATACATTGATATGTGTCTCCTTCTTCATTGGGATAAATCTGGCGAACCTTAGTCAAGCGATCTACAATTACCAAGACTAAATCATTCCAAGAGCGCGAGTGAGGCAACCCGTGAACAAAGACAATGGAGATATCCTCGAACTTCCACTCGGGGATGGGCAATGACTGTAATAATCCTCCAGGGCTCTTGCACTCCACCTTCACCTTCTGGAAAGCCTCACAGTATGTAACATAGTACTTAATAGCACTCTTCATTCCTGGCGAAAAACATGGTCTTTTCGAGATACTATACAACTTGGAAATCCCAGGATTCACCGAATACTTGGAACAATGTTCCTCTCTCAAGATGTCTTCCCGGATTCCATCCGCCCTTGGGAATGTAGAGCCTGCCACGAAAATGAACGAGGCCATCCTTCATTGTATACTCCTCAATAGATCCATCCTCAATAGCTTTAATCACAAGGGCCAAAGCAACATCCTTCTCTTGCTCTACTCGAATTTGATCTCGAATATCACAGACTATGCTCATGGAAGTTAGGTATTCACTATATGTCTCATAATCATCCTTTCACAACAATGTGATCTCCATCTCCTTGAGCACTCGAGCTAATCCCATACTCATCATCCGAGACTCAGGGCTCGACTCTGGTATTTTTCTGCTCAAAGCATCTGCTATGGAGTTTGCTTTCGCGGGGTGATAGTTCAATGTAAATTCATAATCACACAAACACTCTAACCACAGCCACTACCTCAAGTTCAGCTCCTTCTGTGTGTGGACATACTTCAAATTTTTATGATCCGAAAAGATCTCATAGTGAACACCATATAAATAATGCCTCCAGACCTTTAAGGTGAACACCACTGCTCCCAACTCTAAATCATGCATGATGAGTCCTATTTATATAATGATTTTCGGACTCATCTGGGCTTGTTTTTGTACGCTTGCACTTCACTTTGAGTTCGTTATCGCTCATATTTCATTTTATCCTTATTTCTTTAGGAAGTGCACTTTTGGCCTGTGGTTGTGTTTATTTTGTGTTCTTCTATTATTGTACTCCGTTCTGTGCTTGTTTGGAATGTCTGCGCATTTCAGTGCTGGGTTTAGGGGTCGTGTGCGTGTCCCGGGATTATTTGGAAACAGGTTTACTGCGCACGATCATCGGCTTTATTGCGCACGACCACTGGTCGTGCGCCGCTGATCGTGCGTACCTATTTCCCACTTTCCAAAGTTCTGTCGGGGCAATCGCACGACCACTGACTTCAGTGCGCACGACCACTGGTCGTGCTCCACTGATCGTGCGCGTTGATTCCACTTTTTCCTGGAGTTCTGCCTGGCCTTCGCGCACTATCACTGACCACAGGGCGCACGATCACTGGTCGTGCGCCAGTGATCGTGCGTGCTGTTTATTCTGCTTTCTATAAATACGCAGGTTCTGCCCTAATTTCGGGAGATCGCCCCTTTCCACGATTTTCCGCCGTTTTCTGCTTCGAAGAGGGATTTCGCCACCCTCCATCATCCTCCACCATAGGGAGTTGCTTCGGGCAAGCCTTCAATGCCGAATTCAAAGCCGGAGCATCCCCTCGGCCTCCTCCTTCATCCCCAAGCTTCAAGCAGAGTTTTGACCGAGCTTTCTCCATCAAGCTAGGAGGAGCTGGAGCCGCAATCTACCGGGTCATTTCAACGAAGAAGACGGGTCCATTGGGAGTGAGTGGCAGCCTCCTCTACCCCGGACGTAGTTGAGGACCGAGCTTGGACTCGGATTGACAACCTGGGATTCCAACCGTGAACCCTCAATAAGGCTTCGGATTCGGTCGATTTGCACACCTCTTCCTCTTGTTGTTGTTAGCTTAGTTATTTTCCATGTATTGATGAAGAATGCTTATTTGTAGTTAACATTTACTCTTATTCATGTCTATGTGAGTTAGTGTTTTTGTTATATTTACTTGAGGTGCGCCATATTCCATCCTCCACCATCCACCCTTGCCGCACTAGCAATTGCTAGTGGCGTGCGTTGTGAAGAGGTGCTCACGACCCTCATTCTGCCATTCTAACCACCTCATCCGCTAGCCTACTCGTCCATCCGCCAAGCGATTCGGTGCATAGCGGCCCGTGAAGTTTCCATCCCGCCTGGCGAAGCATCGCATAGCGGCGTTGCATAGGAGTAGCTTGTAGATTTTACTTCCTGTTTCCGCAATAATCAAACCCCCCCCCTTTTTTGAGCCGACCCGAGGACTTCAATCTCAAGTCCTCCTCGACATTAACTCATCCCTTACTGTGTTCCTCAAGAGACCGACACTCGGGGATTTATTCCCAAACTTTATTACTTGTGCGACCGGCGCGCTTGCCGTATTTTCCACGCATCAAGTTTTTGGCGCCGTTGCCGGGGAATGCAACTGTTGAACGATTATGATTTCTGGAAGTATTGGTATAAGAGTTAGTGCTTTTTGATTTTTGTTTCTTTGTTTTGTTGCTTCAGTGGATGCAGGGACGTGCTGCAAGAGATCTCGTTACTTACGATCCTGAGATCGAGCGAACTCTTCGTGCGCAAAGGCGTGCCGCTGCTATCAATCCAATCACAATGGGAGATCAGTTGAACACTGACAACGGAGTTCGTGTTGGAGGGAACCTCCATGATAATCGGAACGGGGATGAGAATGAGGTGAATCAGCCGCATGTCCGAACCATGAAAGACTACACCACTCCCACTGTAGGGAGCATTTACCCTGGGTTCGGACCGGCGATCGCAAACCAGCAGTTCGAGATCAAACCAGCAATTCTTAACATCATCCGGAACAACGCACAGTTCTCCGGAATGGCCACGGAGGATGCCCATCTTCACTTGGCAGACTTTTCAGAAATCTGCGCTACTTTCCGCTATGCTGGGATTCCTGATGATACGGACAAGCTCCGTCTCTTCCCCTTCTCTCTACGTGACAAAGCCAAGTCATGGCTTCATGCCCTTCCTCCTGGAACTGCCACAACCTGGGAGGCTCTTACCACAAAGTTTCTAGCCAAATTCCATCCGGTCGACCGTATCGTGAGCTTGAGACGTGCCATCGTTAATTTCAGGCAAAACGACCAAGAGAGCTTAGCGGAAGTTTGGGAGCGCTTCAATGAGTTGCTGCGTAAGTGCCCCAACCATGGATTCCAAACGTGGAATCTCGTGGAAAGCTTCTACTTCTCCATCGAACCTCAACACCGCGCCATGATTGATGCCGCCTCTGGTGGAACAATTATGAACCTTGCTCCTGAGGATGCTTTGAGAGTTTTGCAGGACACCGCCACGCACAGCGCCTTTTGGACCGCAGGAAGGAATACCCCCCGTGGGACAAGTGGAGTCTTTGCTGTGGAAGCATCAAGGCCGCTGCTGCTGCTTCGGTGTTGGCCATTTCGTGTCAAGGATGCGGAGGAACCGATCATCATAGCTTTGAGTACCCTGGAGCGGAGGTTACGTATGACCCCGCCTTTTCCAATGAAACTGTTAATTTTATCGCGAATCAAAACAGGGGCGCGCCTTATGGAAATGCGTATAATCCGAGTGCGAGAAATCACCCGAACTTCTCGTGCAATCAAAACGCACCGGGCCAACGATGGCAACTGGGGCAGCATCAAAATGATGCCTCCGCCTCCGGAAGCCAACCGCGGCCGCCTCACCCAAATTACCCCAAGGGCCCCCCGCCGTAAAAACCAATTCATTGGCTGAAATGTTTGAAAAATTTGTTGAAGTTTCCCAGACGAACATGACAAACCAAGCCGCTTCAATGCGTAAGCTTGAGGCACAGTTGGGCCAATTGGCTCAAATGGTCTCCGAGCGCACTCATGGTACTCTCCCAAGCAACACCGAAAAAAATCCCTACGAACAAGGGAAAAGCCTTGGGGAGGAAAGGTTGGGGAATAACAACGAGCTCGTGATTAGCTGTATGATCAACAATGTTGAAACCACTGCTTTATGTGATTCCGGAGCATCTAGCAACATCCTCACTCTGCAGGATGTCGCGAAGATGCAATTGCAAATAAACACCGAAGACCGGAAATCACTTATTTTAGCTAATGGAAATGTGGTTGATACTGAAGGTGGTATGAGGGAAGTTGAGATCGAGGTTAACGACAAACATTTTACCACTGATTTTCAGGTCATGGGACCAAAAGAAAATGATTCCATTCCGATACTTGGTGTCCCATTCCTGACGGCCAGTGGCGCATCCCTGGATTTTTCCAAAGGACGCGTCACCTGGCCGGCCGATGATTTCGCCCTCGATGATACTTCCGTACACCCCTCTCTTGTTCAAAACGACGTTTTTCTGAGTAGTGCAGATTTCAAGGAAGATTCTGGAATCCAAGCTTTGAAGGCAACCCTTACGGATGAGAAAACAAAGGGAGGATTGACCGAGACGACTGATGAGAAGAATGACTTATTGACCACGAAGATGTTCGAGTGCACCAAAGACATGGCGACCGTGCCATTTCCCACCGATGCTGTTGTTGAGCATGACATTCCTAGTTCCATGCGGGAGAAATCCCTAGACATTTATTCTTGTAATAATATTCATGACTATGCTAAGCGTTCTGTCGCTTGGGCTGATCCGATCGCCGTCGCGGTGCCGGAAATGACGCCATCGATCATAAAATCTCGGAAAACTGTGGAATCCACTCCATGGAAGTCTCCATCGGTTGAGAAGCTGAAGGAGGCCAAGCGCTTGCGCGATAAGCGTTATTCTTCCTTCCGGCGCGAAGACACGCACCATCTGAGCAAGGGGAAATCCCCTTCTCAAGATGCTATGAAAAATTCTGCTTCTCCTTCGCTCTCCACCGGAAAGACTTACCACAAATCGGCATATAGCTGATTGCTTCTTTGCCGCTTCTGCCTCGCTTTTCCTGCTTATTTTCCTAGTTGCTTTGGGACCTTATTTCGCTCTCTATTTCGTAGCTTTTATTTTACTGCAAAAACAATATATACAACTGCTAATACAGGTATTTGGTCCACCTTAAGGACGGTAAACAAAAGGGCTATTCGGGAGACAACCCAAGCTTGGACCTTTTGGTCCCCTCGTTTATTCTTTTTATTTTATGTTTTCTATTTTTTGTATTTTCTGTTGTTCGGCCTAATTCGCAGGTTCAGCTTATCTTTTGTGCGAAGTAGCAACTCCCGCGAATCATCACGCAATCTTCTGGCATGCTCCCCTCTTTGGAGCATAGGTACTCTCTCTCGCTTCAGATTTCATTCCTTGGTTGAATGTCTATTTTCTTGCTTATGTTTTCATTCAAGTCTAGGGGAAGAGCCGCTTGTGCACTCCACGAGCACATTTAATTTCGCATGCCAGTAGTTTTCCTTTTTGCTTCGTTGTTTTTGACTCCTGCTGCACACACTTTGGCACCCACATGAGTGTGCACTTGACCACGCGTGCGGCTCGAGTTGATGTATTATTTCGTGTAAACTTTAAGATGGTGGTGCTGACGTAGGATTTTGATTTAGAGTAGTTCGAAACTCGTGCAGTGCTCCTAATCGAGTGCTCACGTTGTGTAGAAATTGTATAGATTTAGTTTTTCTTTATGCTTGCAATTTATATTTTTTCTGCACTCGTAAATACTGTCTGTCCTACTCAAATCTATGAATCCGGAGTAATCACTCGGTAGTGTAGGAATGTGTGTAGGCGTCGCTAGCTTTGTATTGCTCGAGTCGGGAGGACGGATCACTTTTCTCGGTGACTAAGAACTTGCCCCAGGCTACTTTCGAAGCATTGGTGCACGGTGAGTCGAGCGTGAGCGTGACGTAGGCCATCACTTTGGCCCGGTTGAGCCTTGCACCCGTCCTAGCATAGCCCTCGCTAGCCCCGTTGAGCCTACCTTCCTTTTGTTTCAGCTCCACACTCAATTCACCAATGCCTCAAGCCAATCCTAGTCGCACACCCGCGTCGAGCTCTAGTTCCAAGCATTTTCTCGTTGGGTTGTTGATGTGGGAAGTGGTTTTGTGAAAAATGTGGATTTGCCATCTTGTTATATTTGCTGAAATTCAAGAATTTGAAAAAGAAAAAATTATAAAAGCAAAAATTGTGAAAAAGAAACGAAAAAGAGAAAATAAAAAGTATAAATGAAAATCTGTTTTTGAGAAATCTGTTTTGGGGTAGGCGGTGCACACACCCATGTTGTAAAAACCAGGTCTGGGGGTGTGGTGCACTCGCATTCATTTTGCTAGTGGGAAATCTGTAATTGTGCGAGCTCCGTTGGGTTGTGCGTAGCCTTCGTTTTCATCTTTTTTATCCATACCTACGTCTACACCCAAGCCCCAACTCTTCACCTAAAGTCCTACGGATTTATGCTCAAGTCGAACTAGCATCGTGGAGAAAGTGTGAACGGGCAAGCATATGGTCCCCGACATTGGTGGATTCCTTTGGAGGTGATCACGAGCCCCGCTCTTTGGCAATGCTCCACCATCCGACTTGCCTATTTTCTTCCTACACATGACCGCGCGATTCTCCGGAAATTCAATCTTTGAGTAGTAACAGTATTTATTTACGTTTATCGAAAATTATAAATTGCATAGCCTGATTAAAAACTCCTTCTATTATATTTTCTTTGCACTTGTGTTTCTCGATTTCTCGTCCTACTGTATTTTGAAATTACTACGTCAGCTAGCCATTTTTGAGTCCACAAGGTGACTATTTGCCCGGGACGTGCAAATGGTTAAGTCTGGGGGTGTGATGAGTCCCTATTTTATACCTTATTTTGGACTCATCTAGGCCTTTTTCCTCAGCTTTGCACTATCTTTAAGCGCCATTAGTACTCCTTTTGGTTAGCTACGACATTCCACGCCCTGTGCACCTTTTTAGCCCATTTCTGTGCTTGTGTGCATTTACATTCTTGCTATGATTATTATTGTTTGCTGTGGCTGCCACGATCGATGTCCCGTGCAGTTTTCCTGCAGGTTTGGGGATCGTGAGGGCATTCGGGATAGGCGTTTCACTATTTTTTGGCAAAGGAGTCAGTGGTCGTGCGTTTTTACCCACGCACGACCATCAACCTCCTGGCGCACGATAACTGATCGTGCGCAGCTCGAACTCATTTGTGAAATCTCTGTCTTGAACCTTCCGCACGATCACTTGCCATACCGCGCACGACCACTGCTCGTGCGCCGCCGATCGTGCGCAGTCATACCCATTTTACAAAGTTCTGTCTGGCTATTTCCGCACGATCATCAGCATTGCCTCGCACGATCACTGAATCGTGCGCTGCTGATCGTGCGCGACCATTGATTTTCTAATGCAGGTCTACAGGTTGCTCGCGCACGGGCGCTGACCTTGGTCGCGCATGACCACTGGTCGTGCGCCAGTGGTCGTGCGCCCTATTTATTCTGCAAGCTATAAAAAGCCATGTTCCGTGAATTAGGGCACGGACGTTGTTACGAAACCTCTGCCAGTCCGCCGTTTCTCCCTCCAGCAGTTCCATTCGCCTCCACCTTCATCCCTACCATCGGGAGGACCTTCTCCGACGATTCCCAAGCATTCTGCATCCTCCGGTGATCCTCCCGGCCATTGAAGCATTCTTCTCCGAGCTTTCCACCAAGGAAGAAGACGAAGCATACCTAGAGAACGGAATTACAGGCCCTCGAGGTGGCAGCTCGGTGGTACCGGAAGCCCTCCTCGGACTGCGCTTGGAAGCGGATTGACAACCCGCACCTCCGGCCAACAACCGCGGTGGATCTTCAATCTCGTGGTTTTGCATTTTCTATCTTTTCTTGTTGCATGGAATGTTTATGCATGTAATGACCATCAATTTCTAGTGTTAATTTGATCGTTTGTGTTTCATCTTGCTTATGAGAATTATTCTTTGATGCGCCTCGCTCCATCTCGCTCCACTCCACATGTTCGTTTCACTCATTTTCACTCCGCACTAATCACCTCACTCGCTAGACTTCCGTCCACTCACCAATCGAAGTACGGCATCGCGGCCGCTACATCCATCTCGCCTTGAGAAGCGGTGATTGTGACCCGCATAGTTTACGTTAGTGTAATCGGTCGTAAGACCACCAACCAAAGCCCCTTCTTTTTCTGTTTATTTCAATTAACTCTCATAACAATAGTTTTAGAGTCTAAATCGTTCGACGCTAATTGCATTCCTCAAGAGACCAACATCCGGGGATTCATTCCCAGAACTTTATTACTTGTGCGACCGGTACGCTTGCCGTATTTTACGCGCATGAAGTTTTTGGCGCCGTTGCCGGGGAAGTGAAAATGTGGAAGTGCTTTCAAGTTATATCTGCTGAAATTATGAAAATAAAAAGATGAAAAAGAAAAGAAAATGATTAAAAAAAAGGGGTGAAAATGAAAAGTGAAAAGAAAAAGTTTGATTGAAAATCTTTATTTGAGATGATTTGGATTTGGAGTAGGCGGTGCACACACCCATTTAGTAAAAGTTAAGTCTGGGGGTGTGGTGCACCCGTGTTTATTTTGTGGACAGCAGGTACTAGTTTTGTACGTTAGCTCATTTGGGTTAGGTGCATACCCTTCATGTTTATCCTTGTTTTCCTCACCGTAACCCAAGCACCATTATTACCTGAAGTCCTACGGACTTGCGCTTGAGTTGATTAGTGTCGTGGAGAGAGTGCGAACGGGCAAGCTTATGGTTTCCGACATTGGTGGATTCCTTTGGGGGTAATCTTGAACCCCGGTCTTCGGCAATGCTCACCTTAGTGGCGTGCCTACTTTCTGCCTACGTAGGACCAGATGATTCACCGTGATTCCACTTTTGAGTAATAATAAATTTTTGATACGAATTGTGAAAAATATAAAATATTTTGTATACTTAAAAATTTCCTCTACTTTATTTTTATGCACGCGAGCATGCGACTTTGCATGGTACTCCGTTTTGCAATTTCTTTGTTAGCTAGTTCATTTTCCCCGTCTGCTTAGGTTTTGTTTGCTCGGGACGCGCAAACAGTTAAGTCTGGGGGTGTGATGAGTCCTATTTATATAATGATTTTCGGACTCATCTGGGCTTGTTTTTGTACGCTTGCACTTCACTTTGAGTTCGTTATCGCTCATATTTCATTTTATCCTTATTTCTTTAGGAAGTGCACTTTTGGCTCGTGGTTGTGTTTATTTTGTGTTCTTCTATTATTGTACTCCGTTCTGTGCTTGTTTGGAATGTCTGTGCATTTCAGTGCTGGGTTTAGGGGTCGTGTGCGTGTCCCGGGATTATTTGGAAACAGTTTTACTGCGCACGATCATCGGCTTTGTTGCGCACGACCACTGGTCGTGCGCCGCTGATCGTGCGTACCTATTCCCCACTTTCCAAAGTTCTGTCGGGGAAATCGCACGACCACTGACTTCAGTGCGCACGACCACTGGTCGTGCGCCACTGATCGTGCCCTTTGATTCCACTTTTTCCTGGAGTTCTGCCTGGCCTTCGCGCACTATCACTGACCACAGGGCGCACGATCACTGGTCGTGCGCTAGTGATCGTGCGCGCTGTGTATTCTGCTTTCTATAAATACGCAGGTTCCGCCCTAATTTCGGGAGATCGCCCCTTTCCGCGATTTTCCGTCGTTTTCTGCTCCGAAGAGGGATTTCGCCGCCCTCCATCATCCTCCACCATAGGGAGTTGCTCTGGGCAAGCCTTCAATGCCAAATCAAAGCCGGAGCATCCCCTCGGCCTCCTCTTTCATCCCCAAGCTTCAAGCGGAGTTTTGACCGAGCTTTCTCCATCAAGCTAGGAGGAGCTAGAGCCGCAATCTACCGGGTCATTTCAACGAAGAAGACGGGTCCATTGGGAGTGAGTGATAGCCTCCTCTACCCCGGACGCAGTTGAGGACCGAGCTTGGACTCGGATTGACAACCCGGGATTCCAACCGTGAACCCTCAATAAGGCTTCGGATTCGATCGATTCGCACACCTCTTCCTCTTGTTGTTGTTAGCTTAGTTATTTTCCATGTATTGATGAAGAATGCTTATTTGTAGTTAACATTTACTCTTATTCATGTCTATGTGAGTTAGTGTTTTTGTTATATTTACTTGAGGTGCGCCATATTCCATCCTCCACCATCCACCCTTGTCGCACTAGCAATTGCTAGTGGCGTGCATTGCGAAGAGGTGCTCACGACCCTCATTCCGCCATTCTAACCACCTCATCCGCTAGCCTACTCATCCATCCGCCAAGCGATTCGGTGCATAGCGGCCCGTGAAGTTTCCATCCCTCCCGGCAAAGCATCGCATAGCGGCGTTGCATAGGAGTAGCTTGTAGATTTTACTTCCTGTTTCCGCAACAATCAAACCCCCCCCCCTTTTGAGCCGACCCGAGGACTTCAATCTCAAGTCCTCCTCGACATTAACTCATCCCTTACTGTGTTCCTCAAGAGACCGACACTCGGGGATTTATTCCCAAACTTTATTACTTGTGCGACCGGTGCACTTGCCGTATTTTCCACGCATCAATGCACTGGGTAATTAACCTCATGCTTTTTCAACTGCCTTGAGGCATAAGTGATCACATGCCCGTGCTGCATCAACACTGCCCCATCCCTTGATAAAAGGCATCACTGTAAACTTGAAATCCATCTTTCCCTGATGGATGAGCTAGGATGGGTGCGGTGGTAAGTCTATCTTTCAGTTCTTGAAATGCAACCACACAATGGGGTGTCCACTCATATGGCACACCTTTCTTTGTTAGGGCGGTGAGGGGAAGGGAGATATTTTAAAATCCCTTAACAAACTTACGGTAATAACCAGCAAGTCCAAGAATGCTGCATACATTGGCTGCTGACTTCAAAGGCGACCATTCCATCATGGCATGCACCTTTGTCGGGTCCATGTCTAGTCCTGCTCCACTAATCGCATAGCGCAAGAAAGCAACTTATCGGAGAAAAACTTTGCATTTGTTGAACTTAGCAAACATGGCATGCACTTTTAGCTTCTTCAAAATTAAGGTCAAGTGCTTTGCATGCTCTTCCTTTGTCTTCGAGTAGACCAAAATATCATCGATGAAGATGATGTAGAAGATATCTAAGTACGGCTCAAACACCCGGTTCATCAAACTCATGAATGCAGAAGGGGTGTTCGTGAGCCCAAATGGCATCACCGTGAATTCATATAAGCCGTACCTCGAGCTAGATGTTGTTTTCTGAATATCCTCTTCTTGTATCCTCAACTGGTAATACCCCGAGCACAGATCCATTTTGGAAAATCAATGTGCTCCTACCAATTGATCGAACAACTCGTCGATCCGGGATAACAGATATATGTTTTGCATTGTCAGTCGGTTGAGCTCCCGATAGTCTATGCATAACCATAGCGTTCCATCTTTCTTCTTGACAAATAGAATAGGGGCTCCCCAAGGTGATGAACTGGGGCAAATGAACCCTGACTCTACGAATTCTTGCAAATGAACTCTAAACTCAGCGAGTTCCTTTGGGTCCATTCAGTAAGGGGTACGAGAGACGGGCTTGGCACCCGGTACTAATTTAATTTGAAAGTCCACCTCTCTATGTGGGGGTAATCCTAGAAACTTCTCAGAAAATACCTTAGGGAAGTCCCGCACTACCCGCACATCTTACACATTCGTTGTCATCTCTTTTAGTTCAAAACATATCATATATACTTCGTCACCTCCCATATGGGCCTTAAGGGCCTGAATCGAAGACAATAACATATGGGGTACAAATTTGATACCTTGGAAATTGACCCCGAGTCTCCATGCCTCAAGGTGATTTGCTTCGCAGCACAATCTATCTTGGCGTGGTGCCAATCCAACCACGACATGCCCAAAGTAAGATCAAATTCTGGTATTCTCAATATCGTTGTAGGGGTTTCAAAGATATTTCCTCCACTACATACTTCAAAATCACACTTGGCGGACGAGGTCATCTCAGAGCCATCTAGAAGGCGTACTCTCTGAGTGGTACCGGTGAAGTGTTGCACTCCTTCTAAGGGTATAACAAAGTCCTCTGAAACGAACGAGTGAGTGGCACCGGTATCAAACAGTATATGAGCTGGTTTCTCACTAACCATTACGGTGCATATGTATCAATTATAAAGACTCAAAGCTAGCCTCCTAGCATATTGTAGGCAATTGAAGAGAAATACTTATAACATATTAACCAAATCACGACACACCTGCAATCACATCCTGAGGATTCTTCTCCTGCGCCATATCCAGTGCAAACATCTGCTCTCAAGCAGGTCCAGGATTCCTTCCTCATAGTCCTCATCCTCGACCACACACATGTCCCCATCCTCGTGGGGTTGCTGGAGGAAGAGCAGGGGAGCATCTCCACCTAAGTGCGGGTAGTGACATCGGATGTGGCCCGACTGATTGCACTGGAAGCAAACTCACTCGTGCTGCTCCCTAGGCTGCAGGTACAGTTGTTGCGGTGGAGGTAGTGCTGGTTGCAGGGCTAGACGCTTCATTATAAAATTATGGTGGAAGCGACCTTGGCCTCTATTGTTTCCTCTTCCTCTGTTATCCTTCCTCCTTTTATAACTGGGGCCTGCCTCTATTACGCCCTTGGTTGGTCTATTACCACTTCCCAAGTGATCCGTCTCCTGCCTTTTCGCCATACCGATGATCTCAGCCAAACTCGATTCCGCTATAAACAAAAGGGCTTGCCTTAGGGGATCTCACAAGACTTTGTAGAACCGCTTTGCATAACCATGGTCATCCAACTTGTAGGCGTCAGCGAACCTAGCGAGGTGTTGAAACTCCCTTTGATTTTCCGTCACGGACTTAGATCCTTGCTTCAACTACAAGAATCTTTCTTCAAGCTCGTCTCGAGCGGTCGAGGGAATGAAATGTTCCAAGAAAGCTCTAGAATACTCATCCCAAATGATCTCCGTGTACACTCGGCCTTAGAATGTGTAACCAACGAGGTACTTCCACCACCTCTTTGCATGCAATTCCAAGACTGACATCACTAAGTTCACAGCCATATTGGTTGGACATCTGATTCCATCCATTAACTCTTGCACAGTGTCGAGCCACTCTAAAGTACGAATAGCTAAATCCATCCCAAGATAACCAGGCAGGGAGAGGGCTCGAAAGGTGCTCAACCAGTTGGAGTACGGTACTTGTTGCTGCACAGGGGCATGTTGAGACCCGAAGGCATCTAAGATAGTTGTAAGTGTTTGTCCCAACTCAGACTACTGGAACTGGGTAGTGACGGAAGGGGCAGGGAGTTCCCGCTACTAGCTCTACACGTGACGGAAACTACACATAAACATATAAACATAAGGTCAGGCTGGCTAAACATAGGTTAACAACTGGACATACTTAGTGTGAATTGCATATTGGCACACCACTGCTTTTGCTATATTAGTTTGTCTGCAAACTTGCGAGGGTGGCACCATTATTCAATGACTTCTTTAGTTGAGGATCATTGCAAACTAATACCATTTGTAAGACCCCCCCCCCCAGAACACAAGACACGGCTGAGAGGAGTCTTGTTCCCAGAATAGCCACCTTGTTGTAACGCCAACATACAGGTTGACCGATACTACAAGATGCCAATCCTGCTGACTAAACCAATATCATCCATACCAACCAAACATAAAGGACAAACAGAAGTCAAAATCCACATAAGTATAAAAGTCCACAAGTACATCAATAATAATAAGCATCAACAGGCTTCTATAATATCAGAGTACATAAAAAAATTGCTAAAAGGGCTACAATAGGAGTCTCTCAAAGCTCATATCTGTAACTGAAGGCAGCGATGGTATCATTACATCAGGCCCTGTCATCTTGGCCTGGCTGCCCTCCTGCACAACATTATGTTGCTCTATCTGCGGAGTTTCCTCCTAAAAAGGAAGATGTAGCAACCGTTATATTATATAAATATATGTAAGCAGTAGTACAAGCAGGAGGTATAAGACTAATCAATATCAGAGCATCCCATATATAAAACAAGTGAGTATATCAATCTACACTAGCAGTTCTACTATCAACAACAGTATACAAGTATGATCCTACAATAGGAAAGTTACTCAACATATATAAATGCCCATACATACATATAAGTTAAGGATCAGCTTAACAGTAAAGTAACTCATCATATAAGAGTGTCCATACAAACTTATATGATAAGGATCTTATGCGGTGCAATGCAATGACATGAATGCAATGTGATGAATTACCCATACTCACACATACAAACACTGTTATGTCGACACAGACTTATAGTTCCACATTTTGAGCAGGTACCTAACCTCTCAGGCGTCATCCTTCTTAGTCAGACGGTGACAGAGGAATGAGCTTTCCACTACTAGGCGGGCATCCACACTACCAAGCCTATGCCTCCGTACACTTCAATGCTAAGGACATAACAGCGGAGCTCATATGTGTACTATAGCTCAGAGGGTTCTCAGGTAGATGCGCAACAAGAACACAGCCCAAACTGGCCTATATCGTGGCACGGAGAGGGTCTTCGCGAGCATGTCACCAAAAGAACACAGCTAAAACGTCTACTTGAACGGAGGGTGCCATAGGAAGTAAGAACCGAGGACCAAGGCCCAACCATCCAAGTCTATCTGTCAACTCCTGTCGGTGTGACGACTGGCGAGCCTATAGACCTTTCACACTATCCTTAACCCAGGATTATGACACCGAGTGTCAACTCACACCACATGCAATTTCACATTTAAGGGATCCACATTGAGTCCCTTTTTATTATTCACATCCCGTGGTCAACATCACGTAAGGGCTTAACACCGAGTCCCTTATGAACACATCATTCTAGTGCGGCAAACACACACGCACCTCCAACCCTTCCACCTTTCCATACCACGTAAGGGTTCATCATTTACACAGGTGGCAAGGCACCTTATACAGCACACTGATGCCACACTGCTACCCATAGGAAGAGACAACTCTAAGCACTAGACTACTAAATATATTCAATTAATCATCATATCACATTGCCATGCATTAACCACATCCAATTCCTTTCCACATAATCAAGTATTCATAATAAGTATAACACCATATGATAACCACAACAATATAATGATACTTCACATACACATCAAGCATGATAACATAGCTATGGGTTATACATTCAATTGTCAGACATCACACCCTCTTTCCAAAACTTATTTCATTTTCCTTATTATAATTATGCACATCCCTACCGGATTTCACAAGAATATCAGTTGTACAACCAATCGTATCAAATCATTTGTTCACTAACTTTCCCAAACCATTTGTTTATCAAACTCCTTTTAAACGTTTGTACAATCATGTTTCACCAAACCATTTGTTTATCATGATTACGTATGGACTAAGTTTACCAAAACCTCAACATTATTTTGCTACGATCTCTCTACCAAAACCAAATCCGGATCTACACTAACCCGAGAACAACATGTACTTAAGACATGACTGTACAAAAACTTCGACTGGACATTCCCGAGGCTACAAGACTCGTATGAAAATGTGTAACCATCTATTGGAAATGTCTTTCCAAGGGCTACGACTTTCGTGTTTAGTCAAAAACCCAGATCTGCCTGTAACATACTCGAAAATGGCCTTGAAGTTCGTTGCACATAGAAAACAGATTTCTGAACGCATCCTAAAACAAGATGAACGACATCGTTTCATCTTCTTCCTTTAGTTATTTGTTCAAAACCACTCACAGATTTTCCTCCTCCCTTATTCACCCTTAGTAGACCATTCTTCTTCACAAAACCAAGTCCATCATCTTCTCATAGAAGAGAGAATAGGTTGAAGACATCAAATCCCTAGGACAAGGTCCTAGCATGGTCTCTTTACAGGAGATCTTCATCTCGCAAGTAAAACTCTTTTGAGTCAACATATCTCCTAGATAATAACTACAGATCTAGCACTAAGGGAGAGGGTAGGAAGCTCACCTCATTTCTTGCCATGGATATCGTCACTCTCCTTGACGGCATCTTCTTCTCGTTGGCGTTGTTCTTCACGGAAAAGAACAGTCTCTCCTCCAGCAAAATCCATCACCGATGACTTTCCCTCTTCCGACAGTTTCGGCACAGGTAATGATTTGACAAGAAGTGAAGTGACGGCTAGGGTTTTCCGTAAGTCCCCTTTTATATGAAGAATTAGGGTTAGACCGCTTGCCACGTGCCACCCTAGTATTGGACCGCCCATTATTATTTAAATTAAGTCTTGTTGAAAAGACTGGGTTCTAATAGGTCAATTGGCGCATTTCTAGAAAACCCTATTCATCTTGTCCATAAGAACCCGCAACACAGTCTGCCGAAAATGTTCTAAGTCAAAATTGTCGTGTATACCATACACACTTGACAAATCATCGTGATTCATCGTGACCACTCGACGCCTATAAAATCCAGTCAAAATCGTCGAGTATACATGACAATTAATCGAATGGCGTCGAGTTTAATCAACGCACTCGACTCTTCGTCGAGTGGCGTCGAGTCCACTCAACGCCTTTTGTATCCAAAATAATTCTAAGTTAAACACTCAACGCCTCGTCAAATGCCGTCAAGACCACTCAACACTCTCGAATCTTTGAGTCCAAAAATATTCTAAGTTAAATCACTCAATGCCTCGTCGAATGGTGTTGAGACCACTCAATGCTTTGGACGCTTTGAGTCAGAAATATTCTAAGTTAAATCACTCAATGCCTTGTTGAATGGCATTGAGACCACTCAACGCTCTCGATGCTTCTTGAGTCCAGAAATATTCTAAGTTAAATCACTCAATGCCTCGTCGTATGGCGTTGAGACCAATCAATGCTCTCGATGCTTCTTGATTCTAGAAATATTCTAAGTAAAATCCCTCAATGCCTCGTCGAATGGTGTTGAGACCACTCAATGCTCTGGACACTTCTTGAGTCAAGAAATATTCTAAGTCAAATCACTCAACGCCTCGTTGAATGTCATTAAGACCACTCAACGCTCTCGACGCTTTCTGAGTCCAGAAATATTCTAATTTAAATTTCGTCGAGTGGCGTTGAGACCACTCAATCCACTCAACGCTTTCTAAATCTAGGAAAAAATTTCAAAGTTAACTGGAATGGCGTTGAGACCACTCAACACACTCAATGCCTGGTGGATCTAGAGCAATCTTCTAATTTAAACTACAATGGCATTGAGACCACTCAAAACACTCAACGCCTGGTGGATCTAGAATTCCTCTAAGTAAAATTTTCCCTATTAGTCGAGTATCACTCGACGCCTATTACGGGTGCACCCCGAGCTTGAGGCAGCTTTCGTGACTAAAAACGCATGCGAGGGGTCTAGTATGAAATTAAACGTTATATCTAGATAATTAATAATCACGTACACTTACACACCACAAGTTCTTTCATTGTTTATAGATCATCACTTGCTATCGATTGCGTATATTGTACAAGTGCATCAATTACTTTTTCAATACATATCAACCATCATTGTATTATTGTATGCACTTTCATCGGATTGTATAGATAAACTATTTGTACATCCAAGGTCCATCAAAAAACATACATAATGCATTAGCTCATCATGATTTCCTCAAACTAGATTCTCCTAACACAAGATGTCATCCAAGTCTATGACTTTCCTACCAAGTCCAAGATTCAAACACTTGGCTAGCACATCAACTACTTAGACAAAAAATCTGTCTTGGTCGTATATTAGTTCAATGTAGAAACATACATCGCACTTTGTGGGAGCTACAATGCTCACCAGAAAACGTGCAATCATCCGTTGGAAAGGTCCTTTTGAGGTCTACAACTTTTGTGTTCAGCACAAGACTTAGAAGTCCTTGGATCATGGCTTAAATCGAGCATGAAGCCTGCTGCGTATAGAAATCTGATTTCTGCATGCATCGTAAAGTCGAACGAATGGCACCGGTTCGTCTTCTTCCTCTATCCATTCATATAAAGAAACATTCAAATCTTCTTCCTCCCTTATTCACCCTAAATAGATCATCATTCTTCACAAAACCAAGTCCATCATTCTCATATTGAAGAGAGGAAAGGTTGAAGACAACGAATCTCTAGGACAAGGTCCTAGCGCAGTCTCTACTTAGATGATCTCATTACGCACCAAAGATAAGCTCTCTTGAGTGGAAATCTCTCCTATAATATATATAATGATTTAGCATCAAGGGAGAGGGTAGGAAGCTCACCTCATTTTCGGCCATAGATCTCGTTCTTCTTCTTGGCAGCATGTTTGGTTTCCTCGTCGGTATCATTCTTCATGGAGAGAGTTTAGAGTTCCTCCATGAAGTCTACCTCTGCAACCTCTTCATTCTTGTCGAGCTCGACATCGAAAATATCCATTCAGCAAGAAGGAGCTTGGATAGGGTTTTTGAGTATTCCTTTTTATAAGTAAATATTAGGGTTAAGGTTACTTCGCCACATGTCATGCTCTCATTTGACCGCCCATCAATACATTAAATAAGTCCCCTTGAAAAGACTAGTCATAAGGGTGTCGTTCAGCACAGGACTCAAACCCGGTTCAACCCGTAACCACAGTGGCCGAAATTCTCTAAGTCAAATTCATCGTGTAAACTCTGCGAATCGTAGGAAGCCTCTGTGTAGTCTCGACGAATCGGCTCAACACTTCAAGACAAATCCAACGAATTCGTTGAGTCCAACTCGACAAATTCGTCGAGTATCTCTAACGGTATTCGATGAATTGCCACCCTTTCGACAAGTTTCTCTAATACGGCCGAACTAGATTGAAAGAACACCAAGTCCTATTAGATGTATTCGTCGAGTATCACTCAATGAATTCGTCAGATATCCGCGACAATATCTGATGAATTACACTTGTTTCGACGAATAATCCTAGACATTCTTGACGAATTCTTCGAGTATGACTCAACAAATTCGTTGGATATATCCGGCAAAATCCTTCGAAATCAACTTGACTCGACTGGAAAATTCCTCAAGCCTGATCTCACAGCCTACTCGTGGACTGTGTACTCTTTCCCTACCATCCTACTAGTGCACCCCGAGCCCGAGTAAACTCTCTTGACTCAAAAACACGCACAAGGGATCTAGCAAGAATCGGGGCATTACACATCCTATAAACAAAATAAAAGATTTCATCTCTGAAATCAGGCTAAGTCTGTGGGGGTAAAACAAAGCATGAAGAATACAAGGTATGTGTTTAAGTTTACCTTGGGGAAACAAATCTGGACAGCGCTTCTGCAGCAAGTCCACCGGCTCCCAAGTATACTCCTCTTTCCCATGATTAGACCATTGGACCTTCACCAAGGGAATACTCTTTCGGCGCAAGCTTCTTGTTTCAGTATCTATTATTCGCACTGGCTCTAGTCGGACAGACATATCAGTTGCCACTGTTCCATTTGTGGCGGGGACATGTTGTTCGGGTCATAGTAGTGCTTTCTGAAGTGATGAAAAATTGAAGACATCGTGCAAATTTTCTAGCTCAGGTGGTAGCTCTAGCTGATAGGCTAAAGGGCCAATTCTTTCCAATATAACATAAGGCCCCACATATCTTGGGCTGAGCTTCTTTCTACCATGCACACGGGACACTCCATGCATTGGCCTGATCTTCAAGAACACCTTGTCACCAACTTGGAACTCCACCATCCGATGCTTCGCATTATAGTACTTTGCCTGCCACTATGAGCCTCTAGCATGCGGTCTCGTATCAATCTAACCATAGCATCTATTTCATCAATATATTCCACTCCCAAAGTCTTTGGGTGTTGATCCTGCACCCAAGATAATGAAGTTCTACACCCCTCCCATAAAGTGCTTTGTAGGGCGCCATTCCGATGCTAGCTTAATAATTATTATTGTATGAAAAGTCCACTAGTGGCAAAAGCCTTTCCTACAACTCGCTTCTATCCAACACGCATAATCTCAATAAATCTTCCATGGTTCTGATGGTCCTCTCAGACTGGCCGTCCGTTTGAGGATGAAAATTCGTATTAAAGGTAAGTTAGGAGCCCATATATGTTTGAACTGCCCTCTATTCCTTGGAAGTGAAGCAACCATCGAGTTCAGAAATAATTGTCTTGGGCACCCCATGGTACCGCACAAACTGCTCCACAAAGAGGCGCACAAAAATATCAACATGTGACTCCTTCCTCATTGGAATGAACCTGGCAACCTTCGTCAAGCGATCCACAACCACCCAAACTGAATCGTTCCCAGAGCACGAGCGAGGAAACTCGTGGACAAAATCTATAAACATCTTATTGGGTATTGTATCCACAATAACCTAGATTTGTATGAAGTCGCCCTTGAACTAAGATGAATTAGGTTGTATTTGATTTCTTGTTCTAGTTATGTGTTTGCAGGACTTATTGCCAAGTGTAGACCAATATCAGTCTACAGTGGGTCATCGAACAAAGGACCATACAATGTAATTCCTCATTATGTGATCCATGGTGTTGACTCATGTGTAGCCTCTCTATTGGGATACACTTCTTTTTCAAGCACTTGGACTAGAAGGAAGACTTGATGCTATTTCGAATGAGAAGGAGAAGTTTCATAAAGCTGAGAAATATTATAAGTGTTTTACTCGAGTGGATTCATTGTACTCGAGTAGAAACCTTAAGGAAGTGGTTCTCAAGTAGCATTAATCTAGATCTCGGGTAGCCAAGTCTAGTACTCAAGTAGACCTTATCTAATTCTCGAGTGTTCAGTTTTTAGTCTCAGAAAAGTTTCTAAGTAAAGTATTCGAGTAGTCTTGCTGAGTACTCGAGTAGTTAAGTAGCTTAATTCGAGTGACAGAGGATAGATCTTGAGAAAATTCTAAGACCACTCGAGTGGCACATCCTTGTACTCGAGTAGTTTGATTAGTACTTAAGTAATCTAGTTTCAGTACTCGAGTGATCGACACTTTCATCCAGAATTTTCTCTAAGTCAAAGCTCTCGAGAAGTTTAAGTCTACCTCTCGAGAAGTATATCTAGCACTCGAGTGATCTCTTATCCACTCTAGTGATTTCTTTCTTTACTCCAGAATTTCCAGAATTAGCTCTTCTCGAGTAATCAGAATCATTCACTCGAGAGCCAGTTAATTCACTCGAGTAGTATACTTCTTATTCGAGAAATGCTGAACCGTTTTCAGAAAATTTCTTTAAGTTTCTGTCATATCGAATTTTTGAATTCTGTGATATGACTGGTCCACGTGGCCATCATTAATGTCGATTATTACCGTTAGGGAGATCTTATAAAAGGTCCTGTCATTATGACTAACCCAAAGCGTGTTATTCTAAGTTTCTGGATCGGCTGACAGTTTCATATTCTACAGAACTACCCCACGTCTTCAAGATCGCCAAAGGCACTTCTTTCGATCCAGATCGATTTACAGATCAAGAGTTCCATCATTCTCCATCTACTCCTTGATCATGTGAGTCAAAGCTTCTCAGAACAGATCTAGCCAAGCGTCTTCTTCTACATTTTTTTATAAAGCCGCAAAGTTCAAGAAAGAAGACCTAGGGAGAGATTTTCAGATTTGAGAAGTTTACTGTTTGTATTCTACAATTTCTTTTTAATATTGTAGGAGATTATTCTCCGAGTGTAGGAGATTTGTTCTCCGAGTTGTAGGAAGTTTTATTCTTCCGAGTGTAGATCCTTTTTGGATCGAGATTGTAGGAATGTTGTTCCGAGTGGTAGGATCGTTTTGATCCGAGATTAGTGTAGTAGCCGAGTCTAGCGTATTGCTAGATCGGTGAGTGGTAAGTGGACGTACCCAAGAGTGGGGAACCACTATAATTCTTGGTGTCGCCTGTGAATGCTTGTTTATTTCTTGTCCATTAGATCGCTAAAGTTTTTATTCCGCAAAAAGTAGCACAACTCACCTATTCACCCCCCTCTAGGTGATTTAGGTAGACAACCTAGACATTTTTCAATTGGTATCAGAGGCAGGTTGATCATTAGAAGGTTAACACATTGATCAGATCTGTCCCAAGTTGTCTTTGAGTTATTCAAGCATGGACAGAGCCAAGGATTTTGCCAAGCTTCCTTTGTTCTCAAAGAATAATTTTGTAATGTGGAAAGAAAGAATAAAATTCTTTATGGAAGATGCGGATCCAAGGATCTTCATGATTGTTGAAGAAGGTCCTTATGTTCCTATGACAGCCTCTACTATAGATGCTACAAAGCAAGTTCCTAAGAACCTAATGGATCTCAACAAAGATGAGATTGCACTTGTATCTTTAGACAAGAAAGCCAAAAATATTATAGCAAGTGTAGTCGATGATTCAATGCTGCAGAATTTGATTCACTTCCAATCTGCTAAGGAGATGTGGCAGTCTCTGATCATCTTGATGGAAGGTACTGAAGAAGTAAGGGATGACAGAAGATCCCTTCTGAATCAGAAGTATGAAGCCTTCCGGCAAGGACCCAAGGACACCATTGCTGACACTTTTTAGAACTTCTTGAAGATAGTAAACGGCCTAAGAGTATATGACCGAGTCTTCACAAATGGAGAGTCGAACAACAAGTTTATGAGGTCCCTAACCAAGGAATGGGACAACAAAGTCTGTGCCATTATAGAATTTGGAAAGTTGGCTGAGACCGATCCTCAGAACCTCTTTGGAAAGCTGATGTCCTATGTAATTCAAATTAACTCTAGAAAAGCTGAAGAAGAGAAGAGTTGATTCTCTCCCAAGGAGAAGTATGTCGCTCTGAAGACAGACAGCTCAAGGAAGGGCAAAGCTGCTTAACCTGCCCCTGCTCAAGTAGAAAGTGAAGAAGAATCATCTAAGCTAAGTACTTTAGGCTCAGAGCTATCTGAAGGAGAGTTATCGCTGCTCTTAAGACAGTTCAAGAAATTCTTGAATAAGAAAAAGCAATGGAGAGGCAAGGATGCCTCATACAGAAGATCATGATATGATTGTGATCGATGACAGAAGGGCTCAAGTAGCCACTACAGGTATAAGTCTAAACCGAACAAACATATTTCTACTGACATAGTTTGTTACTGTTGTAATAAGCCAGGTCATGTAATTTTCGATTTCCCCCATAAGAAGAAGGAGGGTGGCCAAAGAGAGGAGAAGAAATCTTCTTACCATAAGAAGAAGACAAAAAGAAGCCTAATAGCCAAAAAGTGAAAAACCCTCAGCGACACTGACTCATCTGAGTCAAGTGATGAAGAGGAAGCCTACTTTGGGCTCATGGAACATACTAATAAAGAAGAAGAGCCCCAGTTCACTTGGAAGGCAAAATCTCATACACCCCTCTTTGAATCTGATGTCTCTGATCATGATCATGAGGAAAGCTCTTCTGACAATGAGTCTGAACTCATGGCCCAGTATAAGGAGTTGATAAAGGCCTACGACAAATGTCGAAAGGTCGTGAAAACTCTGGCTAAGAGATTAAGTCTCTAAAGGCCATAGAGAGCTCTCTAAGAGAGGAAGTCGTTAAGACGGACTCACTCAGAGAAGGCTTAGATACTGCAGTTTATGAGTACAATAAGGCTCTCAAGAACCTCGATCTGAAAGAAGAAATCATCAAGGGATTGGAAGAGCAACTTGAAGCCGAAAAGAAACTTGTTGAAGGTTTCTCTAAGCCCAAGATAGTTCTTCCTCTTGTTGCTGAGTTCTTTGATCAGACTAAGGGTGTTGGCTTAGGCCATGTTGAGGCTCCTAGTAAATCCTCTAGGAGAAATAAAGCTCAGCGAAAGAATAAGGAGGCCATGAAGTCTTTGGCCAAGGCAAAGGGGAAAGCTCCATAAGATTAGACTACATTTAAGAAGGTTGTTTTTCCTACTAATAAGTTTGATCTTGACTCCTCCTACGGTCACTTCACTAAGCCTACTTATGTAGAGCCCAAGTCGAGGTACCAAGGATGGACTCGCCCTCGAAACTTTGGTGAAAGTGTCTTTAAGGCACCTTATGAAGAGATCACTCTTCAGAGCTATGAACCTTTTAATCATGGTCGTAACATCAAGAAGGCTCCAAAAGTAAAGCCTATTACTGAAAAGCCTGTGAAGGAGAATAAGCCATCTGATTGTCTTCACCATGAAGCTTCTACCTCTAAGAATTCCGCCTCTGCTAGACCAGACTACCCAAAAGTCAAGCAGGAGGGAATTAGGCAAAGAAACAATAGGTTTGACTGTTGGTGTTGTGGCAGAGTTGGTCACTTTGTCATTGATTGCTGGTTTAATCCCAGAAACTATGTTACCCCTCAGGTTAACCATGTAAGAAAGACCTAGCACATTGTTAATACATGTAGGGGAACAAGCTAACTAGAGACCAAGGACTTAAGCAAGTTTGTGTTCTAAGGCAAACTGACTTGTGATTGCAGGTATGTCCAAAGGCCACAAGAAATCCCATTTGGTATTTGGACAGTAGATGCTCTCGGCATATGACCGGGACTAGAATCCTTCTAAAGAATTACTCACTAGTCGTGAACGGACCAAAGGTCATCTTTGGAGGTTCTGACCGAGGAATTACGAAAGGCTATGGTATGATTACTAACGGTAGTGTATCTTTTTCGGATGTGGCTTATGTTGAAGGATTGGAACACAATCTGTTGGTACCCTAGTTTGGATTTGAGTTAAGTCTTCTCAATTAGTTTCTTGACCCAAGATTTATCTATGGTCAAAGGTTAGATTTAGGTTAGATTCCATCAGTTGTATAGAGTTGTTGTTTATCCAAATAAAAATCTGGTTAAGTGTTTTTAGTTCGACTATGATCGAACGCCGCTCGACTATCGTCTATCAGTTGATCGACTATCGTCTATCTGTTGATCGACTATCGTTAGACAGCAGATCGACTATCTCTGAGTTAGTTCATCTCTATTAGCTCGATGATCTTTGGTCTCAGTATCGTCGATCATCGAGTCCCGCTCGACTTTTTCTGCCCCGACAGATTTCTTGTAGGTCGACTATCTGTTCTGATAGGTCGACGATCTTCTCTAATAGTTCGAAGATCGTCGTGATTCGTTCGACTATCCTTTTGTCTGCATTTAGTGATATTGTATTCTTTCTCTTCTGTGAATTATTTCTTATTTATCTTGCTTATTTTATTAAAATTATTTCATTGATTTTATGCTTACATATCAAGGCAATCTTTGCCTCATTCTTTATGCATAAGTCAAGTTCTATCTGACAAAGTCTTTTGTCCTATTAGTTGACAAATCTGTGTGCTTTATCTGCCATGCTGTCCTTTATAGCCGTTAGACACAGATGTCTTTCTTTGGTCGTAAAGAGTTTGTTTTTGATGTGAATTTCTCTAATATCTTTTGGACTTGCAGAATGGATAAGCAGCTTCTAAGAAAGCTTTATCTCTTTATAGAATGTCCTTTCTGCAGGCTATTTGTTTTATGTTATTTGCAGCCCAGATTGCAGATCTCAGAAGAAGACAAGATTCAAATCAAGAGAAAGTTAGAAGCCGTTACAAAGGCTGATATATAAAGAGCTATTGAAAGATATAGATATACAGTTAATAGAGATATACAGATATTCAGATACACAGTTTCATCAACAAGAACAAGTGTAAAACAACTCTCTTCTTCAATCCTGAGTTCCTCCTGCTTATAGGAACATTCATACTCAGAGCTTCAAGTAGAAGAAGAAGAAGAAAGTAAAGCTGTTGAAGAAGAACAACCATTCCACATCAAGAGTCTTCTTCAAGCTGCTCCTTTAAGAACTTCAAGACAACAGATCTTCTCTGTCAAGAGTTCTGAAGAGATCCTGTACCCTGAAGCAAGGCTTTTTCCTGGATATTCTCTAAGCCAGGGGGAGATTTGATTCCTTCAGAGCTTTCTATAGCTCAGTGCAATCCACTAGCTTCTCTAATTCTATTTAATAATAGAGAAGACATTCTAACTCTCTCAACCTCCTGTACAAAGGGTTATTACTCCCTTCAAAAGTGAACCTTGGTGGCAGGGAACCTTAGCAAAAACCTATGTTGGATTTTGAGCTCCTAATCAAAAGCTCAAATGGTTTACTTGATCAACCTGAATCAGATCAGATGGTGGCAGGGCACCTGAAAAAAACCTGTTGTGGATTCCTACCAGGGTGGTAGAAGAGTGGATGTACCTATTGAGAGGGAACCACTATAAATCTTCTTGTGTTGTCTGTATTGCTTATTTTAATTACTACAGTGTGGCTGTGACTAGAATTAACTAGGATTGCTAGTTGTTGTGTTAGGACTAAAGCTTAAACTGTAATTACAGTTAGCTTTCTCTTGTGCACCTCACTTTGTGTTAGGCTCTAGGGTTTCATATATCTATATACTTATTCCGCAAATTAACTCTAAGGGAGTTGAGTAGATTGTTATATTTTTGAATACCCTATTCACCCCCCCTCTAGAGTTATATTTATCCTCACTTTCAATTGGTACAAGAGGGAGGTTGACTGACTGTATAGGCTAACACCTGAGTCACAAGATCTAGATAGATACCAATTTTATAAATATTCACTTCATGGCCCAGTACAAGGATTATTCTAGCACCAGACCTCCAGTATGCAACTTAGCTAAGTTCAGCATCTGGAAGGCAAGAATCAGACTGTATATGAATTCTATTGATGAAGATATCTTTTCTTCTATTTTGACAGGACCACCAACACCACCTGCTGCAACTACTGCTACAACTTCAACAAATCTGAGTGCAGTGCCACCTCCTGACTACAATGATTTTACAAGAAAGCAAAGATAGCTGATGCAAAAGCTATGAACATTCTAGCTCAGACCATGTCTGATTAAAATTTCCAGAAAGTGGCTGATTGCACTTCAGCAAAAGCCATGTGGGACTCACTGAACCACATTATAGCTAGTTCAGCTGATGAGAGGAAGGACAGAAGGTCCAACCTCACATCCAAATATGAGAATTTCAAGAAGACTGAAGCAGAATCAGTTGATGCAATGTACACCAAGCTCAGCTCCATCATCAATGAGCTGAGAACCCTTGATAAAGAGATTACATTGACAGAAGTCAATGACAAAATATTGATGTGCTTCCCCAGCACATGGGATCTCAGGATCTGGCCTATCAAAGAATCCAGAAGTACAACAAAGATCTCAACTGAAGCTCTCCTTGGCAAGCTCAAATCATTTGAGAGAGTACTGAAGACCAGGGAAGCTGAAGCTGAAGCAAAGACTCCCACTCCTACCAGGAAAGAGCAAACTCTTGCTCTAAAGGCTTCTGATGCATCTGAAGGAAGCTAATCAAATGAGGAGCTAATGGCACTCTTTGCCAAAAGGTTTCTCAAAATGGGCAGAAAGGACTTCAGAAAGAAGTCTTCAAGATATGAAGACAAGCCAAGGTATGACAGAACACCAGCTAAAGAACTTATATGTTATGGATGCAGGAAACCTGGACACATTCTATCTGAGTGTCCAGAGGAAAAGAACAAGGAGAAGAGAAAAGACAAAGAATATCAGAAGAACCATTCCAAGTCCTCCTCCTACAAAAACAAGAAGAAGGAGAAAGGATTTGTGGCTGAAACCTAGAGTGATACTGATGAGGAATCTTTCTCCTCAAGCTCCAGTGAAGATGAGGAAGAGAAGAAGGCAAAAGAAATTTTCTAAATGGCAATTGATGCCTGCAGCAATCATTCAGCTGTAGAGAGTTCTGATGAAGAAGAAATGTCTACTGAAGATCAGGTATTTTCTTCTTATGATTTTACTTCTGTTGAATTTAGATTTGAATTTAAATCTCTTTGTTTAGATTTAATTAGCTTAGAGAAGGAAATTAAGGAGCTTTGAAATAGGATAGCTGAATCAGAATCCTTATCTAGTGAAAATGCTAGACTAGAAGCTGAACTCACTAGATCTACTGAAGAAATCAAATTTCTTAAAACTGAACTAGCCAAATCTAAAAGATTAGAAGAATCTCTTAATGGTAGAAGTCTTAAGCTGTTAGAGATTACTAGCATGTCAAACACTAGGACAGGTAACAATAAGCTAGGCTTAGGAGCTTAACCAAGTGAACCCCCTATGGTTCTAAAAAACCATCTTTCCACTCCAGTAAACTTTATTTCAGCTGATGGAATAAAGAATACTGAGAAGTAAATCAAGTTAACAAAGCTTTAAATAAGGCTAAGAGAGAAAAGAAAAAAACAGAAATTTAAAGAAATACAAAAATCGTTGAACTATGCTCGACGATCGCAGGCCCAATGGTCGACCGATACTCGACGATCTGGGCATCGATCATCGAACGTCGATCGACGATCTGAACATGATTTTCAAAATAATAATCAGAACCTTAGAAACACTAAGGTAAATAGAAACACTAGGTTCATTGACCCATCAACTGCATGGAGTATTCCACCTAGGAGATCCTATCCCTTAGGATATAAACCTTAGCCTGCTTATTCTTTCATTTCAAGTTTTAATTATGTGAAGAATAATGGACCCAAGGTTTTCTGGGTCCACAATGTCTAACTGTTTATTTTGCAGGTGAAGACCTATCCAATTACTAAAGACAAATGGTATTTGGATAGTGGTTGTTCCAAACATATGACAGGAAACAAAAACAATCTGTCAAGCTTCAAGGCCAAGCATGGACCAAAGGTGATCTTTGGGGATTCCAGCTGTAGTCAAACAGAAGGATATAGTAAGTTTACCATTGGAGCAGTGAAATTCAAAAGGGTTGCATATGTAACTTGGCTGAAGCACAACTTAATCTCAGTAAGCCAGTTATGTGATGCAGGTTATCAGGTATCATTCACTAACACTCTTTGCAATATTACTTTGAATAGTAATGTAGTGTTATTAGGCATTAGACAGGGTAACATTTACTTAGTAGATTTTAATTCAACTCAATCTAAAATCTGTCTGTTTAATGAAGTAACCAATAACAACACCTTATGACATAAAAGGCTTAGCCATGTTAACCTCAAGAATATATCTAGGTTATCTAAATACAACCTTGTTAGAGGCTTACCTTCTTGCCCCTACAAGAAGGAAAGTCTATGCAGGGCTTGTCAATTAGGCAAGCAAACCAAAAATTCTTTTAAATCTGTAAATAAGAGTGATTCACCTAGAATCCTATATTTATTGTACTTGGACCTTTTTGGCCCAATAAAAGTACAGAGTCTATGAGGGAAATTTTACACTTTAGTGATTGTAGATGATTTCTCTAGGTTCACTTGGGTATTCTTTTGGAGAACTAAGGCTGATAACTTCAAAGTTCTTAAAGACTTTCTGCTATGTGTGCAGACTGAGTATTCTACTCCTGTTGCCTTGATCAGAAGTGATCATGGTACTGAGTTTGAGTCTCTTCTCATGCAAGAATTCTGTGAGAAAGAAGGTATCAAACATAGCTTCTCTGTTCCTAGAACTCCTCAATAAAATGGGGTAGTGAAAAGGAAAAATAGAACCCTAATTGAAGCTATAGGAACATTGTTGGCAGATGCTAACATGCCTCTCTCTTATTGGGCAGAAGCTGTTAGCACAGCTAATTATGTTTTGAACAGAAGTCTAATACATAAGCTTAAGGGTAAAACTCCTTATGAATTACTTAAAGGAAAGAAACCTAAAATTAACTATTTTAGAGTCTTTGGTTGTGTAGTGTACATTCACAATAACAACAAAGAATACCTTAGAAAGTTTGAAGCAAAAGCTTCAATGGGAATTTTTCTTGGATATTCCCAAGTAAGCAAAGCTTATAGGGTGTTTAACAAATCAACTAAAAAAATAGAAGAGTCTGTGCATGTTTCCTTTGATGAGTCAAAAATGTTTTACAAGGAGAAGGAAACTTCTCCTTCCTCAAACTCATTACAGGTACCAGAGTTATGCAAGGATCTCACTCAAGAGATTCCCCCTCTATCAACTCTTCATATCACTTATTCAGACAGTGATGAAGACTTTGTGGAAGCAGTTGCTGTACCACCAACAGTTAATCCTATTCCACAAGAGGAATTAATACAAATTGTTGTTGAAGTCACATCCCACCTACTAATCTTGTCACACTTAGATATCATCCTACATCTCAAATGATTGGTGACATATCAACTGGTGTGCAAAAAGAACATAAATTAAGACAGGATGTGATGCATGCTTATTTCCTTTCACAAATTGAGTCCCTCACCATAAAAGATGCTTTGCTAGATCCCCACTGGATCACTACTATGCAAGAGGAGCTTAATCAATTTGAAAGATGTAAAGTATGGACTTTTGTTCCAAGACCAAAAGGCCAACTGATCATAGGCACCAAGTGGGTGTTCAGAAACAAGTTGGATGCCCAAGGAACTATTATAAGGAACAAAGCTAGGCTTGTAGCTGAAGGATACAGACAGGAGGAAGGTATAGACTATGACCAAACCTTTGGCCCTGTTGCAAGGCTAGAGGCAATAAGGATCTTTCTAGCCTATGCAGCTTATATGAAGTTTAAGGTTTTTCAAATGGATGTTAAAAGTGCATTCCTAAATTTGAGCTAAAGGAAGAGGTGTTTGTTGAACAACCTCCTGGGTTTGTTTCTTCAACTCAACCCTCATTTGTTTATAAGTTGCAAAAAGCTCTTTATGGACTTAAGCAAGCACCCAGATCCTGGTATGAGACTCTAGCTAGTTTCCTTTTAGAGCACAACTTTGTTAGGGGAGTAGTTGATAGAACCCTGTTTGTTAAGCATCACAAGGACACAATCCTGTTAGTTCAAGTCTATGTGGATGACATTATCTTTGGTTCCACTGATCCCAAACTATGCAAAAGGTTCTCAGAACTGATGCACTCTAAGTTTGAGATGAGTAGTATGGGTGAGCTGTCTTACTTTCTTGGTCTCCAAGTGAAGCAAGATGCTGATGGCATCTTCATCTCCCAATCCAAATATGCCAAGGAATTGGTAAAGAAAATTGGGAATGCTGATGCTTCAACAATGCATACACTCATGGCTACAAATGTAGTTATAGATTCTGATGATAAGGGTAAGCCAGTTTATCAGAAAAACTATAGGGCCATTGTTGGTTCCCTATTGTATTTAACTGCAAGTAGACCTGATATAATGTTTGCCACATACCTATGTGCTAGATTCTAGGTCAACCCCAAGGAATCTCATTTGATTCTTCTCAAGAGAATTTTGAGATACCTGAAGGGATGTCCAAATTTAGGACTGTGGTACCCAGCTGAATCAGAATTTGAGTTAATTAGATACTCTGATTCTGACTATGCTGGTTGTAGAGTTGACAGGAAAAGTACCTCAGGGACATGTCAGTTCCTGGGAGAGAGATTAGTCTTTTGGTTCTGCAAGAAACAGGCTTCTGTCTCAACTTCAACTGCAGAGGCTGAATATATAGCAGCTGCTAGTTGTTGTTCACAGATCCTGTTGATTCAAAACCAACTTTTGGATTATGGGTACACACACAAGAACACAAAAATCATGTGTGACAGTACCAGTACTATTTCCATAGCACAAAATCCTGTGCACCACTCTAGGACCAAGCACATTGAGATCAGACACCATTTTTTAAGATATTGTGTGGAAAAGAACAAAATCATTCTTGAGTTCATATCCACTGACCTTCAAAGAGGTGATATTTTCACAAAGCCCCTAGATGAACATAAGCATCTGTTCTTTTTGAATAACCTAGGTATTATAAATAGAATAGACCAAGTATAGATTTCTGCCTATGTTGAAATCTGCTCGAATATCGTCGAATGTCGTTCGACCATAGTCGAACAGGTTGAGCCTATCGTCGACCTATGGTTGATGACGGCTCGATTGTTTGTGAAGACAGAAATAGTCGATCGATAGCTCGACTACTTTGCTTCAGGAAACAATCGTCGAACGACAGATCGACCATCGTTTCTAGTATTTGTTGAAATAGGTTGATGATTATTGTTTAAATATAAATCGATGGTCTACCTAGGTTAATAGATCGTGCTTTTTGTAGCCGACAGAGATCGTCGTTTCATATTCCTCATTCCTGCTTGAAAGGTTTAACTTGAGCTCTGCCCCGCGCTTTATGCTTTCGTTTCTCTCGTCTTCCCAAACCAAATCCATGGCGATTGCTCCAGCATTGCTGACCGTGATGAAGTTTGATGCCGACTTTAGCGTCAACTTTGATTCTTTTAGTGGCTGCGATGCCGATATTCTCGAGATGCTACAGTTATGCAAAGATCAAGGACTGGAAAAGCTTATGTCTACAAGGATTAAGTTAAATGTTCCAGAAATCAAAGAATGGGTCTATACATCGTCTTCCAGCGACGAATCGATGGCAGGGACTATCGGCGGCGAGGAGGTAATTTTAACTCCTGCCGTCTTAACTGAGATTTTTGGTTGGATTAATGGTCAAGAAGAGTATGTTCAAGATACTCAAGAGTATAGCAGGATGCTATTAGAGCTAGGACATGCTGAAGGCATTCCTTCCAAGTTGCTGAAGGTAAGCTTCCTGATGAAGATCAAGTTCTTGGTAGAACTAATAGGGAAAGTGCTGCTGGGAAAGCACTTTGCGCACGATAACATTACCTGGCAGCAGTTTGCCTTAATGTGTGCTATTGCTAACAGGAAAGCAATAAATTGGGCTGGAATAGTTTTTGATTTAATCAGGAAAAAGAATTCAAAGAAAGAGGTAACCCTGGGTAGGGTGATTGGGATATTTCTAAGAGAGAAGTATCCTCAGCTGTTGGGAATAGTTTCAACATCAATCAAAGCAAGCAAGAAGATGGATCCCAGTCTGTTAATCAAGTGGAGAAGGAATATCCAGAAGCCTTCACCTGCTGGGGTTGCTCCTGTTCCATCTGAGAACACAAGGACAGTAACAGTCACTTCCCACCTAAATGAAGAAGGCTCTTCCATTTCCCCCATTCCATCTACATCTGCATTGCCATCCACTTCTATTGCAGTACCATCTACATCCACTGCTATTCTCCATGCATCACCTCCAGCATCTCCAACTCCTTCACACCTTGCTGGGATTTCAAATCTTAGCATTGATCTGGTTGTTACTGAGACACTTCCAACTCCACCTCAGTCACCAATTTCACATCAAGATCATATTTATCTTCATACATCTGCATCTCCATCACTAGTTCATGCATCTGCATCTCATCAAGAGAACATCATTCCTGATGATCATCCATCTGTTGTGATTCCCCCATCTACATCTTTTGAAATCACACTAGCATTCATTGCAAGCATCATGGAGCTAATTACTCCTTCAATCAAATTAATGATTGAAGCAGCAATTGCCCCTCTTGTTGCCTCCATTTCATCTCTTATATCCTCAATTACAGCCCTCTAAAATTCTGCTGAGCCCTCTTCTCTTAGGGGCCTGAGTTCAGTACCCACTGAAGTCAGGCAGGGGGAGATGTTCCAGGAAGATGTCTCAGGACTTCCACTGGTCATTCATACAGCTGCAGATTCAGAAATTATAACATCAGTTGCAGTTGCAGTTCCAGATACAACTGAAGTTATAGCTAAAATTCAAGACACAGTTGTTGCTCCAGAAGCTCAAGTTATAACTGAGGCTGAATTTGCTTTTAGAGTTTGTCTTGAAGAATCATCTACTCCTATTGTTGCCATGTACCTAGAAGGAGTCATTACCTCCTACCTAGATGACTTATGGGAGTTAGGAAATTCTGCAGGTAATACAATTACTCATTTCACTGACCTGTTGACTGACATGTTAACTTGTGAATACCTTGAAGGGATGTTTTTATACCATTTTGAAAATCTTTGTGTCCCTTTGGCAACAGATCAAGCTCAAGATGTTCAAGAATCTGCTCCAGAACTTGTTGCAAAAGAACTGGTCTCCAAGATAGTTGCAGATGTTTCAGAAGAGAAATCAACTGTATGGGATGATACTCCAGGATTAGATCTGGATTTCCTATTGGCTCAGGATGCCATAGAAGAAGAAAAAGAAAAGGTTGCTTAAAAAGCCAAAGAAAAAGTTGTTCAAGATATTATTGATCCATATGACCAACCTCAGTCATCTCAGTCTAATGATGAGGAAGATTCAGAGGATTCTGAATGAACCAAGAAAAGGAAAATTGCTCAAAGGAAAAGGAAAGCTCAAGCTCCTCCTCCTCCAAATCCAGAGAATGACATCCCTTATTACATATTGAAAGGGATTGACCCCAAGTCTAAGGACTTCCAGCATTGGATGGGATTGTCTAGAAATCAGCAGAAGATGAGGAAGAAGAGCAAAAGATATGATACTCCAGCTCCCAAGTGGACTCCTAGAGGTCCTCCTCCTCCTCCTAGTGCAGGAGCTTCAGGGAATGTATCTTCTAATCCCTCAGCTCCTCCAGCCAGATTTACACCTTCTCAGGCATATCAGAGAAGAGGAAACCCAGGTTACCAGGGCAGATCCCATTCAGGCCAACAAAGACAAGTAGCTGGACCTAAAGAGCAGGTGAAGGAGATGACTTATCAGAAACCAACATTTTTCTCCTCCTCCTTCACCTAAAAGAAAAGTTTCACCTTCTAAGGAGAGCAAAATTCTTCCCTTCAAAAAGCCAGCTCAGACAAAGCAAGTAGATTCAAAAGGAAAAAGAGTGATTTACTCTGACAAGTCAAGCAAGAAATTTATAGAGGTTGCTCCATGATGCTGAAGATCATTGCAGTGAACCGGTCGCACAAGTAATATAAAATGGGCGAGTTTTCCCAAGTATCGATCTCACAAGGAACACAGTAAGGTGGAGTTAATTTCGAGGAGGACTTGAGATTTAAGTCCTTAGGTCGGCGATAACGATGGGGGTTTTGATTTTTGCGGAAAAAGAAAATAAAACTCTAACAACTACTCCTATGCAACGCCGTTATGCGATGCTTCGCCAGGCGGGATGGAAGGCTAGTCGGGCTGCTATGCACTGAATCACTAGGCGAATGGGCGAGTAGGCTTGCGAAATGAGGGTCGAGAGCACCTCTTCGCAACGCACGCCACTAGCAATTGCTAGTGCGGCAAGGGTGGATGGAGGTGGATTGAGCAAGGCGCACCTCAAGCAATATATAACGAAAATACAAATCACATAGACATGATTTCATATAAACGTATTCTACAATTAAGCGTACATCATCTATAAATGAAGTTTACAACAACACATAAACAACAACAAAGGAAGAACAAGACAAGAGATCTACCGTATCCGAAGTCTTGCTGAGGATTCACGGTTGGAATCGTCGGGTTGTCAATCAGCGTCCAAGCTCGGTCCTCAACTGCGTCCGGGGTAGAGAAGGGCTGTCACCACCTTCCAATGGCCCGTCTTCTTCGTGTCACGATAGTGGAAGAAAGTTGCAAGCTTCCCCTTGCTTGGTGGATATGGTGCCAAAACTTGAAATAGAGCCCCAGAGATGACGGAGGAGGCCGAGGGGATGCTCCGGCATTGATTTGGCGGTGAAAGCTTGCCCGGAGCCCCTCCCTAAGGTGGAGGATGAAGGGAAATGGTGGAACCCTTCGTCGGGGATGAAAAACGGTGGAAGAAATCGGGCGCTCTTCAATTAGGGAGAGACCTGCGCTATTTATAGAAAACAGAATTAAATACTGCGCACGATCACAGGCGCACGACCAGTGGTCGTGCGCGCTATGGCCCGTGATCGTGCGATATGGCGGCAGAACTTGCAAAAAAGAGGGCATGACTGCGCACAACCGGCAACGCACGAGCAGTGATCGTGCGAGGTATAGCTGGTGACCGTGCGATATGGCGGGGCAGAACTTTCACAAGAGAAGCCAGACTGTGCACGACCGATGATCGTGCGCCAAAGAGTTCGATGGTCGTGCGTGGGTAAAAACGCACGACCATTGACTCCTTTGCCAAAAAATGGTGAAAGCCCTATCCCGGACGCCCACACGATCCCCGAACCTGCAGGAAAACTGGACGGGTTGTCGAACATGGCAGTCACAGACATTAATAAAATGCATAGCAAAAGGGAAATACACACACACACAGAAATAGGCTAATAAAGTGCACAAGATGTGGAATGTCGTAGCAAACCAAAAAGAGTGCTAATGGCGTTAATGGTAGTGCAAAGTCATGAAATGAAGCCTAGATGAGTCTAGAATTCGGTATGAAATGGGGACTCATCACACCCCCAGACTTAACTGTTTGCGCGTCCCGAGCAAACAAAATCTAAGCAGATTGGGAAAATAAACTAGCTAACATAGAAATTGAAATACGGAGTACCATGCGAAGTCGCATGCTCGCGTGCATAAAAATATAATAGAAGAAATTCCTAAGTATGCAAAATAGTTTATATTTTTCACAATGCGTATCAACATTTTATTACTACTAAAAAATAGAATCACGGTGAATCAACCGGTCACGCATAGGAAGAAAGTAGACTGGCCATTAAGGTGAGCTTTGCCAAAGATCGGGGCTCAGGATCACCTCCAAAGGAATCCACCAATGTCGGGGACCATACGCTTGCCCGTTCACACTCTCTCCACGGCACTAGTTAGACTTAAGCGCAAATCTGTAGGACTTTAGGATAATCACGAGGCTTGGGTTACGGTGAGGTAAACAATGATAAAAAGATATGCTATGCACCTAACCCAAATGAGCTAGCCTAAAAGAATTCCTCAGCCCCCCACAATATAACAAGGTGCACCGCACCCCAAGACTTGATTTTTGCAACATGGGTGTGTGCACCGCCTACTCCAAATCAATATCATCTCCAAAAAGATTTTCAATCAAACTTTTTCTTTTCACTTTTCATTTTCACTTTTTTTTAAAAAATCATTTTCTTTTCTTTTTCCTCTTTTTATTTTCATAATTTCAGCAGATATAACTTGGAAGCACTTCCACATTTTCACAAATAATAACACCACATCACAACCCAACATGAAAATATAAAACACTAAGCTCAACTTGGGTGTGCGACTAGGATCGGCTATGAGGCTTTGGTGAAATAATGGTGGAGCTGAATCAAAAGAAGGGTAGGCAAGAAAGGGGCTTAGCGAGGATATGACGTTAGGAACGGTACAAAGCTCAACCGGGCCAAAATGATGGCCTACATCACGCTTACGCTAGAAAAACCATGCACCAATGCTTCGACAGTAGCTTGGGGCAAGTTCTTATCCACCGAAAAATATAATCCTTCCTCCAGACTCAAGCAAAACGAGTCTATTGACGGCTACACACATCCCTACACTACCGTTTGATTCACACCGGCTTCACAACTTTTAAGTAGAATAAAAAGATCTTCACGCAAATAGAAAAATGTAAAGCTATAAGCATAAAGAAAAAATAATTCTACACGAATTTCTACACAAGACGAGACCAGTTGACTAGAAACACAGCAAGGTAAACATTTTACTCTGTCTCACAATCCTAAGCCAGCACCATAATTTTCCCAAATCTAACAAAAACACAAGTTTAACTCGCGGCACGGTAACAGCTAAGCACGCGCTCATGTGGGTGTAGTGGTGTGCAATGCAGTGAACTAACAAAAATAAAATATAAAAGCTTCTAGTATGCACATGAAATGTGTGCGTGCAAAAGGTAAACTGACTCTCCCGCGGACTTAAACTAAACAACACATCAAATGATTTAGAAATTTAAATCAAAAAGAGCTAAGGGAAGAGGTTGCCCAATGCTCAGCTAGTGAGCATACCAGAAGACGCGTGAAAAGTAGAAGCGGGCCCGCCAAATAAAGAATCAAAACCCCGCCAATGCGTAGTTTCCATGAATACCTACAGGGGTGAGCTCCGCAAAAACAAAAGAAAAATATACAAAAAGAAATACTAAAACTAAAACGAGACATGAAAAATAAAATGCAGAAAATATAAGATAACTACTGGAATTACTGTCATCCCAGCATGACTTATTAAATTCTATACAGTTCTAGCTAATGGGCCTATGAAAAGAAAAATGAACATGCAACTGTCCTAATATCCGTGTCGGTAACGGGTACCGATACGGTGATAGAACAGTAACCCCTCTACCTGAATAATAATACTTGCAACTTGCAAGTAGAGGAAACAAAATATAAGATGAGGAGGAGTCTTGGTCCTCACTCAACTCACACAAAAAATCCTTGCCCTGCAAGGTATCATCCACTACAGGGAGACGGCAGGAGGAGAAAGCAGTGAATGGGGCTTCCTCAACAGAGGAGGAATCACCCTCCTCGTAAAAGAGGATGCTATCATCCACGACTCGAGCAAAAAGCTCCAAGTCCTCCTAAGGCACCTGCGAAGACTCAACTCGCACGGGCTCAGATATAGAAAGGGGATCAAGAAATAAAGGAGACGAAGAACATAAGGAACTAATCGAGGGAGTGGTCCCGGTCTCACTCCCAGCAGGCTCCGAACAATGATCATCGTCGGCATCATATGAGTCATTACGATGGGGATCTGAGAATAGGAGGTCCTCGGTGGTGGTTTGGATCCCCTCATCCAACAAGGAAGTGGAAACTTCCTCATCAGATTGGATCTCCTCATCAACATACCTCGGCGCGGCATTATGTTCCAAGATGTAATACTCTCCATTAATGAGAATAATGTCCTCGTCACACCATGACGCAACCTCAGACTCAACATCACCATCGATCACAACATCATCAGCCAACTCACAAGAAAATGGAGTAGATAATTCTTGCAAAGAAGACGGAGGAACAACAGCATCCGAGAAAACATGTTTGGGTTCCTCCGGTGGTGACGCAAAAAGTGGGGAAGAAGGCATAGGGGGAGACGGTACCACAATGTCATCACACCGATCTGCAGCACTGCCAAAATAACACGGTGGTACTGCAAAATCATCGTCCGAATCAGCAGGAGCAACCAATTGAGAGGTGGATGGAACGATTCGGATATCCGACTCATCCTCCTCCTCCAATTGGCGCTGAAATTCTGCGTAATCCTTCAACACATGATCGGTGCTGTGACAACACAAACATCGTTTTCCAGTACTCCTCGGTCAAGGTGGAACCGGATTGGAATAAGAAAAAGGTGAATGCGTAGAAGAGGAGTGACCATAAGACCCGGGTTGGGTGTATAAAGTACCATAGGAAGACGGTGCTCCATACACAGAACCACGAGAATTATGCTCCCAATATTCAGTGGGGCACTCATCACTACCATGTCTATAATCCCCGCACCATCGGCAACGGATATTCAAATAAGAATACATGATGCAGCACGAAAGAATTCACCACAAGAATTTTATAAGCAAAGAATTAACTACACACTAGCAAATAAAAGGAAAGGAATGCCTGCTACTGAAAAATTAAAACTAGAAGAGGAACAAAGAAAAATAAATTGTAAATTTTAAAAAACTAAAACAAAGAAAAAGAAAACATGGAATGAACAAATGGGAAAAGGGCTTCGATCTACAATCTCCCTCTCCAAAAACTCACATGACTGTGTTCCCCGGCAACGGCGCCAAAAACTTGATGCTGAAGATCACGGCAGTGAACCGGTCACACAAGTAATATAAAATGGGCGAGTTTTCCCAAGTATCGATCTCACAAGGAACACAGTAAGATGGAGTTAATTTCGAGGAGGACTTGAGATTGAAGTCCTTAGGTCGGCGGTAACGATGGGGGTTTTGATTGTTGCGGAAAAAGAAAATAAAACTCTAACAACTATTCTTATGCAACGCCGCTATGCGATGCTTCGCCAGGTGGGATGGAAGGCTAGTCGGGCTGCTATGCACCGAATCACTAGGCGGATGGGCGAGTAGGCTTGCGGAATGAGAGTCGAGAGCACCTCTTTGCAACGCACGCCACTAGCAATTGCTAGTGCAATAAGGGTGGATGGAGGTGGATTGAGCAAGGCGCACCTCAAGCAATATATAACGAAAATACAAATCACATAGACATGATTTCATATAAACGTATTCTACAATTAAGCGTACATCATCTATAAATGAAGTTTACAACAACACATAAACAACAACAAAGGAAGAACAAGACAAGAGATCGACCGTATCCGAAGTCTTGCTGAGGATTCACGGTTGGAATCATCGGGTTGTCAATCCGCATCCAAGCTCGGTCCTCAACTGCGTCCGGGGTAGAGAAGGGCTGTCACCATCTTCCAATGGCCCATCTTCTTCATGTCACGATAGCGGAAGAAAGTTGCAAGCTTCCCCTTGCTTGGTGGATATGGCGCCAAAACTTGAAATAGAGCCCGAGAGATGACGGAGGAGGCCGAGGGGATGCTCCGGCTTTGATTTGGCGGTGAAAGCTTGCCCAGAGCCCCTCCGTAAGGTGGAGGATGAAGGGAAATGGTGGAACCCTTTGTCGGGGACGAAAAACAGCGGAAGAAATCGGGCGCTCTTCAATTAGGGCGAGACATGCGCTATTTATAGAAAACAGAATTAAACACTGCGCACGATCACAGGCGCACAACCAGTGGTCGTGCGCGCTATGGAACGTGATCGTGCGATATGGCGACAGAACTTGCACAAAAGAGGGCATGACTGCGCACAACCGGAAACGCACGAGCAGTAATCGTGCGAGGTATAGTTGGTGACCGTGCGATATGGTGGGCAGAACTTTCACAAGAGAAGCCAGACTGCGCACGACCGATGATCGTACGCCAAAGAGGTCGATTGTCGTGCGTGGGTAAAAACGCACGACCATTGACTCCTTTGCCAAAAAATGGTGAAAACCCTATCTCGGATGCCCACACGATCCCCGAACCTTCAGGAAAACTGGACGGGTTGTCGAACATGGCAGTCACAGACATTAATAAAATGCATAGCAAAATGGAAATACACACACGCACAAAAATAGGCTAATAAAGTGCACAAGACGTGGAATGTCATAGCGAACCAAAAGGAGTGCTAATGGCGCTAAATGGTAGTGCAAAGTCATGAAATGAAGCCTAGATGAGTCCAGAATTCGGTATGAAATGGGGACTCATCATTCCACCATCAACTCTTGTTATTCAAGAAGACATAGAACCAGCTGCAGGTCTGTTAGACCTTTCTACATAGTTCAAGACTATAAAACCTCTAGATCCAGCTGATGAAAATGCTTATGAAAGCCAAGAACTTAATCCTGAGTTCAGGATGGCCAGATTTCTTGAGTTAGTTGGATCAACTCAAATTAGAAAAGCTAAAGCTGAAGGCAAAGACATAACAGGCTTAACAACTATGTCAAAGTTCAGAGAAAAGGAACTAGACAGATATAAAGTCAGACCAGAAGTTTTTGATGCCTCAAAATATATGGAAAAGCATCCAGAGGCTTTTTTGCCCAGAGCAAGTGAATCTAAGATTATTGGAGAACAGGACTTGAAGATTTCAAAGAAGGATGCTCTTGATCCCAAAAGGAAAATTTCCTTCCTTCCTGTTTCTTTTACTTCTAAACAAGACTCTGATATTGTTTAATTTATTTGTATTGACAATCTGTTTTGCTTGATTGTTTGATTTTATGATTGATATGAAATGCTGCTTATTGATTTGATATTATACACTTTGATCCTAACAGGTTATTGTTATTTTTATATCTTTTTATAGCATTCTTTTTGTTTTGAGAGACTTGACCCAAATAGGGGGAGATTGTTGGTACCCTAGTTTGGATTTGAGTTAAGTCTTCTCAATTAGTTTCTTGACCCAAGATTTATCTATGGTCAAAGGTTAGATTTAGGTTAGATTCCATCAGTTGTGTAGAGTTGTTGTTTATCCAGATAAAAATCTGGTTAAGTGTTTTTAGTTCGACTATGGTCGAACACCGCTCGACTATCATCTATCAGTTGATCGAATATCGTCTATCAGTTGATCGAATATCGTCAGACAGCAGATCGACTATCTCTGAGTTAGTTCATCTCTGTTAGCTTGACGATCTGTGGTCTCAGTATCGTCGATCGCCGAGTCCCGCTCGACTTTTTCTGTCCCGACAGATTTCTTGTAGGTCGACTATCTGTTCTGATAGGTCGACGATCTTCTCTGATATTTCGACGATCGTTGTGATTCGTTCGACTATCTTTTTGTCTGCATTTAGTGATATTGTATTCTTTCTCTTCTGTGAATTATTTCTTATTTATCTGGCTTATTTTATTAAAGATTATTTCATTGATTTTATGATTACATATCAAGGCAATCTTTACCTCATTCTTTATGCATAAGTCAAGTTCTATCTGACAAAGTCTTTTGTCCTATTAGTTGACAAATCTGTGTGCTTTATCTGCCATGCTGTCCTTTATAGCCATTAGACACAGATGTCTTTCTTTGGCCGAAAAGAGTTTGTTTTTGATGTTACTTTCTCTAATATCTTTTGGACTTGCAGAATGGATAAGCAGCTTATAAGAAAGATTTATCTCTTTATAGAATGTCCTTTATGCAGGCTATTTGTTTTGTGTTATTTGCAGCCCAGATTGCAGATCTCAGAAGAAGACAAGATTCAAATCAAGAGAAAGTTAGAAGCCATTACAAAGGCTGATATATAAAGAGCTATTGAAAGATAAAGATATACAGTTAATAGAGATATACAGATATTCAGATACACAGTTTCAACAACAAGAACAAGTGTAGAATAACTCTCTTCTTCAATCCTTAGTTCCTCCTGCTTACAGGAACATTCACACTCAGAGCTTCAAGTAGTAGAAGAAGAAGAAAGTAAAGCTGTTGAAGAAGAATAACCATTCAACATCAAGAGTCTTCTTCAAGCTGCTCCTTCAAGAACTTCAAGTCAACAGATCTTCTCTATCAAGAGTTCTGAAGAGATCCTACACCCTGAAGCAAGGCTTTTTCCTGGATATTCTCTAAGCCAGGGGAGCTTTGATTCCTTCAGAGCTTTCTATAGCTCAGTGTAATCCACTAGCCTCTCTAATTCTGTTTAACAATAGAGAAGACATTCTAACTCTCTCAACCTCCTGTACAAAGGGTTATTACTCCCTTCAAAAGTGAACCTTGGTGGCAGGGCACCTTACCAAAAACCTGTGTTGGATTTTGAGCTCCTGATCAAAAGCTCAAAGGGTTTACTTGATCTACCTGAATCAGATCAGTTGGTGGCAGGGCACCTAAACAAAAACCTGTAGTGGATTCCTACCAGGGTGGTAGAAGAGTGGATGTACCTATTGAGAGCGAACCACTATAAATCTTCTTGTGTTGTCTGTGTTGCTTATTTTAATTACTGCACTGTAGCTGTGACTAGAATTAACTAGGATTGCTAGTTGATGTGTTAGGACTAAAGCTTAAACTGTAATTACAGTTAGCTTTCTCTTGTGCACCTCACTTTGTGTTAGGCTCTAGGGTTTCATATATCTATATACTTATTCCGCAAATTAACTCTAAGGGAGTTGAGTAGATTGTCATATTTTTGAATACTCTATTCACCCCCCCTCTAGAGTTGTATCTATCCTCACTTTCAAAATCTCATAAGTATAAGACAACTATGCGATAAAGGATACATACTTGAATTTCATGCTGATAAGTATTTGATAAAGTCTGTTGATAATTTGGAAACAAATTCATCAGGCACTCGTAGTAGGAATATATTTTGTTTAAATTTTATCTATATAGACTCTTCTACATTAGTGTGTCTTTTAGCAAAAGATAGTGCGTCTCTTGGTGTCCAATGGCACAAGATATAAGCACATATTAATTTCAAAACTATTAATAAATTATTTTCTCTGAATTTAGTACGTGATGCCCCGAATGTTAAGTACGCTAAGGATAGACCTTGTCATGCATGTGTGAAAGGCAAGAAAACAAGGGCTACTTTTAAAAGCATCATAGGAAAAGACTCTAATAGGTGTTTACACCTACTTCATATGGACTTGTTCAGTCCACTGCAAGTTAGAAGTTTAGGAGGTAAGGATTATACGTTGGTTATTATTGAGGACTACTCGCGTTTTTCGTGGGTGTTCTTTCTGAAACACAAGTCAGATACCTTCGATGTCTTTACTAATTTTGTTAGGTAGATCCATAATGAATACAACTGTTCCGTAGTCAAAATCAGAAGTAAAAATGAAACTGAATTCAAGTCTGGGGCCATGACAGAATTTTGTGAAAGCCTAGGTATCTTTCATGAGTTTTCCTCTCCTCGTACTCCGCAACAAAATGGAGTAGCTAAGAGAAGTAATAGAACTCTCATAGAGGCATACAAAACAATGTTGAGTGATGCCTCACTACCAGAGTACTTCTGGGCTAAAGTCATCAACACTGCATACTGTAACGTCCCGATTCGCGCTAGGCCCCTTGTGTATGTTTTTGGTGTTGGGAGAGCTGGTTTAGGCTCAAGGGGGTGCAGGCGATCAGGTGCGCACTCGCAAAGAACAAGGAAATAGGCTGAAAATTGTGTTGAGTATGACACAGGTAGGGACACGGGCATGTCCCTACCCGTGTTCAGTGGCGCTGGGTGTCCATGGGGTTGAGTGGTAATAAAATGGCGTTGAGTGGTGTGTCCCTAGAAGGACACGGGTAGGGACACGAGCGTGTCCCTACCCGTGTTCAGTGGCGTTGATTGACCATGGCTTTGAGTGAAGTGGCTTTGAGTGTTTTGTCCCGAGCATGATACGGGTAGAGACACGGGCGTGTTGTAACACCCCTATCTGTCGTATAGCATATAGCAGTAGGTCCGGCGGGGCCCGACGCCATATACTACGGACAGACCGGTTAGTTACGCGTTGAAACCAATCAACTAATCATAACGTCCTACACAACACCTAGCGGAAGAAATTATTAAGTTGCAAGAAAGGAAAGAACCCAGCCACACGCATGAATGTCCACTACACAAACCCAATAGGAATGTACAATACACGAGTACAGGCCTTAAGGCCTTACAACAGTATGCTTTAAATAAAGTGTTTTCCAAACCTCGGCACGCAGGCCGGCCATACATGATAAACGGGAAAAACACAAATATTTAGGCCTTCGAGGGCCAGCACAGCTTCAAGGGCTTTAGCCCGCTATTTCCCGCTCGGCTCCGCAGCACCTGCAAGACACAATCCACCGCCCGGTGGTAAACAAAATAACGGTCAGCTATACTGACCAAATTATAATGATCCCGCCCCCAAAATCGGGGCGGCGATGCTCTTTCCCTGCACGTTATTAGTAGGCAACAACAATAGTGTAAACACACTTCATCACAGGCGTAGGCTCGTATGGCCACACACCCCATGCACTCAGGGCACATTTACGGCGAACCGGCCAACGCCACGTCAATTCAAGCCATAGACATTCCCGTTCCACCACCGCCTCTTGGACGGCCCACCATATGAGCATTTTGCCTGCCTTGCCTTGGTCACGACAATTTAAGCCATAGACTGCCGGAGACCCTCATCCATGGCAACGGTCCTACAGAATGACATAGACCGGGTGATAGTTTAACTTTCAAGACAACCTAAACACCTAGAGGGGGGTGAATAGGTTCTAAAGCTTGTTAACACTTTTTGGCAGAATTCAATTATAGAATTAAAACACACAGCACAACAGTCACAGAAATTTAACCATCACAGATTGCACACTGTTTTATAGTGGTTCCCCAAGGTCTGGGTACATCCACTTTCCCCCTTCACCTATCTAGCAGTATGCTAGATTCGGCCAAACTTCCTCTTTACTCAGATCCACAGATCCTACAGCTCAGAACCTGAAAAGGTTCCTACAACTCAGGCTCAACAGCCCTACCTCAGCCTTATCACAAAGCCTACAACTCAGAGAAGAACCTTCTCCTACACTCAGGCAAACAGCCCTACCACTCAGAGATCAACTCTCCTACACTCAGCCTTTATAACACAGGCTTACAACTCAGATCTGTATTGACAGATCCTACAGAAATTAGAAAAGAAGTTTTTAATGTCTTGCCTTTGTTGAGAGAGAAATGAACAAGACAAATCTTGATCAGCTGATGAAATCAACTGAATCTGAGCTTTCTTCAAAGCTTCTTGAATCTGAACTTAGCTGAGTTGATTTCCAAACAGCTTCTTGAGAAACGAATGATGGCTTCCTTCTTCTTCTTCAAGAGGCTAGATCCCTCTCTATCCAACACCTTTGATGATACATCTGAATTCTTGAAAGAACTCTACTTAGACAGATCCTGAGATCGTCTTCTTAGATCTTCTGATGAAGATCTTCTTTTGTGTATTACTTCTTCTTGATTTGATTTCTCAAATTGATTGACAAAATTCAATCTTTTACTTCTCTCTGAATCTGTCTATTTATAGATCTTCTTCATGGTAACCGGCTGATCTGGTTTCTAACTGACTTCTGACAAGTCTAACAACTTCAGTTAACCGGTTGCAACCCAAAGCTGTCAAGTCTTCAAACAGATCCTGTGCCTTAGTCTTGGACAGCAAAGTGTTGAAACAGACTGTCAGAAAGTGTCGAGACCAACTGTCTATATGTGTCGACACAAGTGACTTTGGTGTCGACACAGCCTTTGATGATGTCGACTAGTTTGCCTTTAAGTCGACACTGCTTCTTCAGAACTTCATCTTGAGAATGAGTCGACACAAAGAATTTGTGTCGACTCAACACTTCATCTTTCTTCAGAAAATAACTTGGTCTTGACTTTGCAATGTGTCGACACAAGTCCTGTGTGTCGACACAGTTGTTGTAGATTCAGAACTCAGTATGTGTCGACTCTGTCTTCAGGTGTCGACATAGTTGAGGTCGACTATCTTTCTGTGAGTCGACACTGCATCCCAGTGTCGACACAAATATGGTCGACTATCTTTCTGTGAGTCGACACGGTAACGACCCTAGCCGATCCAACGTGGCAGTGCCACGGCTCCGCTCTAGGCGTCGCTACCGGGCTGCAGCCCAAGCACCCCAACCCCTCTCCCTCCACAGGCGGGTTGTTGGTGGCCACAGCCTCCCTTTGATGAGCGAACTCGACAGTTAAGTTGGGTCGTACGGGGACTTCCCAGGAGGTCACCCATCCCAGTACTACTCTCGCCCAAGCACGCTTAACTATGGAGTTCTTTCACTTCTCATCACCACGGCTCCGCTATAGGCATCACTACCGGGCTGCATCCCAAGCACCCCAACCCCTCTCCCTCCACAGGCGGGTTGTTGGTGGCCACAGCCTCCCTTTGATGAGCGAACTCGACAGTTAAGTTGGGCCGTACGGGGACTTCCCAGGAGGTCACCCATCCCAGTACTACTCTCGCCCAAGCACGCTTAACTATGGAGTTCTTTCAACCTTCATCACCAATTGAGCCTAGCCGATCCAACGTGGCAGTGCCACGGCTCCGCTCTAGGCGTCGCTACCGGGCTGCAGCCCAAGTACCCCAAACCCTCTCCCTCCACAGGCGGGTTGTTGGTGGCCACAGCCTCCCTTTGATGAGCGAACTCGACAGTTAAGTTGGGCCGTACGGGGAATTCCCAGGAGGTCACCCATCCCAGTACTACTCTCGCCTAAGCACGCTTAACTATGGAGTTCTTTCAACCTTCATCACCAATTGAGCTGCAGCCCAAGCACCCCAACCCCTCTCCCTCCACAGGCGGGTTGTTGGTGGCCACAGCTTCCCTTTGATGAGCGAACTCGACAGTTAAGTTGGGCTGTACGGGGACTTCCCTGGAGGTCACCCATCCCAGTACTACTCTCGCCCAAGCACGCTTAACTATGGAGTTCTTTCAACCTTCATCACCAATTGATCTGCACTTTTTATTGTAATGACCCTAGCCGATCCAACGTGGCAGTGCCACGGCTCCGCTCTAGGCGTCGCTACCGGGCTGCAGCCCAAGCACCCCAACCCCTCTCCCTCCATAGGCGGGTTGTTGGTGGCCACAACCTCCCTTTGATGAGCGAACTCGATAGTTAAGTTGGGTCGTACGGGGACTTCCCAGGAGGTCACCCATCCCAGTACTACTCTCCCCGTAGTGCGCGCTTGACTATCGAGTTTACCTCATCAAAGGGAGGCTGTGGCCACCAACAACCCGCCTGTGAAGGGAGGCTGTGGCCACCAACAACCCGCCTGTGGAGGGAGAGGGGTTGGGGTGCTTGGGCTGCAGCCCGGTAGCGATGCCTGGAGAGCGGAGCCGTAACGCTGTTACGTACGCGCCAGGGTCGTTACAGACACTGCTTCCCAGTGTCGACACAAGTGTGGTCAACTATCTTTCTGTGAGTCGACACTGCTTCCCAGTGTCGACACAAATGTGGTCGACTATCTTTCTGTGAGTCGACACTGCTTCCTTCAAGTGTCGACACAATTATTTTGAAGTGTCGACACAATTTCTTCAGGTGTCGACATATGGACTTAGAATAATTTCCTGTATTCTTTAATACTTCTTCACTTGCACATGTCAACTTAAAACAACATCAAATACACCTTGATGTATATCATTAAGCTAAGTTAGGCTTCTTCAAATCAGGTACACATTTTCCAATGTACCCAACAATCTCCCCCTATTTGGAGAAGTCATAACCCTTTTAGTTAATGATATACACCATTTATAACAAATATAATATGATGATGTATGACATTACAGGAATACTTAATATAAACAAAATATTAACAATTCATCACAGAGTGAATATGAATATATGATTCCAAACAAAATTTTGTTTATAACTTGGTAATGTTTGATTACAGATGTTTACATTGAATGATTAAACAAAACATTACAAAACACTTTTGAAAGAACTTAGAACTAAGACTGATCAGGCTCTTTTATGACAATTCCTTTGCCAGATTGGATTTGAGCCTTCACAGGAGCTTCAGCAACTTCAGCTGGCTTCTTGCCTTTTAGCTCAGCTTTCTTCTGTGCTTCTTCCTTGAGCCTTTGCCTTTCAAAGTAATGAAAGGGCTTTGGAAAGTACTTGCTCGGCTCCTGAGCATCTGGTGGCAGCCTTCCCAGCTTGGCTTTTCTCCTGAACTGTACTATAGCTTCTTGCCTAGCTTCATGCTTTTGCCATTCCATTTCATTATACCACTTCCCTCTATCATGTACTTGGTCCTTTACAGCCTTCCATGCAGTTAGTATAATATTTCTTGAAGTAGGGCTCCACTGCTCAAAATCTTGCTTAAGTTCAGCCTGCTCTCTAAATCTTTTCTTGGATAGTAGAGCATCTTGCTGTTCTTGCAAGTTGGCATCAGGCTGATCAACTTTTTCAATAACAACCTTGGTAACCTCCTTTGGAGGACTATACATATCCTAAACTTGCTGATCAATCATATCAAAATCAGGAGGAGGGTAAATGACTTGGGCAATCTCAGGTTGATTGCCTTCAAGTAGACCTGTTTGAATTCCGGACTCAGCCACCATAGCATCATCACACAAAGGTGGATATCCCAATGTGGCTCGAATACTATTTGTCACCCATTTGGTGTGATCTGAGCCAGCATGAACTAACAACCTCTCCCCCTTTATGACTTCTCTGGTAATATGATCTCTTAGATCATTCTTCTGAAATCTGATCTGGCCATCTAGATAATTCACACCTTCTTTAAAATATGATTTCAATTTTTGTAGTTTGTCAGATATGTCCTTCTGAGATGTATTGATGGCAGTCTTAACTAATTCAATGGCTTCTTGAAGTTTCTTATCAAACTCTTCCATCTCCTTTGCTCTTGCTTCAGTCATCCTTGCAGTAGTCTTTGTGAACTCTTCAAGAATTTCATGGTGAGATTCAGTCAAATTATCATTCATCCTTAGCTGATACTCCAAAACATAACCTTGCTTTAAAGCAATATCATCCACTTTAGTGAGGATAGACTGTTGTTGTTTAGCCAAAAACACTACAGCATTACCTCCCTTATGGAAGCAATTTGTCATCTCCTTCTTATTCATATTTACTTCAAATCTAATAGATTTAATATCTTGAGCCAAGTCAAATTGAAGGGATTTATTGCTCTCATCAACATACTTTTCAATAGCCAATCTGTGTTCATCCAACTTAACATGGAAGTCTATCATAAACTTGTTATAATTAAATTCAGAAGGAGATTGGAGAGGTGTAGATTGTAGAGTCTGCTTATAGCTTTTGCTCCTTCTCTTAAAGACCATGAGCTTTTTCTTCTTAGCCAGTCTGGCTTCTTCATTCTCAGAATCAGATGAACTTTCAATTTGAACTCTGTCAGGAGAAGTAGGTGGAATATCTGTCTCAGTGCCATGTTGTTTAGCCTCAACATGCACAGGCTCCCCCTCAACTACTTTCTCCTTCTCAACTCCTTGTTCCTTCTCAGCTTCTTGCTCTATCTCCATATCTAGTGCCTTCTCATTGTCTTGCTCCTCCTCTATTCTATCAGTAGCAATTTCAATATTAGGAAATAACTCATCTAGAGTGTATTCCTTCTGAGCTTGAACAGATGTTGAATCATCCAGATCTGCAATATTCAAATCTTTTGATAAATCAATTTGTTCTTCCTCTTGCACTTGTTCAGACATTTGCACCTCCTTCACTTGTTCAGTATGTGGAATTTCCTGGGTAGGAGAATGTACTTGCTCCCCCTGTACCTGTACAGGAGTAAAAATATTAGGAATGTCCTTGGCAGGAAAACTCACTTGCTTTCCCTTTACCTGTTCTGAAGTAGATACATTCTGGGCAGGAGAGTGAGCTTGCTCCCCCTGCATTTGGGCAGGAATGGTTTCATCTTGAACAGACTCAGGCTGATCTTCAACCTGCTTTCTATCTTGCTCTTCTTGATGCTGGGCAGTGCCTAGATCATGTGCAGGGGATCTCACAGGGGTGTCCTGCCTGTTCTCATCAGGCACATCTTTAGACAGCACCCTATCCCACCTTGAAAATAATCTTATATCCATTTTCCTCATGTGATTAATTTTTGTCCCAGGCAGTTGTTGCATAACCTCAGGGATCACCCCAGTCAGGTATAAACTCACAATTCTAGCCAGATTTGGCTTCTTGATTCCTTCCTTGATCTTATGAAATACTACAGCTGACCAGTCAGTAGGAATTGTAAACACAATTCTGGTCATTAGGCTGAACATATAGGCTGAAATCCTATCATGTCCACCTGGTTTGCACAAAATTACTTTCCCAACTACTTCAGACAAAAATTTTCCTTGTTGATTCATTCCTTTTCTGTTGAAAGCAGCTCCAATCTTCAGTGTTGGATCCAATCCACACCATTGGAGAGCCTCCCTTGACTTAGAAGCTGGGACCTCTTCTTCATTCTCAACTATAGGTAATTGTAGAATCTTTCTCAAACTTCTTGGTGTGATTTTCACCTTTGTCCCATGAACTGTGGATTTTATCTTGAGACCAGCTGAATCCACTGATGCAGAGGTAAAGAATTCGAGCACCTCCTTCTTCCATATCTTTGAAGGTTCAGAAACTAGAAACTCTATTCCAGATTCGAAGATTAGAGTTATAACCCTTTGAATATCTGTCGGGGCATCAGCAAAGGCATTGCGTACCAACTCATATCCTTCATTGATGTTATCTTCAACCTTTGGTGCCATTGATCAGACGAGAAAGCTTGAGAGAAGAGAGAGAGAGAATGTCGACACAGGGTTTCAGTCTCGAAAACCTTGTAAGCGTGTCGACAGAATAAGTTCTTGACCTATTTATACCTTCTATTGAAAGAAGATCAAAAGGCGGACAAAAACAGTCTATATGTGTCGACACAGATGGAGTGTGTCGACACAAACTTCTATTGTCTTGACAGCAAGTCTGTCTACTATATGTCGACACCAATTGTGGATATGTCGACACCTGAGAGACATAGTAGAGTATCAGAAATTCTGTGTCGACTCTTAGGATAAGTGTCGACACAAAATCTGTAAGTGTCGACACCACTATTCTGGTGAAGTCGACACTACATTCCTGGATGAGTCGACTATTTCATTCTTAAGTGTCGACACAAATTCTCTGTGTCGACACATATTCTCTGACTAGTCGACATGACTTTACTGAGTCGACACATTTTCACTGAATGTGTCGACACAATTTTACTTAACCAATTTCTATTTTTGTCAATACCACTTGATAATCTAATGCCACTTGTAAGTTTGTTGATAACCTAATCAATGGTCAGCATGCCTAATTCAATTTTAAATTTATTGAATTTTGTTTCATCCAGTGGCTTAGTAAATACATCTGCTATTTGATAATCTGTTTTAACAAATTCCAATGAGATGTCTTCTCTTTCTACATGTTCTCTAAGAAAATGGTATTTAATTTCTATATGCTTGGTTCTACTATGAGAAACAGGATTATTAGCAATAGAAATTGCACTCTTAGAATCACACAAAAGAGGTGTTCTACTTACTTGAATACCATAATCTTTAAGCTGATGTTGTATCCACAATAGCTGTGCACAGCAGCTGCCAGCAGCAACATATTCTGACTCAGCTGTGGATATTGCCACATTGGTCTGCTTCTTACTACTCCATGATATCAATCTTCCTCCCAAGAATTGACAAGTACCTATTGTACTCTTTCTATCCTCTCTACAGCCTGCAAAGTCTGCATCTGAATAACCTGTTAGTAGAAAATCTCTATTCCTAGGGTACCAAAGGCCTAGATTAGGTGTGCCCTTAAGATATCTCAGAATCCTTTTGACTGCAGTATAATGAGATTCTTTAGGGCAGGCTTGGTACCTAGCACAGACACATGTAGCATACATAATATCTGGTCTACTAGTAGTGAGATATAGTAGAGAGCCAACTATCCCTCTATACAAAGATTCATCAACAGGTTTACCTACATCATCTTTGCATATAGGCATACTTGTTCCCATAGGAGTTCTCATAGTGGAGGATGACTCCATACCATACTTCTTAATTAATTCTTTGGTGAACTTAGACTGGGATATGGACAGGCCATCATCAGTCTGTCTTACTTGGAGTCCCAAGAAGAACTTAAGTTCCCCATACTGCTCATCTCAAACTTCCCTTGCATAAGTTTGGCAAACTTTTTATAAAGGTTGTTTTCAGTAGATCCAAAAATTATGTCATCAACATAGATCTGAACTAAGATGATCTTACCTTTGGATTCCCTAAGGAATAGAGTTTTGTCTATTTTTCCTCTTGAGAATTTATTCTCAATAAGGAAAGTAGACAGAGTTTCATACCAAGCCCTTGGGGCTTGCTTTAACCCATACAAAGCTTTCCTAAGCTTATAGACATAATCTGGTTTAAGAGGATCTACAAAACCTGATGGCTGCTCTACATAGACTTCCTCTTTTAAATCACCATTCAGGAATGCTGATTTCACATCCATCTGGTACACTCTGAAGTCTTGATAGGCTGCATAGGCAAGGAACATTCTGATTGCCTCCAGCCTTGCTACTAGGGCAAAGGTTTGATCAAAGTCAATCCCTTCTTCCTGCATGTATCCTTTTGCAACCAATCTTGCTTTATTCTTCACTATTATTCCACTCTCATCCAATTTGTTCCTATAAATCCACTTTGTGCCAATTATGTTGTGGCCTCTTGGTTTAGGAACAAGCTCCCAGACATTGCACCTTCTGAATTGATTCAGCTCCTCTTGCATAGCATCAGTCCAGTGCTGGTCTTGGATGGCTTCTTCAAACTTCTTAGGCTCCACTTGAGACAGGAAACTTGAATGCAGGTCTGTGCTTTGATTTCTGCTTCTAGTCTGAACTCCCTGTCTTGGATCACCTATAATCTGATCAGCTAGATGATCTCTTAAATGTCTTGTAGCCGGAGGAAGGTTCCTTTCTGGTTGAACATCTCCAGCTCCTTCTTCATGCTGAACCTCTTGGTTTTCATCAGCATCTATTGAGTTTTGTACTCCCCCTGGACAGTAGCCTTCATTTTCCAATGCTCCATCTTCCTTTGATGCTTCAGAAATGGAGAGCTTATCCATTCTTTTGCTTATACCTGTTGAATCATTTGATCTACAAGACAACTCACAGTTGATTAATCTTGTTTCATCAAACACAACATGTACAGATTCTTCAACAACTTGAGTAGTCAAGTTGAAGACTCTATAGGCCTTACTATTTATGCTGTACCCAACAAATATCCCATCTTGGGATTTGGCAGCAAACTTAGTTAGGTATGTCTTGCCATTGTTAAGTATATAGCATTTACAACCAAAGATCCTGAAGTAGGATAGATTTGGTTTTCTACCTTTCATAATCTCATAGGGAGTCTTTTTGTGGTTCTTGGTGATAGAAGCCCTATTGATCACATGACATGCAGTGTTAACTGCCTCAGCCCAGAAATATTCTGGAAGAGAGGTGTCACTCAATAGAGTTCTACCAGCTTCAATTAATGTTCTATTCTTTCTTTCAGCATGCCATTTTGCTGTGGTGTTCTAGGTGAGGAGAACTCTTGGAAAATCCCAAAGTCTTCACATAACTTTGTCATGCTTTCAGATTGAAACTCAGTACCATGGTCACTTCTGATTTTGACCACTATACTATTCAGTTCATTCTGAATCTGCTTCACAAAATTAAGTAAGACACTTGGGGTTTCTGATTTCTATCTCAGAAAGAACACCCATGTAAATCTAGAATAGTCATCTACAACCACAAAAGTGTAGACCTTCCTACCTAGACTATGAACTGGCATAGGACCAAAAAGATCCATATGCAAGAGGTATAAGCACCTCACAGAATCCTTGTTTTCAAGGTTATGAAAGGAGGATTTTGTCTGCTTGCCCTTTTGACAAGCTGAGCATATCCCTTCCTTTATACACTTAACTTGAGGACCATTCCTTACTAACTCTTTGCTAAAGAGTTGCCCAATTGTCTTGTAGTTAAGATGAGCCAATCTCTTGTGCCACTTGACACAATGAGAAGCATTATCATCAGCTACAAGACAGATAGAAGAAGCCTTGCTCTTACATACAAAATTAAGACAATATACATTTCTCTTCCTATATCCAGTCAATATGATCTCTTGATCACTTGACCTTTTGATATGACATCCATCCTTAACAAATGAAATGTCATATCCTAAATCACTCAGTTGGCTTATGCTTATTAGATTGTGTTTCAAACCTTTTACATAAGCCACTTGGGTGATAGTAATTAGGTTAGTAGAAATGTTACCAAACCCTTTGATGATTCCTTTTTCAGATCCACCAAAGATCACTTTAGGTCCATCTTTGACAGATGTATACTCCTTCAACAGCCCCTTTGTTCCAGTCATGTGCCTGGAACAACCACTGTCCAAGTACCATATAGTGGCATGGCCACTTGGACTTTCCTGCAACATAGATTTACTTACCCTTAGAACCCAAGTAAGTCTTGGGTCCTTGGTTCAGGTTAGCATTAAAAAAGCTACCATTATCTTTTCTAACAGGTAGACTATTGTTCTTTTTAACATTTGTGTTATGCCAGCAGTCTAATGCAAAATGGCCTCTCTTGCCACAGCACCAACATTCAAACTTATTGTATCTAGTTCTAGATACATCCTTGACAGAGGAATTTCTGTCCATTGCTGGTGCTGCAGCAGCTTCACCCACTGATTTCTTATAACCATTGGGTTTATGAACATAGATAGGCCTGTTGGCATTTACACCCTTGCTTATCAGAACATTAGTCTTAAAATGACCATGAATATCTTCATGATCATATTGGTTAGAAGGCACTTGCACCTTTCTAAACTTAATAGGGACTGAAAAGTTCAGTGGCTTGACATGAGCTTTGCCTTTCCTCTTGAATTGGGCTTCCCTGGGGTTATCTTTGAATCCTAATCCTACCTTACCCTTTTGAGTAACAAATTCATCTATCAAGGGTAAGACAGACTTTGGCTTAGAGTAACTTGCCACTAACTCCTTTTCTATTCTTAGTCTGGCCTCCAGACTCTTCACTTGATCATTGGTATAATTGATTGTGCCCATCTGAATAATAGTTATATTCTTCAGTTTGGCAATTTCATTTAACTTCTGATCAATTACTTTTTCAAACTCAGTTGCAGCTACCTTTAGATCAGCAATTTCCTAAGCCTGAGATTTAACCAGGTTCTTGCTTTTCTTAAGGGCCTGCAACAAGTCCCCATACTTATTTATCAATTGATAGACATCTCCTTCAGATTCAGATGCATCTACATCACTTGATGCAGATGTAGCTGATTCTGCACTTGTACAATAAACAAATTTTATTGAAGGACATAGTACCTTACTAGGAACAGACTGATTCTGGTACATGTCTTCTTCTAATCCTGCCATCAGTCCCATGCACTGATGATCTTCTTGTTCATAGATGGAGTCAAGAAATTGCATGAACTCCTCTTCTTCAGTAGCAGCATACAATCCAATATATGCTTCAGCTTCAGATTCTGATTCTGAAGTTGATTGATCTGTTAGGCTCTTTTCCTTCTTTGCAACAAAGGATTTTTCCTTCTTGCCCTTTTGATAAGTCTTCTTCTTGTCTGATGACTCCTTTCTCTTATCAGGACAGTCAGCCACTACATGTCCAGGCCTATTGCAACAATAGCAGACAATCTTTGAAGTAGTGGCCTTGCTGGGCATTGTTCTGCTCTTCTCTTTCCTTGATGATTTTTTCTTCTGATAATAGTCATCAACTTGCTGTGATGAGGAGGGCCTAGACTTCCACTGCTTCTTCTTTAAGAATCTCTGGAATTGCCTTGTAAATGCAGCAAAATCTGCATCTGACTCACAGCTTTCTGAACCCTGATTATCTGAATTTTCAGGACTAACTTCTGCAACTTCCTTAGGAGGAGATGGTGATATCCTCCTATTCTTTCTAGTGGCTTCTACCTTGAAGACCACTGTCTTCTCTCTATGCTCTCCTTTTGAATTCTTTTCCTCCTCCTTCCTCACCATAAGTTGCATTTCATAGGATAGCAACTTTCCAAATAAGGTTGGAGGAGAAATCTCTGCCAGTTTAGCCACTTCTCTAATGGCACAGATCTTTGTGTCCCAATCCTTTGTCAAGGATCTTAAGAATTTGTCATTCAGTTCATAGGTACTGAATACTCTTCCATAGGACTTTAACTCATTCACAATTCTATAGAATTTCTTATAGCATTCAGTTATGCTATCAGTTTTTCCTTGTCTAAAACTTTCATATTCCTGGTTGAGCATAGACTTCCTATCCTGTCTTACTTCTTCAGATCCCTCCATGTAGACAATCAAGGTGTCCCACATCTCTTTGGAGGTCTTGCAGTGAATCAGATTCTGAAATGTAGAATTATCTATGGCACTCACAATAATATTCTGAGCTCTCTTGTCCATGGTTGCCAAAATGATTTCATCCTTGGTCATTTTAGAATAACTCTTTGGAGTTTGAATATTAGCATCAAGAACTGATACCTTCATTGGAATGAAGGGTCCTTCCTGAACTGTGATGTATATCCTTGGGTCAGATGCTTCCATGAACAATCTGACTCTTTCTTTCCAAATTCCAAAGATTTCCTTCCTGCAGATGGGTAACTTCATTGACCTTAACTCCTTGTGATTTTCTCCAGAACCCATCTTCTTGAATCTTGATTCTGCCTTTCAGATCTACCTCAGACTGTTAAGTCCTTTTTGAGTAACCTCCCTCTGATACCACTTGATAGTTTAACTTTCAAGACAACCTAAACACCTAGAGGGGGGGTGAATAGGTTCTAAAGCTTGTTAACACTTTTTGGCAGAATTCAATTATAGAATTAAAACACACAGCACAACAGTCACAGAAATTTAACCATCACAGATTGCACACTGTTTTATAGTGGTTCCCCAAGGTCTGGGTACATCCACTTTCCCCCTTCACCTATCTAGCAGTATGCTAGATTCGGCCAAACTTCCTCTTTACTCAGATCCACAGATCCTACAGCTCAGAACCTGAAAAGATTCCTACAACTCAGGCTCAACAGCCCTACCTCAGCCTTATCACAAAGCTTACAACTCAGAGAAGAACCTTCTCCTACACTCAGGCAAACAGCCCTACCACTCAGAGATCAACTCTCCTACACTCAGCCTTTATAACACAGGCTTACAACTCAGATCTGTATTGACAGATCCTACAGAAATTAGAAAAGAAGTTTTTAATGTCTTGCCTTTGTTGAGAGAGAAATGAACAAGACAAATCTTGATCAGCTGATGAAATCAACTGAATCTGAGCTTTCTTCAAAGCTTCTTGAATCTGAACTTAGCTGAGTTGATTTCCAAACAGCTTCTTGAGAAACCAATGATGGCTTCCTTCTTCTTCTTCAAGAGGCTAGATCCCTCTCTATCCAACACCTTTGATGATACATCTGAATTCTTGAAAGAACTCTACTTAGACAGATCCTGAGATCGTCTTCTTAGATCTTCTGATGAAGATCTTCTTTTGTGTATTACTTCTTCTTGATTTGATTTCTCAAATTGATTGACAAAATTCAATCTTTTACTTCTCTCTGAATCTGTCTATTTATAGATCTTCTTCATGGTAACCGGCTGATCTGGTTTCTAACTGACTTCTGACAAGTCTAACAACTTCAGTTAACCGGTTGCAACCCAAAGCTGTCAAGTCTTCAAACAGATCCTGTGCCTTAGTCTTGGACAGCAAAGTGTTGAAACAGACTGTCAGAAAGTGTCGAGACCAACTGTCTATATGTGTCGACACAAGTGACTTTGGTGTCGACACAGCCTTTGATGATGTCGACTAGTTTGCCTTTAAGTCGACACTGCTTCTTCAGAACTTCATCTTGAGAATGAGTCGACACAAAGAATTTGTGTCGACTCAACACTTCATCTTTCTTCAGAAAATAACTTGGTCTTGACTTTGCAATGTGTCGACACAAGTCCTGTGTGTCGACACAGTTGTTGTAGATTCAGAACTCAGTATGTGTCGACTCTGCCTTCAGGTGTCGACATAGTTGAGGTCGACTATCTTTCTGTGAGTCGACACTGCATCCCAGTGTCGACACAAATATGGTCGACTATCTTTCTGTGAGTCGACACTGCTTCCCAGTGTCGACACAAGTGTGGTCAACTATCTTTATGTGATTCGACACTGCTTCCCAGTGTCGACACAAATGTGGTCGACTATCTTTTTGTGAGTCGACACTGCTTCCTTCAAGTGTCGACACAATTATTCTGAAGTGTCAATACAATTTCTTCAGGTGTCGACATATGGACTTAGAATAATTTCCTGTATTCTTTAATACTTCTTCACCTGCACATGTCAACTTAAAACAACATCAAATACACCTTGATGTATATCATTAAGCTAAGTTAGGCTTCTTCAAATCAGGTACACATTTTCCAATGTACCCAACACCGGGTACGGTTCCGCCTGACCCGTGCTCATATCGCAATGGCAATTTAAGCTATATGCGCAGGTCAAGACTCACCGAGTCCCGTTTCCACCACAATAATCACATAACCCGGTTATGTTCACGTTGGCTCCCTATCCATCGTGTTGGCCAAACTCGCTTTTGCCCAGTTTTTCGGGTGCACCTTGGAGTTAATCTCCAAGGCTCCCTGTTGCAATCTACCACGTAGAAAACCCGAAAACGCCCAAACACCCGGAGTCTTCCCTAGTTCATATGCAATGCAACATCACCGATCCGGCTCTATTTGTCCGGATAGGCTTCACACACAATGCCTATGTCCGTTTTCGCATACGGACTCTATACAAGGGGGACTTTACATATCTACCCCAAGGAACACTCCAACTCTTCGCTCACTCGCGAGAGAGGGCTTCCTATGCAAAGGGAAAAAGGGCTTCACATGCCCAAGGATGAGAAATCGTTACCCTTGCATTCTTCCGCGGCGCCATGAAAAGCTATGCGGATGAAAAGGACCGCAATCTCCTTGCCTCCGCGGATCCGAAGTCGGTTCGCGATTTGGAGCTCCGAATCTCCTCCGGCGACCGTATCTAGCCCTTCTTCCTCCTCCTTGCTCTCTCCTCTCTCTAGCTTTTAGAAAGAGAACCACTCAAGAGAAATGAGGGTTTCTAAACCCTATTCCCGGGTATAACCCTGGGGAAACAACCCCCAGCCGTCGGATCTCAAATCAAAGAAACGAACGGCCTTGATCGGGCCTGAAAATACAAAATCTGCGCCGAACACGGGTTGCAGCACGGCCGTGTGCCTGGCCGTGTCACCCATTCGTCGTCTCGACCGACTCAAAAACCAGCACACGGCATTCGATACGGCCTCCGACACGCCCGTGTCACCTGTGACACGCCCGTGTCGGGACCCGTGTCACGCCCCCCCCCCCCCCCCATGTGCAATCGGACAGCTTTCCCAACCCGAGAAGGACACGGCCTGCGACACGGCACCCGACACGCCCGTGTCGAATTTGACATGCCTGTGTCAGGGCCCGTGTCATGGCCCGTGTGCCTTCCTCAGAAAACAGCCCAAAGTGACACGCCCGTGTCCCAGGCCGTGTGCCTCAACTTGACGATCTCTGATCGTCAAAACGTCGACCACATGACCCGTGGCCGAACACGCCTGTGTCACGCCCGTGTCACGCCCGTGACACCTGCTCCAAAAATTCAGACTGTGCTTAAAACATCACCCGTCCCTCTTTTGAGTTTCGGGGTGTTACAACTCTCTCCCCCTTAAAAGAATTTCGCCCACGAAATTTACTAAAGAAAAACCATAGGAACTTAAAACTTTTAACGGTACTTGAGCGGAATAACTCCGGGTACTCCTCCTGCATGGTTTGCTCCCTTTCCCAAGAGAGCTCCTCCCGACCGCAATTATCCCACCGGACCTTAACCATCCGGATCTCCTTGTTACGGAGTCTCTTAACCTCAGCGTCTTCGATACGAACGGGCTTGACCCTAGTCGTCAACCCTTCGTCCACCGGTACTTGATCCACTGCGATCACTAGCGAAGGCTCTTGCACCGCCTTCCGCAACACAGAGATGTGGAACACATCGTGTAGCCAACTCAACTCCACCGATAGCTTCAAACGGTAAGCGGCTTCGCCGACTCGCTCCAGAACCTCAAAAGGTCCAAGGTATCTTGGGCTCGGCTTCTTCAAGCGTCTCACCCTCGAAACCCCCTTGAACGGCTTCACTTTCAAGTATACCCAATCGCCTACCGTGAACTCAACGTTCCGGTGCTTGGCATTGTAATACTTCGCCTGCCTGTCCTGAGCGATCAACAAGCGCTCCCGGATGATCCGCACCAACGAGGTAGCACTCTCCACCTCCTGCTTCTTGTACAACCTTGCCTCACCCGTTTCTAACCAAGACAACGGTGTGCGACATTTTCTACCATATAGGGCCTCAAAGGGCGCCATTTGGATACTCGCCTGGTAGCTGTTGTTGTACGCGAACTCCACCAAATACAAGTGGTCCTCCCAATGCTTCCCGAAGTCTAGAACACACATGCAGAGCATGTCCTCCATCGTTCTATTGACTCTCTCGGTCTGCCCATCCGTCTGTGGATGGAAGGCTGTGCTGAACTTCAACTTTGTCCCCAGCATCTACTGCACCAACCTCCAATCATTGGACGTGAAACGCCCATCGCGATCACTCACAATGCTGCGAGGCACACCATGCAGTCTAACTATATTGTCCACATATAGCTTTGCTAACTTCTCCACCGTGTCATCTTTCCTATGCGGAATGAAATGCGACACTTTAGTTAACCGATCTATGATCACCCAGATGGCATCGTTCCCCTTCTGCGACCTTGGCAACCCATGCACAAAGTCCATAGATATGTCGTCGAACTTCCACTCCGGTATAGGCAAGGACTTCAGAAATCCTCCCGGCTTTTGGCACTCCGCCTTCACCAAGGCGCACGTTTGGCACTTAGCCACAAACAACGCTACGTCTTTCTTAAGCCCCGGCCACCAAAACAGCTTCTTGAGGTCACGGTACATCTTTGTGCTCCCTGGGTGGATCGAGTACTTGGTATGATGAGCCTCGTACATCAACTCCGCCCGTAGGTTACTCCCGCTTGGGACGCACAACTGATGATCCTTCCTTAGCAACCCATCTTCCACTAAAAACTGGGAATTTGACCCATCCAACGCTGCCTCCATAAGCTCCTTCATGGAGTCATCAAACTCCAATGCCTGCCGAACCCGATCAGCCAGGTCATACTGGACCTCTGTCCAGTTCAACATTGCTTTGACGCTCGTCTGCTTGTCAACGCAATAGATCTCAAGCTCCTCCAACTCCCGTATCAGCCGCTCATCATGCACCGATAACCAGTTGGCTTGGGCGGGAGCCCTGCGACTCAACGCATCAGCAACCGCATTGCCCTTCCCGGGTACATAATGAATCTTGAAGGTGCAGTCCCCCAGGAACTCCATCCACCTCCTCTGCCTCATGTTAAGATCCTTCTGATCCAAAAGGTACTTTAGGCTCTTGTGATTGGTATATATATCGACCCTTACGCCGTATAGGTAGTGCCTCCACAGCTTAAGTGCAAATATTACGGCCGCCAACTCCAAGTCATGGACCGGATAGTTCCTTTCATGCACTTTCAGCTGACGCGATCCATAAGCTATGACGCTCCCATGCTGCAACAACACGCAGCCCAAACCACTACCTGAGGCGTCACTATATACCTCGAAGCCCTCGGTCCCACTCGGAGAGCTAAGTACTGGCGTCGTGGTCAACCGTCTCTTCAGCTCCTCAAAAGCTTGCACGCACTCCTGCGTCCACAAGAATCTCTGATCTTTCCTTGTCAACTTCGTGAGAGGTAGCGCTATCCGCGAGAAGCTCTCTACGAAGCGCCTGTAATATCCGGCAAGCCCGAGAAAACTACAGACTTCCGCGACAGAAGACAATGCAGGCCACTCCCGTATCGCAAAGATCTTCGCCGGATCCATCGCTATACCTTCCCCACTAACAATGTGACCAAGGAACGCTATGTAACGTCCCAATTCGCGCTAGGCCCCTTGATTGCGTATTTGAGTCAAGGGGGCTGTGGTGAGGCCAATGGGGGATGTGGGTGAGCAGGTGCGGACGTACGGGAAATGAGGAAAACAAGGCAAAACAGCATTTTTGGCTGACACGGGTATGGACACGGCCGTGTCCATACCCGTGTGCCTCATAAAAATAGGCTTACCAGTCAGAGAGGTACACGGCATTGGGACACGGGCGTGTCCCTAGCCGTGTGCCAAGGACACGGGTTGGGACACGGGCGTGTCCCTACCCGTGTGCCGCAACCCTGACCCGGCAGAAAGTGGATCTGGGAGGAACACGGCCTTAGACACGGCATGCCACACGGCCGTGTCACCTGAACACGGGTAGGAACACGGCCGTGTGCCTACCCGTGTCTGCGATGTATAAAAAGGAAAAAGTTGGAAACCCTAGCATTCATTCTCCTTTCTTCTGCCCCGAAATTCCTGAGAGAGTTCTTGGCTGGAGGAGGAGGAAAAGCTTGCCGGAGCCATCTTTGGAGGAATCAAAGCGCCGCCATCGTCAAGGGAAAAACAATGCCGCCGCGAAGGAGTGCGAGGCTCATGGCCGGCCATGGTGGTACCGCTGGACTTGAGGTGAGCTTCCTCCCCTCTCCCTTGGTGCTAGATCTATAGTTATTATAGGAGAGACATCGACTCCATAGAGTCTTGATGTGAGGAGGAGAGTTCTTAGGTTAAAGCCATACCTAGGTTTTCTAGGTTTAGTCTCCCTCAACCTTCTCATCATTCAAAGAGGAGATGAGAGGGGTTTTCGTTGAGGGTTTGGCTTTGAAAGGAGAAATAAGGTTGGGTGATTTCTGGAGAAGTTTATGCGAGGCCGTTGCAAGGAAGAAGATGAACGGATGCCGTTCATCTCGCCTTAAGATGCGTGCAGAAATCTGATTTCTGCACGCTGCGACCTTCGTGGCCAATTTCGGAGGTGTTCTGGCCAAATCTGGGTGAACGACTCAACACGAAAGTCGTAGCCCTCGAAATTACCTTTCCAACGAGTGGTTGCTCGTTTCCATGCGATACCTGTAGCCACGGGAAAGCTGGTTCGAGTCCGCTGCGTTCGGAAAATTCCTGTACAGGAAACTGTTTTCCTGTACGCATTCGAGTTGAATTTCTGGTATGTTGCGACCAGATCTGGGTGATCGACTCAACACGAAAGTCGTAGCCCTCGCGAATACCTTTCCAACGAGGGGTTGTGCATTGTGATCGGATTCCTGTAGCTCCGGGAATCCCAGTTTTAATATCGGATTACCCTATGTTATTGCACTTGTTAAATTATAATGCTAGCACTCTTGCAATGGTTGTGATTTACTCATTTGTTATCTTGCTCCCATATATCTATAATGTTGTTGTTACTATAATTTAGTATGGTTACTCATTTGGTCGTGCAATAAGGAATAACTATGCAATAGTAGGGAAATGGATGGGATGGGAAGGCTAGTAATTAAGAGTTGAGATTGGTATTGAATTTATTTATATAGTTTGATGTTGAACATATTAATTATGCGAAGTATTGAGGTGAAATCAGTGAATAGAGGGACGTGAATATGATGAACACTATGTGAGGAGTATTTTGTAACCGTAATCCGAGCCCAAGGGGTTTATTAACAACCGATGCTTAGAGTTGAAGTCTCCCTACGGGTAGCATCGAGTGAGTTGTTTTGGGGCATGTGATGTGCGACGATTCATCGTGTCGCGGTGTTGAGATAATGAATGTGGCAGGTCTACGGGTTCGCCAGTCGTCACACCGATGGGAGCCAATGGGTAGACCTTGGGCGGTAGGGTTAGATACTTGGTGTCCATAACCCGAGATCTCCTCCGTGCCATGAGAACGGTTGGGCTTGCACCTCGTGCGTTTCCGAGGTTCCATCCGGTTCGAAATCAAAGGCCAGGTTGGGCTGTGTTCTTGGTGCACATTTACCCAAGACCCCTTCTGAGCCGTAGTACGCATGTGAGCTCCGTTGTTGTGTTCTTAGCGTTGAGGCGTACGGGGGCCTAGGATAGGTAGTGTGATACCACCTAGTAGTGGAGACGCCCGCTCCACTGTCGCCGTCTGGCCACGACGGACGACGCCTGAGAGGTTAGCTACCTGCTCGAAAAGTGGGAACTTCTAGTCTGTGTCGACATAGCAACTTGCATGTGCGTGCGCATGAGTCGGTCATAACATAACATTCATATCATGACATTCATTGCATACACAAGATCCTCATCGTATAAGTTTGTATGGGCACTCTTATACGATGAGTTACTTTACTGTTAAGCCGATCCTTAACTTATAAGTTTGTATGGGCACTCTTATAAGTTAAGTTACTATTCTGTGTACTTATACCTACTGTCATTTACTATTGATATTTATAAAACTGCTAGTTGTGTAGTGTAGCTTATTCTCCACTATATTTACTGTCACCTGCTTGTTTACTTGCTTATATATATACATATTGTACCTTGTTCCTTTCTCCGCCCGGTGCCGAGGAGTCGCCGGGGGAGCGGATGTGAAGCCACTTAGTCTTATGACTAACGGTTGCTACATCTTCCTTTTTAGGAGGAAACCCCGCAGGTAGAGCGGCAACGGACTATGCAGCAGGACAGCCAGGCCCGGATGATAGGACCTGAGGTGGTGGTGCCATCGGCACCGTCAGTGACAGTAGTGAGTGTTTTCATGTAGCCGTTTGGCAAAACATTTCTAGACTCTTGTTTATTTGTACAAGCATGTTGTGCTTGTTATCTTCCGCTATTTTGGACTTTAACTTAGCTGTGAACTGAACTGCTTTTAGTTTTACTTTTCTGTTATGGTTGGGTTGGCATAATTGTTGTGATATGGATTGTAGCCGGCGGAATAGGCGTCTTGTGGTAAAGGCTAACCCGTGCGTTAGTGCTACCGCAAGGCGGCAATTTCGGGCATAAGACTCCCCTCGTGCCGTGTGTTGTGTTCCGGGAGGGGGGTCTTACAAATGGTATCAGACTAAGCCGATCTTCACCTACAGCAGTCAGGTAACAATGGGCCACTCCCGTTCGATTAGTCGGTTTGGGGACAAACCGACTTAGCGGAAGCAGTGGTGTGCCCATCTGTAATTCACACTAAGTTGTCCAACTTTGACATTAGTTTTAGCCAACCTGACCCTAGTTTGTACCTTGCGTATAGGTCCCAGCGCAGGTGGAGCCGGTTGGGGGCACTCCTACCCCTTCCGTCCCTTCACAATTCCAGCAGTCGGAACTGGGACAAACGCTGTCAGCCATATTGGATGCATTTAAAGCCCAGCAAGCTCCGGTGCAACAACAAGCGCCAAGCTCCAACTGGTTGAGCACCTTCCGTGCCCTGTCCCCTCCTGCCTATCTTGGGACAGAATCGCCGGTGCGCACCGAGGAATGGCTTGATACCGTGCAGGAATTGATGGCTGGCATAAGATGTCCGAACAGCATGGCGGTGACATTGGTAGTGACGCTGCTAGAGCTGCACGCCAAAAGGTGGTGGAAGTCCCTCATGGGCTCCATCTTCCAAGGGCGGTTGTACACGGACATCGGTTGGAACGAGTTCACCGAGGCTTTTCTGGAGCACTTCATCCCTTCTTCTGCTCGGGATGGACTTGAAGAAAAATTTCTGCAGCTGAAGCAGGGATCGAATTCGGTAACGGAGTACCAGAGGGAGTTCCAACACCTCGCTAGGTTTGCCGATTCCTATGAGTTGGACGATAGAGGCTATGCGAAGCGCTTCTACAAAGGGTTAAGGGACCCCCTGAGGCAGGCCCTTTTGTTTATAGCCGATGGAAGCCTGGCAGAAATCATTGACATGGCAAAGAGACTGGAGGCGGACCACATGGGATGTGGCAAGAGACCTGCGGAAGGTGTAATTGAAGTCGGCCCTAGTAATAGAAGGCGGAATGATCATGGCAGAGGAAGGGGAAACCACAGAGGCGGTCGGTGGGTCAACCGGAACTATCGGGTGGAGTACCCAATTCCGCAACCACTACCTTTACCACCACCACCGCAGCAGCAATATTATCAACAACCTGGGGGCCGACGTGAGATGATATGTTTTGAGTGCAATCAACCGGGGCATGTCCGACGAGTTTGCCCACGACTGATCGGTGGTGCCCCTATTGCTCCCCCTCCAGTAGCTCCACGGGGGCGAGGGCACATGCGTGGCCGAGGAAGAGGACCACCAGGGAGAAATCAAGGACATGCACGGGAGCATGTATTCGCATTGGATATGACTCAGGAGAGAAATCCGCAGGAAGTCATCACCGGTACGTGCAAAATTGTTTTAATATTACATGACTTGTTAGATTTATGATACAAATGTTACGCGCAATTTTGAACGGTGATTACCTTTTTGGAACCTAGGCACTGTCATGGTTAGCGGGAAGCCCGCCTATACGTTATTTGACACGGGTGCGTCTCACTTGTTCATTTCGGAGGACTTCGTGAAGGACTTGGAGGGAGTGCAACACTTCACGGGCATTACTCAAAGGGTGCGCCTTCCGGACGGCTCTGAGATGACGTCGTCAGCAAGTTGCGACTTCGACACCCTTATTGGAGGAAAGTTCTTTGAAACTCCGGCAACAGTGTTAAGAATCCCGGAGTTCGATCTCATCCTGGGCATGAGGTGGTTGGACTGGCACCACGCCAGGATCAATTGTGCGGAGAAGCAAGTTATGTTGAGGCATGGAGACTCGGAAGTCATCTTCCAAGGTATTAAATTCGCACCCCGTAAATTATTGTCTTCAATCCAAGTTATGAAATCTCATATGGAAGGGGACGAGGTCTATGTAATTTGCTTCGAGTTGAAGAAATTGACATTAGAGGTCAAGGATGTGCGGGTGGTACGAGAATTTCCCGAGGTATTCCCCGAGAAATTGCCGGGACTACCCCCGCATAGGGAAGTGGACTTCCAAATCAAGCTAATTCCGGGTGCCAAGCCCGTCTCGCGAGCTCCATACCGAATGGCTCCGAAGGAACTTGCAGAGTTTAGAGTTCAGCTTCAGGAATTGGTGGAAGCAGGGTTCGTTCGCCCAAGCTCGTCGCCTTGGGGAGCGCCCGTTTTGTTCGTCAAAAAGAAGGATGGCACCTTGCGGTTATGTATTGATTATCGAGAGTTGAACCGGTTAACGGTGCGGAACACCTATCCCCTACCGCGCATTGATGAATTATTTGATCAATTGGTGGGATCGTATTGGTTCTCCAAGTTAGATCTGCGTTCGGGATATTATCAGCTGAGGATACAAGAGGATGACATTCAGAAGACGGCGTTCAGTTCGAGATATGGTTTGTATGAATTCACCGTGATGCCGTTTGGGCTCACGAACGCCCCTTCTGCCTTTATGAGCTTGATGAACAAGGTGTTCAGCCCTTACTTGGACATCTTTGTCATCGTGTTCATCGATGATATCCTAGTCTACTCCAAGACTGAAGCAGAACACGCCGAACATCTAACTTTAGTGCTGAGGAAACTGAAGGAGCACACTTTGTTTGCCAAGTTCAGCAAATGCGAGTTTTGGCTTCGAGAGGTCGCGTTCTTGGGCCATGTGATTAGTGGAGCGGGGCTAGCTGTAGATCCGGCCAAGGTGCGGGCCGTGAAGGAGTGGTCGCCATTGAAGTCAGCGGCCGACATACGAAGCTTTCTTGGACTTGCCGGGTACTATCGCAAGTTCGTGAAAGGCTTCTCGAAGATCGCCCTTCCCCTTACCACGCTGACCAAGAAGGGTGTGTCGTTTGAATGGACACCCCAGTGCGAAGCTGCATTCCAAGAGTTGAAAGACAGATTGACGACTGCACCCATCCTAGCTCTTCCATCTGGGAAGGAGGGCTTTCAAGTTTACACGGATGCGTCGTATCAAGGGATGGGAGCTGTGTTGATGCAAAATGGGCATGTGATCGCTTATGCTTCAAGACAGTTGAAGAAGCATGAAGCCAGCTACCCGGTGCATGATCTAGAGTTGGGAGCGGTGGTATTCGCCTTGAAGATGTGGAGGCATTATTTATACGGCGTCCACTGCGAGATCTACTCGGATCACAAAAATCTGAAGTACATTCACACCCAAAAGGAGTTAAACTTGAGACAGCGGCGGTGGTTGGAGTTCTTGTGCGACTATGATTTCACCTTGAACTACCACCCCGGGAAGGTTAATTCCGTAGCTGATGCCTTGAGCCGGAAAGCGCCGGAAGCGAGCACGGAATCCCGCTTGATGAGGATGGAGTTAATCCGGACGTTGCAAGAGATGGAAATCACTTTGGTCTTTAAGAATCAACCGGAAGAGTATACCGAATATTTGGCCGCGATGAGTATAGTTTGCAACATACGAGACCGGATCCGTACTGAACAAAAGAAGGATGCGGCTTTAACCCCGGCTTTCAAGTCAATGGAGGATGGGACTACGGAAGAATACTCCCTAAAAGACGGCCTCGTCCATTTTCGTGGCCGGCTTTACATCCCCGAAGGTGACAACATTCGGGAGGATATTCTAAAGGAGGCCCATTGCTCCAAGTACTCGGTGCACCCGGGGATCGCGAAGATGTACACCGATTTGAGAAAGACGATGTGTTGGCCGGGCATGAAGAGGGATGTCAAGTACTTTGTTACTCATTGTGTGGCCTGCCAAATGGTGAAGGCGGAGTGTAGAAGCCCCGGTGGAATGCTACAGTCGTTGCCCATTCCCGAATGGAAATTTGAGGACATCTCCATGGACTTCGTCCACGGGTTACCTCGCTCGCGCTCGGGGAATGATTCTGTGTGGGTGATAGTTGACCGGTTGACCAAGGTAGCCCGATTTATCCCAATGAAGAAGGAGGCGCAAGTGGGCGTCTTAGTGCGTCTCTTTGTGGAACAATTTGTGCGGTACCATGGTGTGCCAAAGACGATCGTCTCCGACCGGGATGGTCGGTTTACTTCAAGAGAATGGAGGGCTGTACAGGCTTATTTGGGCTCGCGCCTCGCCTTTAGCACAGCCTTTCACCCACAAACGGACGGGCAATCTGAACGAACCATCCGAACATTGGAGGACCTATTGAGGTTGTGTGTGCTAGATAAAGGAGAGCCATGGGAGAGGCTCTTACCTCTCGTGGAGTTCTCTTATAATAACAGTCATCAAGCTAGTATTGGAATGGCACCTCATGAAGCTTTGTATGGAAGGAGGTGTAGAACACCCTTGTCCTGGGTGCAAGACGAAGATCCGAAGACATTGGGAAACGAGTATATCGATGACACGGACGTAATGGTTAGGTTGGTCCGGAACCGAATGCTAGAGGCTCAAAGCCGACAGGCGAAATATTACAACGCAAGGCACCGTATGGTAGAGTTTCAAGTGGGTGATAAGGCGTTCCTGAAGATTCGACCGATGCACGGAGTGTCACGGGTACGTGGAGTTAAGAAGCTCAGCCCAAGGTATGTCGGGCCCTATGTTGTAGTGGAAAGGATTGGCCCTCTGGCCTATCGATTGGAGTTACCACCGGAGCTGGAGAACCTTCACGACGTGTTCCATGTATCGTCGCTTCGGAAGGCTTTGTTGCGGCCTGAACAGTATATCCCCACGGCGGATGGTGCAGTGGCGTCTGATAGGTCTGTGCGACTGGAGCCGGTGCGGATCGTTGATAACGAGACAAGGACCTTGCGCCGCAAAAGTGTTCCCTTGGTGAAGGTGCTATGGTCTAATCATGGGAAGGAAGAGTGCACATGGGAGCCAAGGGATTTGATGCAAGAGCGCTACCCGGAATTATTTACTCCAGGTAAAAATTTTATTTGAAAGCATAGTTCCCTTTTTATGTGTTTCACTCCCATAGCCTTACCCTGATTTCGGGGACGAAATCTTTTATTTTGTTTATAGGATTTGTAACGTCCCAATTCGCGCTAGGCCCCTTGATTGCGTATTTGAGTCAAGGGGGCTGTGGTGAGGCCAATGGGGGATGTGGGTGAGCAGGTGCGGACGTACGGGAAATGAGGAAAACAAGGCAAAACAGCATTTTTGGCTGACACGGGTATGGACACGGCCGTGTCCATACCCGTGTGCCTCATAAAAATAGGCTTACCAGTCAGAGAGGTACACGGCATTGGGACACGGGCGTGTCCCTAGCCGTGTGCCAAGGACACGGGTTGGGACACGGGCGTGTCCCTACCCGTGTGCCGCAACCCTGACCCGGCAGAAAGTGGATCTGGGAGGAACACGGCCTTAGACACGGCATGTCACACGGCCGTGTCACCTGAACACGGGTAGGAACACGGCCGTGTGCCTACCCGTGTCTGCGATGTATAAAAAGGAAAAAGTTGGAAACCCTAGCATTCATTCTCCTTTCTTCTGCCCCGAAATTCCTGAGAGAGTTCTTGGCTGGAGGAGGAGGAAAAGCTTGCCGGAGCCATCTTTGGAGGAATCAAAGCGCCGCCATCGTCAAGGGAAAAACAATGCCGCCGCGAAGGAGTGCGAGGCTCATGGCCGGCCATGGTGGTACCGCTGGACTTGAGGTGAGCTTCCTCCCCTCTCCCTTGGTGCTAGATCTATAGTTATTATAGGAGAGACATCGACTCCATAGAGTCTTGATGTGAGGAGGAGAGTTCTTAGGTTAAAGCCATACCTAGGTTTTCTAGGTTTAGTCTCCCTCAACCTTCTCATCATTCAAAGAGGAGATGAGAGGGGTTTTCGTTGAGGGTTTGGCTTTGAAAGGAGAAATAAGGTTGGGTGATTTCTGGAGAAGTTTATGCGAGGCCGTTGCAAGGAAGAAGATGAACGGATGCCGTTCATCTCGCCTTAAGATGCGTGCAGAAATCTGATTTCTGCACGCTGCGACCTTCGTGGCCAATTTCGGAGGTGTTCTGGCCAAATCTGGGTGAACGACTCAACACGAAAGTCGTAGCCCTCGAAATTACCTTTTCAACGAGTGGTTGCTCGTTTCCATGCGATACCTGTAGCCACGGGAAAGCTGGTTCGAGTCCGCTGCGTTCGGAAAATTCCTGTACAGGAAACTGTTTTCCTGTACGCATTCGAGTTGAATTTCTGGTATGTTGCGACCAGATCTGGGTGATCGACTCAACACGAAAGTCGTAGCCCTCGCGAATACCTTTCCAACGAGGGGTTGTGCATTGTGATCGGATTCCTGTAGCTCCGGAAATCCCAGTTTTAATATCGGATTACCCTATGTTATTGCACTTGTTAAATTATAATGCTAGCACTCTTGCAATGGTTGTGATTTACTCATTTGTTATCTTGCTCCCATATATCTATAATGTTGTTGTTACTATAATTTAGTATGGTTACTCATTTGGTCGTGCAATAAGGAATAACTATGCAATAGTAGGGAAATGGATGGGATGGGAAGGCTAGTAATTAAGAGTTGAGATTGGTATTGAATTTATTTATATAGTTTGATGTTGAACATATTAATTATGCGAAGTATTGAGGTGAAATCAGTGAATAGAGGGACGTGAATATGATGAACACTATGTGAGGAGTATTTTGTAACCGTAATCCGAGCCCAAGGGGTTTATTAACAACCGATGCTTAGAGTTGAAGTCTCCCTACGGGTAGCATCGAGTGAGTTGTTTTGGGGCATGTGATGTGCGACGATTCATCGTGTCGCGGTGTTGAGATAATGAATGTGGCAGGTCTACGGGTTCGCCAGTCGTCACACCGATGGGAGCCAATGGGTAGACCTTGGGCGGTAGGGTTAGATACTTGGTGTCCATAACCCGAGATCTCCTCCGTGCCATGAGAACGGTTGGGCTTGCACCTCGTGCGTTTCCGAGGTTCCATCCGGTTCGAAATCAAAGGCCAGGTTGGGCTGTGTTCTTGGTGCACATTTACCCAAGACCCCTTCTGAGCCGTAGTACGCATGTGAGCTCCGCTGTTGTGTTCTTAGCGTTGAGGCGTACGGGGGCCTAGGATAGGTAGTGTGATACCACCTAGTAGTGGAGACGCCCGCTCCACTGTCGCCGTCTGGCCACGACGGACGACGCCTGAGAGGTTAGCTACCTGCTCGAAAAGTGGGAACTTCTAGTCTGTGTCGACATAGCAACTTGCATGTGCGTGCGTATGAGTCGGTCATAACATAACATTCATATCATGACATTCATTGCATACACAAGATCCTCATCGTATAAGTTTGTATGGGCACTCTTATACGATGAGTTACTTTACTGTTAAGCCGATCCTTAACTTATAAGTTTGTATGGGCACTCTTATAAGTTAAGTTACTATTCTGTGTACTTATACCTACTGTCATTTACTATTGATATTTGTAAAACTGCTAGTTGTGTAGTGTAGCTTATTCTCCACTATATTTACTGTCACCTGCTTGTTTACTTGCTTATATATATACATATTGTACCTTGTTCCTTTCTCCGCCCGGTGCCGAGGAGTCGTCGGGGGAGCGGATGTGAAGCCACTTAGTCTTATGACTAACGGTTGCTACGTCTTCCTTTTTAGGAGGAAACCCCGCAGGTAGAGCGGCAACGGACTATGCAGCAGGACAGCCAGGCCCGGATGATAGGACCTGAGGTGGTGGTGCCATCGGCACCGTCAGTGACAGTAGTGAGTGTTTTCATGTAGCCGTTTGGCAAAACATTTCTAGACTCTTGTTTATTTGTACAAGCATGTTGTGCTTGTTATCTTCCGCTATTTTGGACTTTAACTTAGCTGTGAACTGAACTGCTTTTAGTTTTACTTTTCTGTTATGGTTGGGTTGGCATAATTGTTGTGATATGGATTGTAGCCGGCGGAATAGGCGTCTTGTGGTAAAGGCTAACCCGTGCGTTAGTGCTACCGCAAGGCGACAATTTCGGGCATAAGACTCCCCTCGTGCCGTGTGTTGTGTTCCGGGAGGGGGGTCTTACACGCTATTGAGGGTAGCCAGAACTCGCACTTGGAGAATTTCGCATACAGCTCATTCCTCCTCAAAGTCTCCAACACCAGATGCAAGTGCTTGAAGTGATCTTCTTCGCACTGCGAGTACACCAATATATCGTCAATAAAGACGATCACAAAGCGATCCAGGAAATCTCGGAACGTCCTGTTCATCAAGTCCATAAACACTGATGGCGCATTCATCAGTCCAAATGGCATGACCGTGAACTCGAAATTCCCATACCTTGTGCTGAATGTCGTCTTCGGGATATCACATTCCCTTATCCTCAACTGATAGTACCCCGACTTCAAGTCCAACTTAGAATATACCGACGATCCGACCAACTGATCGAACAGATCATCAATCCTCGGGATCGGGTACTTGTTCTTCTCCGTCAGCTTGTTCAACTCTCTGTAGTCGATACACAACCGCATACTCCCATCCTTCTTCTTAACGAAGAGGACCGGTGCGCTCCAAGGCGACGAGCTTGGACGCACATAACCTTGCTCCATCAGCTCCTCTAGCTGAACTTTCAACTCTACTATCTCCTTAGGCGCCAACCTATACGGAGCACGTGACACCGGTTTGGAACCCGGTACGAGCTCGATGGTGAAATCAATCTCTCGCTGCGGTGGGGCCCCGGGAAGACTATCCGGGAACACATCGGGGTATTCACAAACCACGGGGATGCTATCCAACGTGGACTTTGGCTCCACAGCCCCCACTATTGCAAAGAACAGCTCTGCACCAGCACGAACTGCCTTTACCACCTGAAGAGCAGACATCAGCGTCTTGCTCGACCCCTTGAGTCCCTCGAATGTTGTCCCCCGCCCAACACCCAGCTTGACCTCCTTCCGGTCACAGTCAATCCACGCTTTCTACTCCGAAAGCCAATCCATCCCAAAGATAACGTCAAACTCTACTAGCGGCAGCAATGACGCTAGCAAGTCGAACTCTTGGCTCCCAATGTGAACCTTTACGGCGCACACTCTGTCCGCACGCATCGAGCACCCATTCGGTAGCAGCACATCCAACTTGTCCTTCGCCATCGAAGAAGGGACTCCGATGCGCGATATAAAATTTTCGGACAAGAAGGAATGTGAAGCTCCCGTATCGAACAGTGCCCGTGCCGGACTATCGTTAATCAAAACAAAGCCTATGCAAAACGTATTAGGCTAACAATCAATAAACAACAGTATCTAAGTTAACTTGCTATAAATTAACTCGTACCTGTCACCACATCGGCTTGTTTAATGGCCTCTTGCTGCCCCAAGTTGTAGACTCTAGGCTGAGTCGGAGCATAGTGAGACGCGGTTGACTCCACCGCCTTGCCCTTCTCTTCATAAGTAGCTCCTTGCTTCCTCTCGGATTTTGGGCGTCCGCTCCAGCAATCGCGGGCAAAGTGCCCCGTCTTTCCACACGTGAAACAAGCGCCCGGGGTTCGGTTGGTAGTTGCCCCCGAGGCACCTGTAAAAGAAGCTGGACCTGACGTCCTAGTCTTCTTGAAGAATTTTCGATAGCCCGACTTCGACGTAGTCGGCGCTTTGAACTCCGATTTATTCCCGCCAGATTCCTTCTTAGCTTGCACATTTCTCATGTCCTTCTCCAAGGACCGGGCCGAGTTGACCAAGGTTAGGAAACCCTGCGCCATGGGCCCTGACAGTAGCAACCACATCTCATCTCTTAACCCTTCGTAGAAGCGGTTAGTCTTTCGCTCCTCGTCGGCAAAGGTAGCACTAGAATATCTCCCCAACCGAGTAAACTTGTGGTGGTACTCGTCTACAGTGCTATCTCCTTGCACCAACTTTTGGAACTCGTTCTCCAATGCGATCCTCTGCGGTGTGGGGAGGTATCGAGCCATGAACAATCTTGCAAACTCTGCCATAGGAACTTCGGCCAACGGCCTTCCCCTCAACTGGTGTAGCTCAAGGCCTTCCCACCATAACCTTGCGTCCCCATCCAAAAGGAACGTCGCTATCGTGGTCTTCTGCCACTCTTCCATTTCTGTCGCTGTCATCACCCTATTGACTCTTGAGAGCCAATCCTCAGCCTGGGTCGGGGTTCCCGTTCCCGAGAACACCGGTGGGTGGAAGCTCATCACATGCTTAAGCTGTCTCTCAGTTGCTCTCCGAGGCAACTCCGGCTCCAGCGCCACCTGCTCAACCCTTCTAGGCTCCGCCGCTTGGAGCGGCACTTGCTCCTCCGCAGGAGCAGGCTACTGCACCTGTCTTGCAGGTTGCGCATTAATCATAGCAAAGACAGCTTCTGCCACCAATCTAATGGTCTCGGCAGACGGAGGTGTTGCAGGCGCTTCACTTGGCGCACTGCTTACCTCAGAACCTGGCCGTTCTGACGGCCCAGCACCACTTCTGGTCATCTATAAACGTGCAAAACACCGATAAGCGACCAAATACTATTGCAAACAGCAATTATAGGAACACGCAGGTTCCTCAAACATGTGTATTTTCATTCCTAAGTGGACATTCATGGGTTCTTTTCATGTTATAACGATGACGCACACATGTGCTCACCACCCCTTAAAGTGAATTCGCCCACGAATTCATTTAAGTTTGACCGAAACCAGTAGTCTGATACCAATTTAAGTTTGACCGAAACCAGTAGTCTGATACCAATTTGTAACACCCTTATCCGTCGTATAGCATATAGCAATAGGTCCGGCCGGGGCCCGACGCCATATACTACGGACAGACCGGTTGGTTACGCGTTGAAACCAATCAACCAATCATAACGTCCTACACAACACCTAGCGGAAGCAATTATTAAGTTGCAAGAAAGGAAAGAACCCAGCCACACGCATGAATGTCCACTACACAAACCCAATAGGCCTTACAACAGTTTGCTTTAAATAAAGTGTTTTCCAAACCTCGGCACGCAGGCCGGCCATACATGATAAACGGGAAAAACATAAACATTTAGGCCTTCGAGGGCCGGCACAGCTTCAAGGGCTTTAGCCCGCTATTTTTCGCTCGGCTCCGCAGCACCTATAAGCCACAATCCACCGCCCGGTGGTAAACAAAATAATGGTGAGCTATGCTGACCAAATTATAACGATCCCGCCCCCAAAATCGGGGCGGCGATGCTCTTTCCCTGCACGTTATTAGTAGGCAACAACAATAGTGTAAACACACTTCATCACAGGTGTAGGCTCGCATGGCCATACACCCCATGCACTCAGGGCACATTCACGGCGAACCGGCCAACGCCACGTCAATTCAAGCCATAGACGTTCCCGTTCCACCACCGCCTCTTGGACGGCCCACCATATGAGCATTTTGCCTGCCTGGCCTTGGTCACGGCAATTTAAGCCATAGACTGCCGGAGACCCTCATCCATGCCAACGGTCCTACCGAATGACATAGACCGGGTACGATTCCACCTGACCCGTGCTCATATCGCAATGGCAATTTAAGCCATATGCGCAGGTCAAGACTCACCGAGTCCCGTTTCCACCACAATAATCACATAACCCGGTTATGTTCATGTTGGCTCCCTGTCCATCGTGTTGGCAAAACTCGCTTTTGCCCAGTTTTCCGGGTGCACCTTGGAGTTAATCTCCAAGGCTCCCTGTTGCAATCTACCACGTAGAAAACCCGAAAAACGCCCAAACACCCGGAGTCTTCCCCAGTTCATATGCAATGCAACATCACCGATCCGGCTCTATTTGTCCGGATAGGCTTCACACACAATGCCTATGTCCGTTTTCGCATACGGACTCTATACAAGGGGGACTTTACATATCACCCCCATCTCCCTTGGTGCTAGATACTTAGATATTCTTATGCGAGACATCGGCTCAAATGAGTCTTGATGTGTGAGGAGAAGGTTTCTTAGGAAGGCCTTTCTAGAACTTTGTTCTAACATTTAGTCATCTTAAACCTCCCCTTCTTCAAAGTGATGATGGGGGTGGATTCGTGAAGAGGAATGGCCTTGAGAGTGAGAATAAGGGTGGAGGAACTTCTGGTTGCGATTTGGGGTGATCGACTTGAGGAGGAAGATGAACCAATGCCGTTCATTCTGCTTCAAGATGCTTGCAAAATATGTGTTCTGCACGCAGCGACCTTCTTGGCTGTTTTCAGGCAAGAAATGGTCCGATCAAGGCTTTTGACTAAACATGTTAGTGGAATCCCTTGAAATTACCTTTCCAACGAGTAGTTACACGCCTTCGGTTGAAGTCTTTAGCCATGGGAATGTCTGCTCGAAGTAAGGGTTGTAAGCTAAGCGCACAAAAATTATATTCTATACGCTGCAGGCTTTGGAGCGAATTTCATGTGGGTTATAGCCTGATCTGGGTTGCAAGCTGAACATCAAAGTTGTAGGAGATGGAAAGTCCTTTCCATCGAGTGGTTACACGCACTCACCAGATTCTTGTGGCCACGGGAATCTTCGGTTGAAGTTGCTGTCTAGATTTATTCTACACCTAAATTTCTGGGTAGTGTATAACATGGATTTAGATTCAGTGGAATTAATGTTGCAATATAATTCGAGGTTCGGGTGAACTCTTTTATGATAACCACCATAGTGTTATGAAGGTTGAAGTTTGTTAATTTTAATTCGTATAACGAGTTGTGAAGCAAGCTTGAATCGAACGAAATGGCTTGAAATAAATTGGTAGATTATCATTTATGCGCATTTTGTTATATGATGTTGAAATCATTCGGTATGACATATAGATGAATACACTATGGCCATATGTATGTTGAATTGATAGAATGAAATTTGGTAGTCCAATGCTTAGAGAGTCGTCTCCCTACGGGTAGCATTGTGGAAGTTAGTAAGTGCGGCGTTGGCCGTCACTAGTCGGGATGGTGTTGAGATGAGTAAAGTTGGACGGTTGGGCTTGTCCCTCGGTGTTCATGTCCCGGGGCTCCTTCCGTGCCAAGTGGATGGTTAGGTTTGGTCCTTGTTCTTTCTCCGAGGCTCCTTCCATGCCACGGTGTTATGTAATTGCATGCGGTGTGAGTCGACACGCGGTGTCGTAATCTTGGGTTAAGGATAGTGTGGCAGGTCTACGGGCTCGCCTATCGTCAAATCGATGGGAGTTGACAGATAGACTTTGTGCGATTGGGCTTGTACCTCGGTGTTCATGTCCCGGGGTGCCATCCGTACCAAGTGAACGGTTGGGCTTGACCCTCGTGCTTATTTTCGAGGTTCCTTCGGTGTCACGCATAGGCCAGTTCGGGGCTAGGATCTTGGTGCACATCTACCCAGGTGAACCCGCTGGGTCGTAGTATGCATGGGCTCTGCTGTTATGTTCTTAGCGTTGAGGCATACGGAGGCCTTAGTGAAGTAGTGTGGATACCCACTTAGTAGTAGAAGTGCCCATTCTATTGTCACTGTCTGGCCACAACGGTTGGCGTCTGAGAGGTTAGCTACCTGCTCGAAAAGTGGGAACTACTAGTCTATGTCGACATAGCAATTGCATGTGCATGATCATGGGTGAGTCATTGCATCGCATACATAACATTGCACCTCATTAGATACACAAGACCCTCATCGTATAAGTTTGTATGGGCACTCCTATACGATGAGTTACTTACTGCTGAACGATCCTCAACTTATATGCTTGTATGGGCATCCATATAAGTTGAGTTACTTTCTGTTATAACTCTATATTAATATATTGTGATAGATGGTAGAAATATTAGATTATCTTACTATATGCTATACCACTTGCTTGTTTATACTCCTGCTTATATACATATATTTTACACTATCTATTTCTCCGCCCGGTGCCGAGGAATCGTCGGGGGAGCGGATGTGAAGCCACTTAGTCTTTATTACTAACGGTTGCTACGTCTTCCTTTTTAGGAGGATATCCCGCAGATGGTACAGTAGGTCATGGAGACGATCAGCTAGGACAGGACGACCGGGCCTGAAGGGATGGTGTCGTCACTACCATCTGTTGCAGATGTGAGTATATGAGGGTTATGTTGTATCCCTTTGGGGCAATTTTATAGTTGTACTCTGATCATATAGAAGCATGTTTTAGTTTCTCTATTACTGCATTTTTGGATTATAGCTTGTGTGGATTTGATTTCTTATATTATTTTGGTTGGGTTGGCATATATATATTGATATTTGTTGTAGCCGGTAGAATAGGCGTCTTGTGGTACAGGCAAGCCCGAGTGTTAGTGCTACCCCAAGGCGACTGTTCTGGGTATAAGACCCCTCTCGTGCCGTGTCTTGTGTTCCGCGAGGGGGGTCTTACAAATGGTATCAGTTTGCCACAATCCTCAATTAAAGAAGTCATTCAACAATGGGCCACTCCCGTTCGACTTGTCAGTTTGGGGCTTAGCGGAAGCAGTGGTGTGCCCATATGTAATTCACACTAAGTTTGTCAACTCTGACCTTAGGATTAGCCAACCTGACCGTAAGTTTGCATTCTTCGTGTAGATTCAAGTGCGTGTTGAGCCGTTGGGGGCATTCCTGCCCTTTCCATACACACTCAGTTCCAACAGTTCGAGTTGGGGCAGACGCTCACCGCCATCTTGAATGTTTTATGGCACAGCAGCCTCCGGTGCTACAACAGGCCCCAGGCTCTAACTGGCTGAGCGCTTTCCGGGCTCTCTCCCCTCCCACTTATCTTGGGATGGAGTCAGCCGTGCGCACGGAGGAATGGCTTGACACAATACTGGAGTTATTGGCTGGTATCCATTGTCCAGCCAACATGGCTATGTCACTGGCGGTGTCTACCTTGGAGCTGCATGCTAAGAGGTGGTGGAAGTCACTCATGGGCTCCACCTTCCAAGGCCGAGTATATACAGAGACGAATTCTCAGATGTTTTCTTTGAGCACTTCATTCCTTCATCCGCTCGAGATGAACTTGAGGAGAGGTTCCTTCTACTAAAACAAGGATCGAAGACGGTTACGGAATACCAGCGGGAGTTCCAACATCTCGCAAGGTTCGCGAACTCATACGAGTTGGATGATAGAGGTTATGACAAGCATTTCTACAAAGGGCTGCGAGACCCCCTAAGGCAGGCCTTTTGTTTATAGCGGATGCTAGCTTGGCGGAGATCGTCGATATGGCAAAAAGATTGGAGGCAGACCACTTGGGTAGTGGTAAGAGACCTGTAGAGGGCATCATGGAAGCTGGCCCGAGCAATAGAAGGAGACAAGACTTTAGAAGAGGAAGAGGATATCAAGGAAGTGGAGGGCGTGTCCACTGAAACTATAGGGTGGAGCATCCGGTACCACAACTGCTCACGTTGCCTCCACCATCGCAGCCTCAGCAACTTCAGCAACTCGAGAGGCGTCCTTGGCTGGTGTGTTTTGAATGCAACCAACCGAGTCACATTCGACGCATTTGCCCGCAATTGTTTTGGAACGCCCCTCCCGCTCTCCCTCTAGCAGCCCCTCGGGGGCGGGGTTACATGTGTGGTCGAGGACGAGGACCGCGATGAGGTAACCCCGGCCCTGCCCGGGATCAAGTGTACGCGCTAGACATGGCGCAAGAATGGAATACCCAGAATGTTATTGCAGGTACGTACAGTAAGCTTTCATGTTTTCTGTATTAAACTTAAGTTTCTTACGACATACTAGCTATCTAGCAATAAGTTTTGATTATTGGTACTTAGGCACCGTGATAATTGGCGGAAAGACGGTCTATGCGCTGTTTGATATTGGTGCCTCACACTCCTTTGTGTCCAAGGATTTCATTAAGGACATGGGGGGTGTGCAATATTTTACTGGAATAGCCTGACTAGTGCGCCTTCCGGATGGCTCGGATATGGTTGCAACCGCTAAGTGCGAGCTTGAGGTACTTATAGAGGGAAGGAATTTTGTTACGCCTGCCACTGTCTTGAAAATACCGGAATTTGACATCATTCTGGGCATGACGTGGTTGGACTGGCACTTTGCAAGGATCGACTGTGCGAAGAAGCAGATCTATTTGAGACATGGAGACTCCGACCTCATCTTCCAAGGTGTTAACTTCGCACCCTGTCTGACGTTATCATCCGTTCAGGTTGTAAAAGCGCACATGAAGGGGGATGAAGTTTTTATGATCTGGTTCGAGTTGAAAGAAGTAGCATTGGACGTAAAAGACGTACGGGTAGTGCGGGACTTCCCCGAGGTATTTCCTGGGAAACTGCCAGGATTACCCCCACACAGAGAGGTTGACTTCAAAATTAATCTCGTACCGGGTGCCAAGCTTGTATCCAAGGCCCCTTAACGAATGGCCCTGAAAGAACTCGCGGAGTTTAGAGTCCAACTACAAGAACTACTTGAGTCAGGGTTCGTTGGCCTCAGTTCGTCACCCTGGGGAGCCCCTGTATTGTTCGTAAAGAAGAAGGACGGAACCCTGCATCTGTGCATAGATTATCGGGAACTCAATCGGTTGACGGTGCGGAACACTTACCCGCTACCTCAGATCGACGAGTTGTTCGATCAACTAGTGGGAGAGCATTGGTTTTTTAAGCTAGACTTGCGCTCGGGGTATTACCAGTTGAGAATACAAGAGGGGGACATCCAAAAAACAGCCTTTAGTTCAAGATATGGGTTGTACGAGTTCACCGTAATGCCGTTTGGGCTCACAAATGCCCCTTCGGCTTTCATAAGCCTGATGAACAAGGTATTTGAGCCCTATTTGGACATCTTCGTCATTGTTTTTATCGACGATATCCTAGTCTACTCAAGGACGGAGGAAGAGCATGGCGAGCACCTGACCTTGGTATTGAAGAAACTGAAGGAGCACGCCTTGTACGCCAAATTTAGCAAGTGTGAATTCTTGCTTAAGGACGTTGCCTTCTTGGGTCATGTGATCAGTGGAGCTAGGCTAGCTATGGATCCGACCAAAGTGTGTGCCGTAAGGGAGTGGTCACCCTTGAAGTCGGCGGCCGATGTGCGGAGTTTCCTTGGACTTGCCGGATACTATCGCAAGTTCGTAAAGGGATTCTCAAAGATTGCTCTTCCTCTTACTTCCCTAACGAAGAAGGGTGTGTCGTATGAGTGGACACCCCAATGTGAAGCTGCATTCCAAGAATTGAAGGATAGACTTACCTCCACCCCCATCCTTGTCCTTCTGTCTGGTAAGAAAGGATTTCAAGTTTACACGGATGCGTCATACCAAGGGATGGGAGTGGTATTGATGCAGCACGGGCACGTGATTGCTTATGCTTCAAGACAATCAAAGAATCACGAAATCAATTACCCGGTTCATGATTTGGAGATGGGACCAGTGGTGTTTGCCTTGAAGGTTTGGAGGCATTATTTATACGGCGTCCACTGCGAGATCTTTTCAGACCACAAAAACTTGAAGTTCGTCCATACTCAGAAGGAGTTGAACTTAAGACAACGGCAGTGGCTAGAATTTCTATGCGACTATGAGTTCACCTTGAACTACCGCCCCGGAAAAGCAAACTCGGTAGCCGATGCGTTGAGTAGAAAAATACCGGACTCAAGCCCAGAGTCCCGGTTGTTGAGTATGGAGTTGGCTCAGATGATTGAGAAGACGGAAATTACTTTGATATTTAAGGCTCCTTCGGCAGAATATACGGAGTACTTGGCCAGCATGAGTATAGTTTGTGATATCCGGGACCGGATCCGGGTGGAGTAGGGAGTGAATGCGGCTCTGGCCCTGACAATCAAGTCAATCGAAGATGGGACTACCGACGAATACACACTAAAAGACGGCCTCGTTTATTTTCGCGGCCTGCTCTATATTCCCAAGGGCGGTAAAATCCGGGAGGATATCTTGAGAGAGGCGCATTGCTCTCAGTATTCAGTGCACCCGAGAATTGCAAAGATGTATGCCGGCTTATGGAAGACCATGTGTTGGTCGGGAATGAAGAAGGATGTCCAATATTTTGTCACACATTACGAAGCCTATCAAAGGGTGAAGGCGGAGTGCAGGAGTCCCGGCGACTTATTACAGTCATTGCCCATCCTCGAGTGGAAGTTCGAGGATATTTCCATGGACTTCGTACATGGGCTACCTCGCTCACGCTCAGGGAATGATTCAGTATGGGTGATCGTTGATCGACTGACGAAAGTAGCCCGGTTTATCCCTATGAAGAAGGAGGCTCACGTGGATGTCTTTGTACGCCTTTTTGTTGAACAGTTTGTACGGTATTATGGCGTGCCTAAGACGATAGTTTCGGACCGTGATGGTCGCTTTACCTCCAAGGAGTGGAAGGCGGTACAGGCGTATTTGGGCTCGCGCCTTACCTTCAGCACCGCGTTCCATCCTCAGACGGACGGGCAGTCTGAGCGGACCATCCAGACATTGGAGGATCTATTGAGATTATGTGTGTTGGATAGGGGAGAGCCGTGGGAAAGGCTCTTACCTATGGTAGAGTTCTCCTACAACAACAGCCATCAGGCAAGCATCGGCATGGCGCCCCATGAAGCCCTTTATGGAAGAAGGTGTAGAACCCCCTTGTCTTGGGTACAAGATGAAGACCCGAAGACTTTGGGAGTTGAGTATATAGATGACACTGATGTTTTGATTAGGCTGATACAAGATCGCATGTTAGAGGCTCAAAGTCGGTAGGCGAAGTATTATAATGCAAGACAAAGTCTGGTGGAGTTTCAAGTGGGTGATAAAGTATTTATGAAAATCCGGCCGATGTATGGAGTGTCGCGGGTGCATGGTGTGAAGAAGCTAAGCCCGAGGTATGTGGGTCCTTATACTATACTTGAAAGGGTTGGCCCGTTAGCCTATCGGTTGGAGCTCCCGCCCGAGCTAGAGAATCTCCACGACGTGTTCCATGTGTTGTCGCTTCGAAAGGCGCTGTTGCGGTCCGATCAATACATCCCGGCAACTAATGGTCCTGTGGCGTCTGATAGGTCTGTGCGATTAGAGCCGGTGCAGATTGTAGACCACGAGATAAGAACCTTGCGCCGTAAAAGTGTTCCCCTAGTGAAAGTGCTATGGTCTAATCATGGGAAGGAGGAATTCACATGGGAGCCAATGGATTTGATGCAAGGACGCTACCCGGAGTTGTTTGCTCCAAGTAATTTTATTTAAAAGCATATTTTGTTTTTCTATATGCTTCACTCCGCATAGCCTTAGCCTGATTTCGGGGACGAGATCTTTTATTTTGTTTATAGGATTTGTAACGTCCCGATTCGCGCTAGGCCCCTTGTGCGTGTTTTTGGTGTCGGGAGAGCTAGTGTAGGCTCAAGGGGGTGCAGGCGATCAAGTGCGCACTCGCGGAGAACAAGGAAATAGGCTGAAAATTTTGTTGAGTATGACACGGGTAGGGACACGGGCGTGTCCCTACCCGTGTTCAGTGGCGCTGAGTGTTCGTGGGGTTGAGTGGTAATAAAATGGAGTTGAGTGGTGTGTCCCGAGAAGAACACGGGTAGGTACACGGGCGTGTCCCTACCCGTGTTTAGTGGCGTTGAGTGACCATGGCTTTGAGTGAAGTGGCTTTGAGTGTTTTGTCCCGAGCAGGACACAGGTAGAGATACGGGCGTGTCCCTACCCGTGTTCCATTGCGATGAGTGTCATAGCTTTGAGTGCCATGGCTTTGAGTCTAGATAGAGAAGGACACGGGTAGAGACAAGGGCGTGTCCCTACCCATGTGCTCTAAGGCAAGCTAAACGAGCAGTGCCCCGAGCAGGACACGGGTGTCGACACGACCAGAACCACGACCGTGTCACTTGGACACGGGTACAGACACGGGCGTGCCAGTACCCGTGTAGGAGCACGAAACGGCAGTTGAGCCGTTTCGCCAGAGCAGAAAACGGGTAAGGACACGGTCGTGTCCCTACCCTTTTCACTTCTGTATAAAAAGGAAAAGTAAAACCCTAGCCGTTTTCACTCTTCATTCCAGCCCTTTTTCTTGAGAGAACTTCCTGGAGGAGGGGATCTTGCTGGAGAAAACCTTGGAGGAGGAGAAACACCACCGCCGTCAAGGAAAAAGCGATGCCGCCGAGGAGGATGACAAGATCCATGGCTGGAAATGGTGGTACTGCTGGAAATGAGGTGAGCTTCCTCCCCTCTCCCTTGGTGCTAGATTTTAACGCCCCCGATTTTTTCTGCGATTATTTAATTCTCGTTTGGCATTACATTGGTGCGTTTCAGGCTCGTGCCACTGTTAGAGAACCTCGTTAGGTGTTCCTAGTGGTTTTAGCCCGTTTGTAGGGTTCCCCGGCTAGCCAGCGTCTGTTTTGGAGGCCCGACTGAGCCTTTCAGGAAAACCTTGTGCTTTGGCTTAGGTTGAGGTTAGCCAGGGTGTGTGATCATCGGAGGTTGTTTTCGACTTTGCCGTTATTTTTGTAGCACGAGTATTTAGCTACAGTTTGAGTTTGGTCGAAATCTGAGGACGTTATTTTTTTCACATCGTTTCGACGATCGGTAGTTAGTGAGTCGTCACTTTATGTGAGCATATATATATGGTGGCGCATTTTTAGTATAGCGCGTGATTTAGACGTGCAAGGTTTTTAATAATTTGTATGTGCATGTCTACGTTTATGTGTTAGTATGTATATATATATATGTGTGTTAGTATGTATATATATATATATATATATATATATATATATATATATATATATATATATATATATGTGTGTAAGTAAATGTATTAATGTACATATAGGTGTTAATATATATGAGATAATATATATATATATATAGTAGATTAATTAGTGTTTAGTTAATAGGATCAATCAGGGGCTGCCTTTATACTTGACTCAATTAAAATTAGTATAGGGTTAATTAACTAGATAGGTCATATGATATATATAGGATGGTTTAGTAAATTAGATTTTCTCCTCCCATTTCCTGAACCCGACGGCTGCACAGCAGCAGGCCGAGCGAGGGAGAAGCAGAGGGGCGGAAGTCCAGGAGCCTCTCCGACCGCCGTCTCCCGGCCTCGTGGAGCTCGAAACCCATATTTGAGGCCGGATCCATGCTCCTCTAGCCAAGATCTCCATTCCAAGGTATCTATCTTGAGGTTTCCTCCATGTTCTTCCCGATCGGATAATAGATTTCCAGTTTTTCTGAACATTGATGGAGGATTTCCTTCCCTAAATTCTGTCCAGGTTCTTCTTGTTGTTGTGTTTGAGGGCCGATTGTGTGCACATTTCGTGTCCAGATTTTTCTACTTCAGCAATCTGTGGCCGATGGTGGGGGAGAATGTGCTGGCCGGCTCTTGCTAGCCCAATTTTGTCCAGATTTTCGTAAAAGTATTGCTTGCGGCCGGTTTGTTGAGAGGTGCATCGTTGGCCAAGGTTCTACTAATTATCAAGGCAAGTGCGCCCTTCGCTCTTGCCAATGCTATTTCAATTTTTGTACCTTTGTTTTGCTTGAATTCAGATTTTGTTCTCCTAAGGTTTGGTCACCTGGAAATCTTGGGGCTAACCCCATTGGTATTATGTTGTGGTTTAAATGATTAGGAATGTTAGATCGGGTTATTACCATTTGAGTTATTCGTTTTGCGGTGGCCTGTTCTCTACAAGACTTTCATTAGAACTTGTTGTGTTTTTTTCTCGTTGTTCTTCTTCTTTTTTTTCTTAAGTGTAACCATGTCCTGTTCACTTCATTACTTGTATAGTTTAGACTCAAACCACGCAATCTAATAGTATATATATTGGGCGTCAGAAAAATCATTGTTTAGGGTTGGATATCAAATTAATTATGCATGTCTCAGTGTCTAACCCATTTTTTTTATGGTGACCAACTAATGGTACATGTTTAGTTGAGTGTCGAACTACTTGCATAATTATAGTATTGTTCTGCTTTAGATTCATTTATTTCAAACCACTAATTTGGGCAACTCGACGTTTAGTCCGTCGGTTTGTGCTTGCAGTTCTTAGGTGGGTTGCTCTAATTGGAATAGGGTTGTGTTGACATCTTGGTGGTTCATAGAACTACCAGTAAGGGTTTTCCCGAGTCACTTAGTGTTGGAGTAGGATGTGATTTTGAGGTGGGTCGGACCGATGCCGCCACCCTTGTTTTACTTCTTGTCTTACTAAGACAATATGGGTTGTTTGGCTGAGTTGGACTGATGTCACCACCACAACACCTTGAAGATATTTAGGCCTGATAGACTTGGTTGGACATGTTGCCACCAGCCTAGGCCCTTGTTGATGATTTTGTCCATCTCCAGTATTAGGTGATTCTTTCTGCTCTAGCTCTATGTTAGGATTTATTTATTTTGCTAATCCTTCTTGCAGAGGTTCTTGAAGCTTGGCTTCATCCGTGCACTTGATGCACCCCTTTTTACTCAACTTTTGATGAGTATTTTCCTTTACTTATCTACTTTACCTCATTTAGCTTATGTTGCTAGCATTCACAATTTTGGGCCTGGTAAGCTCTATGCTAATGCTCTCTTTTTTTAAACCTATTGTCTCTTTTCCTATTGATAATTGCTTTGTTGAGGTGTTCTTTTCTTTGAATGCCCCAGGTTCAGGTTTATAGCTGACTGTGCGGGTAGGTTTCTTCTGGAGCTTGCTAGTGCTATAGCTGCTGTTGTGATTTTCTCTTCCTCACTCTTGGGAGGTAGTTTTTATAGACTTATAGTATAGATATGCCTACTCACCAGTGGGTTAGTGTTAGTTGTTGATGCCCACTGGTGGTTTCTCTTTTATATGCTTTGTACTTTGCTTATACTGCTAGATTTTCTGTTTTGGAGTTTATTCAATTTGCTCTTGGGAAGATTTATGCTAGGTTGTTAGTTACTTTTAAACCTAGAAACACTATTATATTTATATCTCATGATCAACATGTTTTATAAAACTCATACACTACTTTCCAAATAACGTAAAAAGATCGCTTTCTTATATATGATATAAAATAAATCTAGGGTCTTGCATAGTGTAAGTTGCCCCCTGGGGACACTTATGCACTCTCTTAGGAAGTCAAAGCAATATAAATAAAGTATTTTCCGCTGCGTATAAGTATAGTTTTTAATTGTGCACTAGCTGATCCACTGAGCCGAGGGATACGACCTCTAATATATAATTGATTTTCAAATCATTAAAGCTTATGATCTTTCATAGTCTTAGTAGTTGGTGGTTGCCTGAGCGTCGGCAGTTATTCCCTGCTCGACGTGGTATCACAACGCGTGTTTTCTCCTACTCTGATACTTCTTAATTTCGGAGAAAATGCGGGTTGTTACATAGATCCTTAGATATTCTTAGGCGAGACATCAGCTCAAATGAGTCTTGATGTGTGAGGAGAAGGTTTCTTAGGAAGGCCTATCTAGAACTTTGTTCTAACGTTTAGTCATCTTCAACCTCCCCTTCTTCAAAGTGATGATGGGGGTGGATTCGTGAAGAGGAATGTCCTTGAGAGGGAGAATAAGGGTGGAGGAACTTCTGGTTGCGATTTCGGGTGATCGACTTGAGGAGGAAGATGAACCGATGCCGTTCATTCCGCTTCAAGATGCGTGCAGAATTTGTGTGCTGCACGTAGCGACCTTCTTGGCTGTTTTCAGGAAAGAAATGGTCCGATCTGGGCTTTTGACTAAACACAAAAGTTGAAACCCTTGAAATTACCTTTCCAAAGAGTGGTTACACGCCTTCGGGTGAAGTTTGTAGCCACGGGAATGTCTGCTCGAAGTAAGGGCTGAAAGCTAAGCGCACAAAAATTATATTATGTACGATGCAGACTTTGGAGCCAATTTCATGTGGGTTATAGCCTGATCTGGGTTGCAGGCTGAACATGAAAGTTATAGCCGATGGAAAGACCTTTCCATCGAGGGGTTACACGCACTCATCGGATTCCTGCGACCACGGGAATCTTCGGTTGACGTTGCTGTCCAGATTTATTCTGCACCTAAATTTCTGGGTAGTGTATAACATGGATTTAGATTCGGTGAAATTAATGTTGCAATCTAATTTGAGGTTCGGGTGAACTCTTTTATGATAACCACCGTAGTGTTATGAAGGTTGAAGTTTGTTAATTTGAATTCATATAACGAGTTGTGAAGCAAGCTTGAATCGAACGAAATGGCTTGAAATAAATTGGTAGATTATCATTTATGCGCATTTTGTTATATGATGTTGAAATCATTCGGTATGACATATAGATGAATAAACTATGGTCATATGTATTTTGAATTGATAGAATGAAATTTAGTAGTCCAATGCTTAGAGAGTCGTCTCCCTACGGGTAGCATTGTGGAAGTTAGTAAGTGCGGCGTTGGCCATCACTAGTCGGGATTGTGTTGAGATGAGTAAAGTTTGACGGTTGGGCTTGTCCCTCGGTGTTCATGTCCTGGGGCTCCTTCCATGCCAAGTGGATGGTTGGGCTTGGTCCTCGTGCTTTCTCCGAGACTCCTTTCATGCCAAGGTGTTGTGGAATTGCATGCGGTGTGAGTCGACACGCAGTGTCGTAATCCTGGGTTAAGGATAGTGTGGCAGGTCTACGGGCTCGCCAATCATCACACCGATAGGAGTTGACAAATAGACTTTGGGCAGTTGGGCTTGTACCTCTGTGTTCATGTACCGGGGCGTCATCCGTACCAAGTGAACGGTTGGGCTTGACCCTCGTGCTTATTTCAGAGGTTTCTTTCGTGTCACGCATAGGCCGTAGTACGCATTGGCACCGCTGTTGTGTTCTTAGAGTTAAGGCGTACGGAGGCCTAAGTGAAGTAGTGTGGATACCCACTTAGTAGTAGAAGTGCCCGTTCTACTGTCACCGTTTGGCCACGACGGTTGATGCCTGAGAGGTTAGCTACCTGCTCTAAAAGTGGGAACTACTAGACTGTGTCGACATAGCAATTGCATGTGCGTGATCATGGGTGAGTCATTGCATCGCATACATAACATTGCACCTCATTACATACACAAGACCCTCATCGTATAAGTTTGTATGGGCACTCCTATACGATGAGTTACTTACTGCTGAACGTTTCTCAACTTATATGCTTGTATGGGCATCCATATAAGTTGAGTTACTTTCTGTTATAACTCTATATTCATATATTGTGATAGATGGTAGAAATGTTAGATTATCTTACTACATGCTATACCAATTGCTTGTTTATACTCTTGCTTATATACATATATTGTTCACTGTCTATTTCTCTGCCCGGTGCCGAGGAGTCGCTGGGGGAGCGGATGTGAACCCACTTAGTCTTTATGACTAACGATTGCTACGTCTTCCTTTTTAGGAGGAAATCCCGCAGATGGTATAGCAGGTTATGGAGCCGATCAGCCAGGCCAGGATGACCGGGCCTGAAGTGACGGTGCCGTCACTACCGTCTGTTGCAAATGTGAGTATATGAGGGTTATGTTGTAGCCCTTCAGGGCAATTTTATAGTTGTACTCTGATCATATAGAAGCATGTTTTAGCTTCTCTATTACTGCATTTTTTTGACTTATAGCTTGTGTAGATTTGATTTATTATATTATTTTGGTTGGGTTGGCATATATATATTGATATTGGTTGTAGCCGGCAGAATAGGCGTCTTGTGGTACAGGCTAGCCCGAGTGTTAGTGCTACCCCAAGACGACTGTTCTGGGCAAAAGACCCCTCTCGTGCTGTGTCTTGTGTTCCGGGAGGGGTGTCTTACACATGTCACGTGCAAAATCGAGCACTCATAAACAAGAACCACAATAAGACACCTTACGAACTTCTAAAAGGCAGGAAGCCGACCATTTCATATTTTAGAATCTTTGGTTGTAAATGCTTCGTTCTTAACAATGGTAAATATCATACTACTCAATTTAGTGAAAAGAGCTTTGAAGGTATTTTTAGAGGATATAGTAGTCATAGTAAGGCATATATGGTATTTAAAAAGAAAACCCTGATGGTTGAGGAATCTATACATGTTGTATTTGATGAGACGAGCTTGCTGCAAAGCAACTCTTCTAGTGTGTTCATTGAAGATGCAGGTTTAAAGCTGAAAGAACTTAACTTGGATGAGGCGACTGAAGAGAAATATGAAAATTTCATCAAGATCACCACTCCAACCTCGATTGGAGAGTTTGATGATAAGATGAAGAAATCATTAAAGTCAATGAAGTCACTCGTGTGGTTGATGATGCTCCAGATGCAAGGAACCTAAAGATCAGACATCTGAAGGATCACCCAATTGATCAAATCATCGGAGATCCCCGGGATGGTTTCAGAACTCGTAGAGTTACTACTAATGAGAATTTGTATTTGAGTTTCCTCTCACAGGATGAACCAAAGAAGTTTGAGGAAGCAAACTTGGACGCATCATAGATTATGGACATGGAAGAAGAGTTAAATCTGTTCAAGCGCTGTCAAGTCTGGAAACTTATTCCAAGACCAAAAGGTAAGAACATCATCGAAACTAAGATGGTCTACAGGAACAAGATGGATTAGAATGTAACTATCATAAAGAACAAAGCCAGACTCGTCACCAAGGGATATCGACAATTAAAAAGGAATCAACTTTGACCAGACATATGCTCCAGTGGCAAGGCTGGAGGCAATCAGGTTGTTCCTAGCGTATGCTGCACTTAAGAGCTTCACTGTCTATTAGATGGACGTGAAGTCCGCCTTCCTTAATGGTGACATAAAGGAAGAGGTGTAAGTGAAACAACCTCCAGGTTTCGTTGATTCTAACTCTCCTGATTATGTTTACCTTCTATCTAAAACTTTATATGGTTTGAAACAAGTTCCTCGAGCTTGGTATGAGACGTTGTCTAGCTTTCTTCTTGAGAACAAGTTCACAAGGGGAAAGATAGATAAGACATTATTTCTTAGGGAAATAAAAGGCAAGATTTTGCTAATGCAAATCTATGTCGATGACATTATTTTTGGCTCTACTAACAACAACCTTTGCAAGAAGTTTTCAAAACTTATACAAGGGAAGTTTGAAATGAGCAGTATGAGAGAGCTGAAGTATTTCTTAGGACTTCAGGTGAAACAATCTGGAGATGGAATTTTCATCTCGCAGACTAAGTTCACCAAGGAGTTGATTAAGAAATTCTGAATGGAGAATGCAACCTCTATGAGGACTCCAATGGGTTCAGCTATGTCTCTGGACAAGGATGAGAAATGGAAACCTTTTGATGAAACCAAGTACAGAAGCATAGTTAGATCATTGCTCTACCTTACTGCCAGTAGACTAGACATAATGTTCTCTATATGTGTCTATGCAAGATTCCAAGTGAACTGAAAGGAATATCATTATGTTGCTGTAAAGTGGATTTTAAGATACCTTAAAGGTACACCGAATCTTGGCTTATGGTACCCAAGAAGTAATGATAGCGAACTAATTGGTTTTTCAGATGCAGATTTTGTAGGTAGCAAAGATGATAGAAAGAGCACTTCCAGAACTTTCCAATTCCTAGGAAGAAGACTCATTTCTTGGAGCAGAAAAAAGCAAAATTGTGTCACAATCTCAACGGCCGAGTCAGAATACATTTCTGCTGGCAGTTGTTGTGCACAATTGCTTTGGCTAAAGAACCAGCTGGAAGACTACAATATGCAAGTCAAAGACATCTCTCTGTTTTGCGACTCCTCTAGTGCAATAGCAATAGCCAACAACCCAGTCTCTCACAGCCGGACAAAGCACATAGAGCGAGTATGTGGAGCATGAGGACATAGATCTGCAGTATGTTCCAACTGATAGGCAAAGTGTAGACATTTTCACGAAGCCGCTGGACGAGACCAAGTTCAGTTTCTTCAAAACTAAATTGGGTATGCTCAACAAAGAGGAATAGACAAGGTGGACTCATTTCACAGCTCAGAATTCAAGGACAAGTCAAAAAGGCTAGAATTTTTCTAAGTGGACTTCATTTCTCAAGAAGAAGGAATGACTACTCGAGAACTTGAATATGACTACTCGAGTACTTCTCTGAATTCTCGAGAACTAAGTAAGTCACTCGAGTGTCATCACTCGAGTACTAAAATTCTTCTCGAGAAGTAGAATTCTACCACTCAAGTACTGTCATACCGCCACTCGAGTACAGCTATTCCATCACTCGAGTACTAAAGTTCCACTCGAGAAATGACCCGACAGATTCTGAATTCTTTCAAATTTTTCATATACGCAATCTGAGTCCTATCCGTCGCTATCTAAGGTATGTTTATGCTTTATTAGACTCCTAATCATCATTACTAGGGTTATATAAAAAGAAATTATCAGATTTCAAGAATCTACTCAAATTCAAATCCACTATCTCTCGAAAGACTCTCGCCTTCCACCGTTCTCACAGAGCATGCCGTCGTCGTCGTCGTCTTCCAATCAATCACCCGCAGTTCATTGAAGGACATGGCGTCGCCGTTGACGATCGGAGTTGGCAGTGAGTTTGTTGTCCCCGACATCGTAGAGATTTCTGATGATATCAAGAACTTGTTGATTCTTCTCGACACAGTAGGTTTGACATTCGTCCTTCAGCAGCCATGCAAGATTCTCTTTCCAGAAGTTGAAGAATTTTTCAAGAACATCAAAGTCAAGGGGAATGGAAAAGTGTTGAAGTCCAAGGTAAAGGACATCAAGGTTAAACTTACCAAAACCTTTGTTTCAAAACTTCTTAAGATGCCTGTAGTGTTTGAAGAAGATGACATAATAAATGAAGATTATGATAGAGCATATAGCTTCTGTGGTATATCTGAAGTTATCAAGAATATCCCTCGTCCAGACTTGAATGCTGAAGGAAAACTCTTGGTTGATATTTTGGGAAAGGTTTTACTGTGCAAAACCTCTTCTATAAGTTTAATTTCCACAGATCTTTTCTATATGATGACAGCTATTATTTCAAGGAAGAAATTTCAATTTGGTATGATGATCTTGGACAAGATAAGGGAGGGAATTAAGGCTCCAACCTATGCAAGGATTATCTCTTTAATGTTGCATGAGATTAATCCCAAGGTATTTGATTTCTCCAAAGGCACAACCATCCATCACATGAAGAAAGTTTCTGTTTCCTCCATTTAGAGATGGGAGTTAAAATTGCAGAACCCAGCCTAGGCTGCTAAGGCCTTTGAGCATCCTACTGTAGAGGAAAGGACCCCATCTCCCTCTCTCAATCATATTGTTGGCACATCTGGTGCAACAGTTCAGGGGGAGCCTGTCTCCTCTGTGCAGAAAGTTAGAGTGCCCTCTCCTCCTGCTCCTTCCAGTCAGCAAGTCAGAATACCTTCTCCACCTCCAGATACCTCTATCCCTCCATCCACTCCAGAGGACATTCTATCAGATTCCCAAGTGCAAGAAACCATCCTCTCCTCTACTGAAGATATAAACAAGATGATTGAAGAACTTAGTGTTGGTTCCCTAGTTTTTGATTTGGGCCATGTCATCTTAATTAGGCTTAATTGACCCAAGATTTATCTATGGTCAATGGTTAGACTAATTGTTAGTCTACCATAGGTTTAGTTAGGATAGAACCAGATAGGATAATTGAGATTGGATAGAAATAGAAATTTTGTTTAGTAGAATTGTGCTCGACGATAGTCGATTGTCGCTCGACGATCTTTGAATGATGATCGACGATCTCAGAGTCATATGAACTCTGAAGTGAGATCGACGATCTGCTTGCTCAGATCGACGATCGTGTTGCCCTGGTCGACGATTTATATGAAGATAGTTTTTCTTCAGGTCGACGATCTGCTTGTTCAGATCGACGATCTTCGTTCTCTGGTCGACGTTTTCTGTCTGCTATTATCTGTATTCTTTTCATTTGAATTATTGATTTATTTCCTCTTGTTTAAGACATATGCTATTCAGATATTCTGCTTAATTTAATGTCTATATTTCTTTGCTTATTTGCAATATCCCTTGTGCATTAATTGAAAGATTTTGACAGAATAAAGTTATTTGTTTTATTATAGGAAATCGTGTTTTTCTAACAGCTGTAATATAGCTGTTATGCCTTGCTTCCTGTGCTAGTTTATAAAGTCAATTTGATAGGATATTTTAATATCCTTAATTCCTTTTTGGGAATGACAGAAGATTTCTGGCGCAGTTTCTTTATTTGTTTTATTGTATTATTTGGAAAGATCTATCAGTGCAGGGCTCGAGGCAATATTCAAATATGAGAAGTTTCTATATTATCAGTTCAAACAGTTGAATACAATAGAAGAAACATACAACTACATAATACAATTCAAAGAGACACAGAACCAGAATTCTCAAGAGAGAAAAAGAATTTGTTCTTCTGCTGCTTCTTGAGTTCATCCTGTCTTCAGGAAAATCAACACTCAGTGCTCAAGCTTTCAAGAAGAACTCTCCTCCCATATTGCAAAGCTGCTGAAGAAGAACAACCATCAACATCTTGAGTCTTCTTCAAAGCTGCATCAGAAAAGTCTTCAAAGCAATCTGGAGTTCCTACACCCTGAAGCAAAGCTTCTTCCTGGACATTCTCTAAGCCAGGGGGAGCTTTGATTTTCTCAGAGCAATCCACTAGCTTCTCTGAACACAGAGAAGACACCTTCAACTCTTTCCCTTAACCTCCTGTAAAAGGGTTATTACTCCCTTCAAAAGTGAACCTTTGGTGGCAGGGCACCAGATCAAAAACCTGTGTGTTTGGTTCTTAGACACTTGATCAAAAGCCTGAAGGGTTTCTAGATCTACCTGAAGCAGATCTTGTGGTGGAAGGACACCTGAACAAAAACCTGTAGTGGATTCCTACCAGGATGGTAGAAGAGTGGATGTACCCAATTGGGGAACCACTATAAATCTCATGTGTTGTCTTGTTGTTTACTTTAATTAATGCAATGTGGCTGTGATAGAAATAATTAGGTTGCTAGTTGCTGTGTTAGGTATAAAGCTCAACTGAAACTTCAGTTAGCTTGTTTTTATTCACTACACTCTGATAGGCTTTAGGTTTAAAGCTTTTATATTTCATTTCCGCAATTTGCTCAAGAGAAGTGTTTAGAGTCTCTTAATATTTGTATACTCTATTCACCCCCCCTCTAGAGTAGTAAGTATCTTATCCCCTCTCTTTCAATTGGTATCAGAGGGAGGTTGGTTATTCAACAGCTTAACCATTCCTAAGTTGATTGGTTGAACAGGCTAACACCTGAACAATAAGATCTTGTGATAAGATACTTTGATACCATATACACTCACATTAGAGTCATGGCCCAGTACAAAGATTATTCTAGCACCAGACCTCCAGTATGCAACTTAGCCAAGTTTGGTATCTGGAAGGCTAGAATAAGACTTTACATGAAATCTATTGATGAAGATATTTTTTCCTCTATCTTAACAGGGCCACCAACACCACCTACTGCTACTACAACATCTGCAAATCTCAGTGCAGTGCCACCTCCATACTACAATGAAACTTACAAGAAGGCCAAGATAGCTGATGCCAAAGCTATGAATATTCTGGCTCAGACTATGTCTGATGAGACATTCGAGAAAGTGGCTGATTGCACCTCAGCAAAAGCCATGTGGGACTCACTGAATCAGATTGTAGCTGGTTCAGCTGATGAGAGGAAGGACAGAAGGTCCAACCTCATATCCCAATATGAGAACTTCAAGAAAGAAGAGTCTGAGACTGTAGAAGCAATGTACATAAGGCTCAGCTCCATCATCAATGAGCTGAGGACACTTGACAAGGAGATCACATTGACAGAGGTCAATGATAAAATACTGATGTGCTTTCCCAACACATTGGATCTCAGAATCTGGCCAATCAAGGAGTCCAGAAGTACAACAGAGATCTCAACTGAAGCTCTCCTTGGCAAGCTCAAATCATTTGAGCAAGTACTAAAGTCTAGGGAAGCTGAAGCTGAAGCTAAAGCACCTACTCCAACAAGGAAAGAGCAAACCCTTGCTCTTAAAGCGCATGATGAGTCCAAGGTGACTCAATCAAATGAAGAACTGATGAAACTCTTTGCCAAGAGGTTCTACAAGATGGGAAGAAAAGACAACAAAAGAAAGTCATCAAAATATGATGACAAGCCAAGGTATGATAAAACCCCTTCTAAAGAAATTGTTTGTTATGGATGCAGGAAGCCTGGATACATTGTCCCTGAGTGTCCAGAGACAAAGCATAAAGAAAGAAGAAAAGAAAAGGAACATGAGACGCACTGCTCCAAGACATCCTCTCACAAATATAAGAAGAAAGAAAAAGGTCTTGTTGCAAAGACCTGGAGTGATACTGAGGAAGACTAATCTTCTTCCAGCTCATGTGAAGATGATGAAGAAGAGAAGAAAGCTAAGGAGATTTGCCTTATGACAATCAATGCCTGCAGTAGTAACTCAGCTGCAGAGATGACTGAAGATGAGGAAGATGAATTGTCTGATGAAGATCAGGTAATTGCATCTTATGATTTTACATCTGATGAATTTAAACATGAATTTAAAACCCTTTGCCTAGACTTACTTAACTCCGAAAAGGAGATTAAACTGCTTAGAGACAGACTAGCTTAATCAGAATCTATATCTAATGAAAACATTAATTTGAAAGCTGAACTCACTAGATCAACTGAAGAAATTAAATTTCTTAAATTAGAACTAGCTAAAGCTAAAAGGTTAGAAGATTCACTTAATGGAAGAAGCCTTAAGTTGCTAGAAATCACAAGCACAGCCAACACTAGGACATGCAACAATAAATTAGGTTTAGGTGCCTGACCTAGTGAACCCCCACTGCTCCTTGAATACAATCTATCTACTCCAGTAAAGTTTGTTTCTGAAAAGGGAATAAACAACACTGAGGTTATTCAAAAAGCTAAGAAAACCTTAAATAAAATCAAGAGAAACAAAAGGAAACAGAAATTCATAGAAATACAAAAATCGTCGAACGCCCATCGACGATCGCTGAACCCATCGTCGAACGACAATCGACGATCTCTGAACTCACCTGCTGGGTATAACTACTTGACAATGAGGGATCGACGATCTCAGCCTGAGTCATCGAATAGAGATCGACGATCGTGGAACCCAGAATTCTATTCTGTGAACCAAGATCGACGATCTGGGTACCGATCGTCGACCACCGATCGACGATCAGAACTAAATTTTCAGAATTACAACAATGCTAATAAAAACAATAAGTTTAATAGCAACCCTAGGTCTGCTAATTGGATTATCCCACCTAGGAGATCTCATCCCTTAGGATATCACCCTCAACCTGCATATTCTTTTATTTCTAGTTTTTCCTATGCGAAGAATAATGGACCCAAGGTTACCCGGGTCAACAATGTTTAATCTATCCTATTGCAGGTGAAGACCTATCCTATAACTTAGGACAAGTGGTATTTGGATAGTGGATGCTCCAAGCATATGACTGGAAACAAAGAGAACCTGTCAAGCTTCAAAGCCAAGTTGGGACCAAAAGTGGTCTTTGGTGATTCCAGCTGTGGTCAGACTGAAAGATATGGTAAATTCACCATAGGGTCAGTGACTTTCAAGAAGGTAGCTTATGTCACAGGATTGAAGCACAATCTCATTTCTGTAAGTCAGTTGTGTGATGCTGGCTATCAGGTTTGGTTTTCTAATACTTTGTGCAATATTACTTTGAATAATAAAATTGTGTTAGTAGGCATTAGACAAGGAAATATATATCTTGTAGACTTTAATTCCACTTCATCTGAAATTTGTTTATTTAATCAAGTGAGTAGTAATAATACTTTGTGGCATAAGAGTCTTAGTCATGTTAATCTTAAAAATATATCTAGGTTATCTAAATACAACCTTGTTAGAGGTTTGCCCTCTTGCCCCTACAAGAAGGAAGGCCTATGCAAGGCTTGTCAGCTAGGCAAGCAAACCAAGAATAGTTTCAAAGCTGTAAATAAAAGTGATTCACCTAGAATCCTGTACCTATTGCACTTGGATCTCTTTGGTCCAATAGCTGTACAAAGTCTAGGAGGGAAATTCTATACCCTAGTTATTGTAGATGATTACTCTAGATTCACTTGGGTGTTTTTCTTGAGAACTAAATCTGATAACTTCAAAGTTCTTACAGATTTTCTACTTTGTATACAGACTGAGTACTCTACTCAAGTTGCCTTGATCAGAAGTGATCATGGTACTGAGTTTGACTCTCTACTTATGCAAGAATTCTGCGAGAAAGAAGGTATCAGGCATAGCTTCTCTGCTCCTAGAACTCCTAACCAAAATGGGGTATTGGAAAGGAAAAACAGAACCCTGATTGAAGCTGCATGAACATTATTAGCAGATGCTAATATGACTCTATCCTTTTGGGCAGAAGCATTTAGCACAACTAACTATGTACTGAATAGGAGTCTGATACATAAACTAAAGGAGAAGACTCCTTATGAATTGCTTAAAGAAAAGAAACCTAAAATAGATTATTTTAGATTTTTTGGCTGTGTAGTCTTCATTCACAATAATAACAAAGAATACATTAGAAAGTTTGAGACAAAGGCTTCAATGGGAATCTTTCTAGGATATTCCCAAGTAAGCAAAGCATATAGGGTTTTTAATCAATCCTCATTAAAAATTGAAGAATCAGTTCATATATCTTTTGATGAGACAAAAATGTTTTACAGAGAGAAGGAAACTTCCTCCAGTAGTTCTTTGCAGGTACCTGACTTGTGCAGGAATTTGGATGAACTAAAACTCACTCAGGAGATTCAAATTCAATCAACTCCTTAGATAATTGATTCAGACAGTGATGAAGATCAGGTAGAAGTGATTGCAACTGTACCAACAGCCAATCTAATTCCACCTGAGGAATTAATCCCAATTGCTGTTGAAGATCACATACCACCAACTGATTATGTCACACTTAGAGATCATCCTACATTTCAAGTGATTGGATACATTTCAACTGGTGTGCAAACTAGACATCAACTAAGTCAAGATGTGATGCTTGCTTGCTTTCTTTCTCAGGTTGAGCCCTTAACCATAAAAGATGCTGAGCAAGATCCCCACTAGATCATTGCTACGCAAGAAGAGCTAAACTAGTTTGAAAGATGCAAAGTTTGGAAGTTGGTCCCTAGACCAAAATGTCAGCTGATTATAGGCACCAAATGGGTGTTTAGAAATAAGTTGGATGCACAAGAAATTATCATAAGGAATAATGCAAGGCTTGTAGCACAAGGCTACAGACAGGAAGAAGGAATAGACTATGATCAGACTTTTGCTCATGTTGCAAGGCTAGAGGCAATAAGGATCTTTCTAGCATATGCAGCCTACATGAAGTTTAAGGTGTTCCAAATTGATGTAAAGAGTGCATTCCTGAATGGTGAGCTAAAAGAAGAGGTATTTGTTGAACAACCCCCTGGTTTTGTTTCTTGAACTTATCCCTCACATGTTTTTAAGTTGGAAAAAGCTCTGTATGGACTTAAGCAGGCTCCTAGTGCATGTTATGAGACTCTAGCTAGTTTCCTATTAGAACATAAGTTTGTAAGAGGCATAGTTTATAGAACCCTTTTCATTAAGCACCATAAAGACAAAATCCTGTTAGTTCAAATCTATGTGGATGACATTATATTTGGTTCCACTGATCCCAAACTATGCAAAAGGTTCTCAGACCTGATGCATTATAAGTTTGAGATGAGTAGTATGGGTGAGCTGTCTTATTTCCTTGGTCTTCAAGTGAAACAAGATGCTGATGGCATCTTCATCTCCCAATCTAAATATGCCAAGGAATTGATAAAGAAGTTTGGGATGACAGATGCTTCAGCAATGCACACTCCTATGGATACTAATGTAGTTATTGATTCTGATGATAAGGGAAAGCCTGTTGATCAGAAAAATTATAGGGCTATTGTTGGTTCCCTATTATATTTAACTGCAAGTAGGCCTGATATAATGTTTGCCACATACCTATGTGCTAGATTTCAGGTCAACCCCAAGGAATCTCATTTAACTCTTCTCAAGAGAATCTTAAGATACTTGAAGGGATGCCAAGATTTAGGATTCTGGTATCCAGCTGAATCAGAATTTAAGTTGATTGGATACTCAGATGCTGACTATGCTGGTTGTAGAGTTGATAGGAAGAGCACCTCAGGGACTTGTCAGTTCCTAGGTGAGAGATTAGTCTCATGGTTTTGCAAAAAGCAGACTTCTGTTTCAACTTCAACTACAGAGGCTGAATATATAGCAACTGCTAGTTGCTGTTCACAGATTCTGTGGATTCAAAATCAACTCTTGGATTATGGGTACACACACAAAAACACCAAAATTATGTGTGACAGTACCAGTGTTATCTCCATAGCACAAAATCCTGTGCACCATTCTAGGACTAAGCACATTGACATTAGACACCATTTTCTTAGAGACTGTGTTGACAAGAATAAGATAAATCTCGAGTTTATACCCACAGATCTTCAGAGAAGTGATATTTTCACAAAGCCTTTAAATGAACAGAAACATCTATTCTTTTTGAATCAACTAGACATGATGAATGGATCAGACATAGTGAAAAATCTGCTAAGTTGAAATCTGTTCTGAGATCGTCGAACGGCGTTCGAAGATCGTCGAACAGGTTGAGCTAAATTGTCGACCCTAGGTCTACGACAACTCGTTGCGTTTAGAGACAGAAATCGTCGATCGACGATCGACGACTCTGCTTCGGAAATCGATCGTCGACCGACGATCGACGACCAATTTTCTTGATCTTCATTCAGAGATCGACGACTTTCGTTTACTTCTAAACGATCGTCTATTTAGGTCTGAAGATCGTCGACGGAGCTCGCCGTTTCATATTCTTCTTCCAGAACTATTTCGAGCTCTCGTCCCGCGCTTTCTCCCTCTCTTCTTGCAATTTCTCTCATCAACTCCATGGCGATTTCCTCCGCAACCTTATCCGTGATGAAGTTCAATGCAGGCTTAAGTGTTGACTTCGATTCCTTCAGTGACAGTGAACCAGTTTTCAAAGAAATGTTGCAGTTGTGCGATGAACAAGGACTCAAAAATCTTATGACTACAACAATCAAACTGCACCTATCAGAAATCAAGGAATGGGTGTATACATCGTCTTCTGATGACAAAGAGATGAAAGGATCAATCGGCGGCGTGGAGGTAATTCCCCTCCCGATATTCTAACTGAAATTTTTGAGTTAAAGAATGGCTCTGATGAGTATGAGCAAGATTCTGCTGAGTACGGAAGGATGCTGTTGGAAATGGGTCATGCAGAAGGCATCCCATCCAAGCTCCTGAAGGTAAACCTATCTGTTGGTTTCAAGTTTTTGGCGGATCTGGTTGGAAAAGTGCTGCTTGGAAAGCACTCAGCTCATGAAAACATCAACCGGCAACAGTTTTCCTTGATGTCAGCCATTGTGAATAAGAAGGAAATAAATTAGGCTGGATTGTTGTTTGATTTGATCAGGAAGAAGAACAATAAGAAAGAGGTAACTCAAGGAAGGTTGATCGTGTTCTTTCTATCAAAGAAAGCTTCCCAGCTATTAGGCTCTGTTCCTACAGCGATCAATGCCAGCAAAAGGATCGATTCTTCCCTGTTTGCTAAGCGGAAAAGTGTTATTCAGAAACCCTCCAAGGCAAAGTCTGCTCCTATAACATCTGAGAGCACAAGGGCTTCTGAATCCACTTCCCACCCTGATGAGAAAATCCTGCCTTACCCTCCTTGCCATCCACCTCCATTGCAACTCATTCTTCTCCTGTGAACAATCCATCACAACAGAATTCTCACTGATTTCTCCTACTCCAGCTCATCTAGCTGATATACCCAATCTCAACATAGATTCTTTGTTCAATCTGCTTTCTCCATCTCTCTCCCCAGCTATCTCAAATCATCAATCACCCATTCATGATCATCTATCTCATCACAATTCCCCACTTGATGAAGCCCCTGCTCAGAAAACCATCAATTCTGATGATGCCCTTTCTAGCATTTCTCCATCATTTCATATTACACCAGAATTCATTGCATCTGTCCTAGACCTCATAACTCCTTCCATCAAAGCCATGATAGCTGAGGCCATTGCTCCTCTTGCTTTATCTATCTCTTCTCTTACTGCCTCCATTTCCACCCTCACAGACCCTTCTTCATCTAGGGGCCTGGGTTTAGTTCTCACTGAACCCAGGCAGGGGGAGATGCTCGATGAAGATTATTCAGGCCCTACTTTGGAGTTAGAAAGATTTCCAGAGTTAGAAAGATTTTCAGTTTCAACTCCAGATGCAGTTGTTTCAGCTCCAGATACAATTGTTCAAGATTCTGTTCAGAAGATAGTTGAAGATTCTGATGCTCTAGTAGTTTTGGAAGCAGAACTGGATGCATTCCTTGACTCAGATGATGAGTCATCCTGTGGAGACCTTTATAATCCTATCTCCTCCCCTTGTTATTTTGATCCTCTTCAGGCCATTGTGTGCTACCAGAGACCAATGTGCCTTCAGCTTTTGGATAGCTTTGTTATTTCTGAAGCAATAACTGAAGTAACCTTTGCCCTCAAATTCTGTCTTGAGGAGATTTCTACACCTATTATTGCCAGACATCTAGAAGGGATCATCACCTCTTTCCTTGAAGATAAATGGAATTCAGTAGAGCTTTCAGTTAAAAGTGTGCCAGTTGTAGCTCCAGAAGCTGAGTCTGCACCATCTACTCTTTGGGATGATACTCCAGGTCCAGATTTGGACTCTCTCCTGGCCCAAGACATTCTAAAAGAAGAAAAAGAAAAAGCTCTTCTACAAGCTAAAGAGAAAGAAGAGGCTATGTTAAAGGAAATTGATGATTTGTATGCAGAACCTCAACCCTCACATTCTGAGGATGAAGATAAAGATTCTGACGATTCTAATGGTAAAAAGAAAAAGAAAAGGTCTGTTCAAAAGAAAAGGAAAGCTACAGCTCCAGCTCCTTCTAATCAAGATAATGATATTCCTTACTACATCTTGAAAGGAATTGATCCCAAGGCTAAAAATTTTGAGGCTTGGATGTGGTACTCTAAGAATGAACATAAAGCAAGGAAGAAGAGCAGGAAGTACTCTCCTCCTACCAAGGGAATTCAGAGAGGTCCTCCTCCTCCCTCTGCTGGTGCCTCAGGAAATATTGCTCCCAAATTTTTTGCTCCGTCAGCCAGGCAAAATCATCCCTATACCTATCAGAGAAAGGGAAGGCATCCCCCTCCAAGCAGTTCTAGTGATCAGAGGCACTCTAAAAGGTCAAACATTCAAAGAGAGCAAGTTAAGGAAGTTGTATATCAACAACCCACCTTCTCTCCTCCTCCAGCCTCTAGATCACCTTCAAAGGTAAAACCTGCTCAGGCCAAACCAGCAAATTTCAAAGGAAAAAGAGTTATATATTCTGATAAATCAAGCAAAAAGTATGCTGAGTTTGCTCCTCCATCAAGTCTTATAATTCAAGAGCCAGCAGATATAAAGATTAAGCCAGTTCAAGTGCAAACTGAGAGTTTCTTAACTCAATCAGTAAAATTCAAGACTATAAATCCATTGGATCCTTCTGATGAGAATGCCTATGAAAGTCAAGAGCTTGATCCTAACTATAAAATGGCTAGACTGTTAGAATTGGTTGGATCTACACAAATGAAGAAAGCTAAAGCTGAAGGAAAAGATATCTCAGGATTCTCTGCCATGTCAAAATACAGAGAGAAAGAACTGGACAAATTTCAAGTCAGTTCAGAAGTGTTTGATGCTTCCAAGTATATGGAGAAATATCCTGAAGCTGTTCTACCCAAAGCTGGAGAGCTAAAGATAATTGGAGAGCAGGACTTGAAGCTGTCAAAGAAAGATGCTTTTGATCCTAATAGGGAAATCTCATTCTCTCCTGCTACTTCTACTCTTCCTTCAGATTCCGTTGACAAACAATTGTGACTTCTGTGTTGCTTATCTATTTCATCTGTTTGATGATTTATCCGTTGCTGTTTATTTTATCTGATTATCTTAGTTTTGTTAGTGTTTGAGTGACATCACCCAAATAGGGGGAGATTGTTGGTTCCCAAGTTTTTGATTTGGGCCATGTCATCTCAATTAAGCTTAATTGACCCAAGATTTATCTATGGTCAATGGTTAGACTAATTGTTAGTCTACCATAGGTTTAGTTAGGATAGACCCAGATAGGATAGTTGAGATTGGATAGAAATAGAAATTTTGTTTAGTAGAATTGTGCTCGACGATAGTCGATTGTCGCTCGATGATCTTCGAATGATGATCGACGATCTCAGAGTCATATGAACTCTGAAGTGAGATCGACGATCTGCTTGTTCAGATCGACGATCGTGTTGCCCTGGTCGACGATTTCTGTGAAGATAGTTTTTCTTCAGGTCGACGATCTGCTTGTTCAGATCGACGATCTTCGTTCTCTGGTTGACATTTTCTGTCTACTATTATCTGTATTCTTTTCATTTGAATTATTGATTTATTTTCTCTTGTTTAAGACATATGCTATTCAGATATTCTGCTTAATTTAATGTCTATATTTCTTTGCTTATTTGTAATATCCCTTGTGCATTAATTGAAAGATTTTGACAGAATAAAGTTGTTTGTTTTATTAGAGGAAATCGTGTTTTTCTAACAGCTGTAATATAGCTGTTATGCCTTACTTCCTGTGCCAGTTTATAAAGTCAATTTTATAGGATATTTTAATATCCTTAATTCCTTTTTAGGAATGACAGAAGATTTCTGGCGCAGTTTCTTTATTTGTTTTATTGTATTATATGGAAAAATCTATCAGTGCAGGGCTCGAGGCAATATTTAAAGATGAGAATTTTCTATATTATCAGTGCTAACGGTTGAATACAATAGAAGAAACATACAACTACACAATACAATTCAAAGAGACACAGAACCAGAATTCTCAAGAGAGAAAAAGAATTTGTTCTTCTGCTGCTTCCTGAGTTCATCCTATCTTCAGGAAAATCAACACTCAGTGCTCAAGCTTTCAAGAAGAACTCTCCTCCCAGATTGCAAAGCTGCTGAAGAAGAACAACCATCAACATCTTGAGTCTTCTTCAAAGCTGCATCAGAAAAGTCTTCAAAGCAATCTGGAGTTCCTATACCCTGAAGCAAAGCTTCTTCCTGGACATTCTCTAAGCTAGGGGGAGCTTTGATTTTCTCAGAGCAATCCACTAGCTTCTCTGAACACCAAGAAGACACCTTCAACTCTTTCCCTTAACCTCCTGTAAAAGGGTTATTACTCCCTTCAAAAGTGAACCTTTGGTTGCAGGGCACATGATCAAAAACCTGTGTGTTTGGTTCTTAGGCACCTGATCAAAAGCCTGAAGGGTTTCCAGATCTACCTGAAGTAGATCTTGTGGTGGCAGGGCACCTACACAAAAACCTGTAGTGAATTCCTACTAGGGTGGTAGAGGAGTGGATGTACCCAATTAGGGAACCACTATAAATCTCTTTTGTTGTCTGGTTGTTTACTTTAATTGATGCACCGTGGCTGCGATAGATATAACTAGGTTGCTAGTTGCTGTGTTAGGTATAAAGCTCAACTAAAACTTCAGTTAGCTTGTTTTTATTCACTACACTCTGATAGGCTTTAGGTTTAAAGCTTTTATATTTTATTTCCATAATTTGCTCAAGAGAAGTGTTTAGAGTCTCTTAATTTTTGTATACTCTATTCACCCCCCCTCTAGAGTAGTAAGTATCTTATCCCTTCTCTTTCACTTAGCTCAGATGAGCCTCTGCCTCCCCTCCATAAAGAGAATGTTGAAGAGCCATCCAAGGAACCATCTCTTACACCATCTCCAAAGTCACCTATTGATCACTCCCCAACTACAGAGAAATAATAAGAGACAATTCTGCTTTCAGATGAGAATGAACAGTCATCAAAACCAGTTGAAACACCCCTAAGGAGATTGGATTTCTCTCTTCCCACCTTCACTGGTGAGGAAGGAGATGTACTGATTCATACTTCAAGAGCTCAGAGCTCTGTAGTAGTTGAAGAAATTCCTCCCTGGACTGCCCCTCCTCCTCTAGCTTTTGTTACTCCTCTTGCTACTGCTACACCTGCTACAGTTGATATTCTTGGTAAGATTGAATAGATGCTGCTAGAACATAGAAAGTATTTTTATGATTCTCTGAAAGCTGTTCAAGATAAAGTTTCTGATCTATAAAAAGAAATGAGCCGAGGATTTGTTAAGATTCAACATAATACAGATCAGCTGAAGCATCTCTTCAATATAGGTGGACAAGCATTGGATCACACTATTACCAATGTTGGACATGTAATGGACCAAGCAGTTACTCTAGCAAATAATCAAATTCAATTAGAAAAGAAGGCCCAAGAGCACCTTATGAAGATCTGTGAAGAGGTGGGTACCTTCAATGATGAAGCCATAAAGAAGCTATGTGTAGAAATCAGAAAGGGGGAGGGAATAGTTAAAGAATAAGTTGAAAAGTATGATACCAATGTAAAGACCCTCTGGACTGAGAAAATGAATAAAATTAATAAATTTGTGCTAGCTCAGATTCAGTGTATGAAGTTTTATACATATGATACTACAGTGTGGATGTATAATCAGATATTCCCAGAATTCCAAGCTGATCCAAACATTATTCCTCACCATCTGAATCCTCTTAATGAAGACCAGCCTGCTCAGATGCCTACATTCTCTCCTAGGCCCCAAGGGGAAGCTCAACCTCCAGAATCTTACTCTCAGGTATGGGAATCTTATATTCCTCGAGATCTACCAGAAATTCAGATTCCTAAAAGAAGGAAGTATGGAGATGGAGCTTCTTTTAGTAGATCTTTTCCAAACCAAGAGGCAGAGAAAAGGAAAGCTCAGGAGTTTGCTGAAATCTAGAGTCCAACTTCCAAATCCTTGATTCTAGATACATTGAAGCTTGTTATGGATTATAATTAAAGCATGAATCTTCATTACAGCTCAACTGAATGAGAATTATATGAGAAGTCTATGACTAAGAGAAGGATCTATGACAGAGAATATGGGAGGAATAATCCAAGTGCACCATAAAGACCTTCCAAGTACTATCCCAAGCCCTTCAGCTATCAAAGGAGACAACAAGAAAAGCAAGACAGGCAGCATTAACAACAACAGCAGCAACATCAAAGATAGGAATGGTTATATATTATGAGATTGAGGAATGAATCTATGTAGAGATGATATCTTGAAATATTTCTAATTATATAATTCTTAGTTTTGATGATTATCCTTCTATTTCTAAATTTCATGCATTTTGTTCTGTGCTTACTTTTCAAATATCTAGTTCTTTTTATTTTGGTATAATTCACCTTAGTGTAGAGGGTTCTGACTTTTACAAATAGGGAGAGCTTGTTGGGTATTGTATCCACAATAACCTAGATTTGTATGAAGTCACCCTTGAACTAAGATTAATTTGGTTGTATTTGATTTCCTATTCTAGTTATGTGTTTGCATGACTTATTGCCAAGTGTAGACCAATGTCAGTCTACAGTGGGTCATCAAATACAGGACAATACAATGTAATTCCTCATTGTGTGATCCATGGTATTGACTCATGTGTAGCCTCTCTATTGGGATACACTTCTTTTTCAAGCACTTGGACTAATGAAAGAAGACTTGATGCTATTTGGAATGAGAAGGAGAAGTTTCATAAAGCTGAGAAATATTCTAAGTGTTTTACTCGAGTGGATTCATTGTACTCGAGTAGAAATCTTAGAAGCTCTCGAGTAGGTCATGTCTGAAAATGGAGTATAGGAAGTGGTTCTCGAGTAGCCTTAATCTAGCTCTCGAGTAGCCAAGTCCAGTACTCGAGTAGACCTTATCTAATTCTTGAGTGTTCAGTTTTTAGTCTCATAAAAGTTTCTAAGTACTCAATTAGTCTAGCTGAGTACTCGAGTAGTTGAGTAGCTTAATTCGAGTGATAGAAGATAGATCTCGAGAAAATTCTAAGACCACTCGAGTGGCACATCCTTGTACTCGAGTAGTTCGATTAGCACTCGAGTAGTCTAGTTTCAGTACTCGAGTGATCGACACTTTCATACATAATTTTCTCTAAGTCAAAGCTCTCGAGAAGTTTTAGTCTACCTCTCGAGAAGTATATCTAGCACTCGAGTGATCTCTAATCCACTCGAGTGATTTCTTTCTTTACTCTAGAATTTTCAGAATTAGCTCTTCTCGAGTAATCAGAATCTTTCACTCGAGAGCCAGTTAATTTACTCGAGTAGTATACTTCTTACTTGAGAAATGCTGAACCGTTTTCAGAAAATTTATTTAAGTTTCTATCAGATCAAATTTTTGAATTCCGTGATATGACTGCTCCACATGGCCATCATTAATGATAATTATTATCATTAGGGAGATCTTATAAAAGGTCTTGTCATTATGACTAACCCTAAGAGTGTTATTCTAAGTTTTTAGATCGGCCGACAGTTTCATATTCTACAGAAACCGCCGCACGTCTTCAAGATCGCCAAAGGCACTTCTTTCGATCCAAATCGATTTACAGATCAAGAGTTTCATCGTTCTCCACATACTCCTTGATCGTGTGAGTCAAAGATTCTCAGAAAAGATCTAGCCAGCGCCATCTTCTTCAATTTCTGATAAAGCCACAAAGTTCAAGAAAGAAGACCTAGTGAGAGATTTTCAGATCTGAGAAGATTACTGTTTGTATTCTACAATTTCTTTTTAATCTTGTAGGAGATTATTCTCTTAGTGTAGGAGATTTGTTCTCCGAGTTGTAGGAAGTTTTCTTCTTACGAGTGTAGATCCTTTCTGGATCGAGATTGTAGGATCGTTGTTCTGAGTGATAGGATCGTTTTGATCCGAGATTAGTGGAGTAGCCGAGTCTAGCATATTGCTAGACCGGTGAGTTATAAGTGGACGTACCCAAGATTGAGGAACCACTATAATTCTTGGTGTTGTCTGTGAATGCTTGTTTATTTCTTGTGCATTAGATCGCTAAAGTTTTTATTCCGCAAAAAGTAGCACAACTCACCTATTCACCCCTCTAGATGATTTAGGTAGACAACTTAGACGTTTTTTAGATCTCCTCGAACTTTCACTCAGGGACGAGTAACGACTGCAATAATCTTCCCGGGCTCTTACACTCCACCTTCACTCTTTGACAATCCTCACAGTTCATAGCGTAATACTTAACAGCTCTCTTCATTCCTAGACAGAACATGTTCTTCCGCAAGTCATTATACATCTTGGCAATCCCAGGATGCACCAAATATTTGGTGCAATGAGCCTCTCCCAAGAGGTCTTCCCGGATTCCACCGTCCTTGGGAATATAGAGCCTGCCACGACAATGAATGAGGCCTTCTTTCAGAGTGTACTCTTCAACAGATCCACTCTCAATTTCCTTAAACAAAGGGTCCAGAGTAGCATCCCTCCCTTGCACTGCCCGGATCCGTTCACGGATGTCACATACTATACAAAAGACAGCTAAGTATTATGTATACGTATTAGAATGATCCTAACATACCAGCGTAATCTCCATCTCCTCGATCAATCGAGTCAATTCCATAGCCATCATATGAGATTCAGGGCTCGACGCTGGTACCTTCCTGCTTAATGCATCTGCTACAGAGTTAGCTTTGCGGGGTGGTAGTTCAACGTAAACACATAATCTCACAAGAACTCTAACCACCGCCGAAGCCTCAAATTCAACTCCTTCTGAGTATGAACATATTTCAAATTCTTATGATCTGAGAAAATCTTGCAGTAAACTCCATAGAGGTAGTGCCTCCAAATATTTAGGGAGAAGATCGACCACTGGCCCCAATTCTAAGTCATGCATTGGATAATTAATCCAATGCTTCTTCAGCTGTCTTGAAGCGTAAGCAATCACATGCCTCACACTGAGGTGTCCACTCATATGACATACCTTTCTTTGTCAGGGCATTGAGAGGAACGGCGATCTTCAAAAATCCCTATACAAACTTGCGATAATACCCTGCAAGTCCAAGAAAAATTCGCACGTCGGCCGCCGACCTCAAAGGCGACCACTTTTTCACAACACGCACCTTGGTCGGGTCTACTGCTAATGCAGCACCACTAATAACATGGCCCAAGAAAGCAACTTCTTGGAGCCAAAACTCACACTTGCTGAACTTAGCCAACAAGGAGTGCTCTCTTAACTTCTCCAATGCTAAGACCAAGTGCTCCGCATGATCCTTCTCCATCTTCGAGTAGACCAACACGTCGGCGATGAAGATGATGACGAATATGTCCAGATACGGACCAAACACCCTATTCATCAAGCTCATGAATGCGGAGGGGGCGTTTGTGAGTCCAAACGGCATCACTGTGAACTCATACATGCCATACCTTAAACTAAAGGCCGTCTTCGAATATCTTCCTCTTTAACTCTTAACTGATAGTACCCGATCGTAAATTCAACTTGTAAAACCAATGCACCCCAGCCAACTGATCGAAAAACTCGTCGATCTGGGGCAAAGGATAAGTGTTTCGCACGGTCAACCAGTTAAGCTCCGGGCAATTTATACACAACTGAAGCGACCCATCCTTCTTCTTTACGAAAAACATTGGCGCACCCCATGGCGATGAACTGGCATGAACAAATCCAGAATCTACCAACTCCTGAAGCTACACCCGAAACTCTGCTAGCTCCCTCGGGGCCATCCTGTATGGGGTTTGAGAGACGAGTTTGGCACCCGGTACTAGTTTTATCTAAAAGTCAACTTCCCTATGTGGGGGTAATCCTGGCATCTTCCCCGGAAAAACATCTTGAAAGTCCCGAACTACGGGCACATCCGCTACGCTGCCCACTTCGTTCTTCATCTCAAAGATTATAGCAAAAACTTCGTCTCCCTGCGCATAGGCCCTGATGGCCTGAATAGAGGATATTAGCGCACGTGGTATGGATTTAACACCTTGGAATACGATCTCTGAATCCCTAAGTGTCAACGTGATCTCCTTTGCTTCACAGTCGATCTGGGCCTTGGTCCACTCCAGCCAGGTCATGCCTAAAGCAAGATCGAACACATGTAGTAGCAACAATATTGTCGAGGTTTCAAAAACTTTCTTCCTATGTACACATCTAGGGTGCATTTTGCAGATGCATTTATCATGGAGTCGTCAGGGAGTTGTACTCACTGGTTGGATCTGGCGTAATGTCACGCCCCTTCCAATTCCTTCATGAAATATGACAAGACGTATGTGTGTGTCGCACCCGTATCAAACAGGGTATAGGCGGGCTGTTGAAATATTTTTAGTGAAAGTGGCGGTGTGGGCGGCCGGAGTGATCTGTCTATGCGGTCTGTGCAGACAGTTATGACGGCTAGTCAGGTCGGCATAGCAGTGTCAGACAGTTTGTTCCCTAGATTTTTCCGGGCGGAAAGGATGGTTATCCGCGCAGTTTGCCAGTTTTTGCGGACTAGTTTGGCCCGCCGGTTTTGTGCATACTGGTATTTGTATCCGCTTGTGCTATGTTCACACCAGGTATGGCTGGTGGTGTGGACTTGGTCTTGTTTTGTACCAAGTTCAGTTGTGCTCAGTCTGGGAGGTCGCGCGGTTAGCGCCACTGATTTCTATGTCCGCCAAGTTCGGCAGCTGTTAGCCTTGTATGCTTAGGTTGCGGGCTTGGAGTGTGTGGACTACAGTAGTGTCCGTAGGTGCGTGCGGACTGGAGCTATGTCCGCTTGTGTGCGGATTGGTGGTTTTCTACAGGGTCCTCTTGTGTGTTGGTCCAGACTTGGTGGTTTGTTCGGCTTTGTCACGATGGACTTATTTTGTGTTCGCAATTGTGTGGACTCATTCAGTGCTCTCCGCGAGATAGTGTGGTGATCCTACTGGCTAGGGTGGTGATCATACTCCTCTTCATGCCTATAAATACGACACCCTATCACATCAACAGTACATCTGAATGAACAGTAAGTGAGCCCGGGTGGTTATTGCGGATAGGATTTTCTATTCGTGCGGTTTGGAGAGTTGACCAATTTTTGCTGTGCAGGTTGTGCGGATAGCGTTGGAAAACTAGAGACTTGGTTCTGATTTTGATCAGAGACAGTGCGGACTCTGTGGTTAGCAACTAGTAGTTAGCAGTAGGTCGCGGAATACGACTAGGCAGTCTTATCTTCTGAAACTCTTTCCCAGTTCATAAGTTGTCCACTTCTGGCGGCTTGTTCAGTTTGGCAGCAGTGTTCGCGGCAGTCTGGCGGCTAGGTGACCTCACGGTCTGGCGGCTTGCAGATCAGCGGACAGAGTTATATTTTCAGCTTTTGAATAATGGGTTGTCTGCGCTGCTAGGTTGCGGTCTGGCGACTTGGCAACTTAAGCGGACTCCGTAGGCAGCTCGGCAGGGTCGGCGACTTCTCATTGAGAAAGCACGGCTTGTTTGTTCTTGTAGTTTTTGCTTCCATCGGGTACATTGGTGAATCATGTCTCTCTATGTATGCCTTACTTTGTAAAAAAATTTTGATAGTACAAGATTCTTGCTCTTCTGTTTGCAAATGGTTTATTTGGCTTCAGATAGGTTGAGCGTTCTTGTGCCTGGTTTCCCGTTTTCCGCGATTCAAAATTTTTTTACATGGTATCAAAAAGAACAGAGGCTTGAGTAGCAATCAACCGACAATTTACTTTTTTGCTTCTAGAAGTCTAAGTTAACCAAGGATAGTGCAATGGAAGGAGGATTTGCAAGGTGTCTTGGAATTGAGCCTCTTACATCGACTAACTTCAAGAAGTGGAAGTCGTGTATGGAAAGCTATCTTCTGGGGGAGGACCTATGAGAGGTCATTTGTGGAGATGACAGACAAGAAGTTACTACTGCTACTGGAAATGCTAATGCGGTGAGATCTTGGAGGAAGACAAATACAAAAGCAGAGTTTACACTCAAGCGGGTTATCTCACCAGAACTCTTTGACCACATCATTGGATGTAAGCCAGCTGCGGAGATTGGACTTCCCTCGATGGGTTGTTCAACATGAAGAATGTAGCTCGGCTACAATTCCTGGATAATGAGTTGGCGAGAGCCACTCAAGGAGATTTGCCCATCTCAACGTTCTTCTTGAAGATGAAGAACATGTGCGCTGAGATTTCAGCGTTGGACCCTGTTGAGCCTATTTCGGAAGCAAAGTTGAAAAGGCGCACAATCAACAGTTTGCGGAAGGAGTATGTGTCCTTTATTACTTCTGTTCAAGGCTGGGCCACTCAACCGTCTTTGCTGGAGCTGGATAAACTATTAGCTTCGCAGGAGAGCTTAGCTAGACAGATGGCTGGAGTTACTATCTCAGAAGGAGGTAGTGAGGCGCTTTTATCAGGGAAGAAGAAGAGATAGGAGAAGAAGAAGAAGCTAGTTGCTGATGATGGTCCTTCAACTTCATATCAGCAAGAGAGGAGTAATCTCCTAAGCGTGATTGGAAGAAGAAGGAAGGGCTCAAGTGTTTTCGATGTGACCAGCTGGGTCATTTCAAGAAGAACTGCAAGGTCAAGCTGCAACTGGGACATGTTGCAGATAAAGAGTAAGCTGGTTCCAGTGCCGAGGAAGCTAGATGGGAGAATGCGTTCATAACGGGCACGTGTGTCCGTGCCTTATCCATCATCGACTACAAAGATGACTGAATCGTGGACTCAAGGTGTGGTCACCACCTCACTGGAGATGAGTCAAGGTTCTCCTCTTTGCACATGTTCTCAGGTAATGAAGCTATCATAACTACTAATGATACAGTTCACGCAGTCGATAAGGAGGGTGTCGTTTCTTTAGGTAGTGATAATGGTTCACTCACCTTGAGTAGTGTCTATCACGTACCGTGCATGAAGAAGAACCTCTTCTTAGCGATCAACGTAGTGGATGCGGGATATCACGTTCTCCTCAGTCCGATAGAAGTGAAGTTTCTCCGCAACGTGACAGCGGTAAATGCGGACGTTGCTCATGTAGGGAGAAGGGTAAGGGACTTATTTGTACTATCAACAAGTTTCTATGTTGATTGGATGAGGGTCAATGATAGTGATGCTATCTGGCCTGAGCGACTAAGATACGTTGGGATGGACAAGTTGAAAGCTATGGCAGTGAGGAGTCTGGTTAAAGGCTTGCCTAAGTTGTCATCCTTCGGCGATGGTCATGTCTATGTGGAGTGTCAATATGGAAAGGCTCATCGCCTTCCGTTTGACAAGCCGCAGACCAGGAGTAAAGAAACATTGGAGTGTTTCCATTGTGATATGATGGGGCCAACCATCACCGCCAGCCTTGGAGGCAACATGTACATGCTTGTGTTGACTGATGACTACTCGAGGTACACTTGGGTGTACTTCATGAAGGAGAAGTCGGACACATTCCTTTGTTTGTGTTGTTCAAGGAGTTGGTAGAGGGATGGCTTGGCCTGTGGATCAAGACATTGAGAACGAACAATGTAGGTGAGTTCATTTCACTGAGTACTCTAACTTCTGCAGGAAGCACGTTATCCGGAGAGAGCTCACTTATGCTCACACTCCACAATAAAATGAAGTAGTAGAGTGGAAGATCCGTCATCTGACGGAGACTTGCAAGTGTTGGCTTCATTTCAAAGGCATTATGAGGTCCTTCTAGGCGGAAGGGAAGGTCTGTCCAATATATATCATCAATCAGATGCCTCTAAGTCTGATCAACATGAAGTCTTCACATGAGATGATGTTTAAGGAGAAGAATGGAGTTGGACACCTTCGGGTGTTCAGATTGACCTGCTACATACACATTCTGGATTCTCTCAGGACAAAGCTGGATCCGAAGGCGAGGAAGCTTGTCTTCGTGGGCTATGTAAAAATTTGAGATTCACGGAAAACGGGAAACCAAGCTCAGGAACACACAACCAATCCGAGTCCAAGTAAGCCAGATACAAACAGAAGAGCAAGAACCTTGTACTATCATAAAAACTTTACAAGAAGAGGTATACATGGCAAGACATGATTCGCCAATATACCCGATGGAAGCAGAAAAAATACAAGGCAAGAAGTTAGCCGCGCGGACTCAAAGAGTAACTACCGAATCTACTGTTAACCGCTAAGGAGTCCGCTGAAACTACTAAGTCTCCAAACCGCAACCTAGCCGCGTGGACTGCCCGTTATTCCAATGCTGAGCTAACTCTGAACGCTGATCTACAAGCCGCCTAACCACACGGTCACCTAGCCGCCAGATCACGCGAACTACTACTGCCGAACTAAACAAGCCGCCAGATGCAAACATCTTATTGAACTGGGAAAGAAGTTGTAGAAGAGAAGACCGACTGGTCGTAAGTCATGACCTACTACTAATCGGTGGTTGCAAACTGCAGAGTTCGCACTGTCCCTGACCAAAGTCTGAACCTAATCCCTGGCTTCTCAGCGCTATCCGCACAACCTGCACAGCATAAACCGGTCAAACTCTTCAAACCGCGCGGATAGAAAATCCAGGTTCACATACTGTTCACTCAGTGTTATTGTTGATGTGGCAGGGGGTCCTATTTATAGGTGTGGAGTGGAGTTTTATACAGCTCTAGCTGATAGGATGAGTACCCTATCTCGGGGAAAGCATCAATAAATCGCTTGGACACCACGATTAGGCCAGATAGCCAGTCTGCCGAGGTCGCACCACCACAGCAGGATATCCAGCCAATCTTTCATAGCACCAAAGCAACACTTGGTCGCCAAACAGGCGGACACAACAAATACTCCCCAGTCCGCAGTCCTGCGAAGACCGCTCTAGCCCGTACTCCCTAGTTCGCAACCAGAGCACGACTGACTGCTGCCGAGCTCAGCAGACAAAGAACCTGACCACACTAATCGCACAACCTCATGGACTGAGCAATCCTATACTTGGTGCAGATCTAGACCAATTCCACATCACTGGGCATCCCAGGTGAGAACACAGCACCAGCAGAAACACAGATCAGTCCACACAAAGTTGGCGGACTCAGGAACCAATTTGCACAAACCGACAAACTTAGTGGATAACCATCCTATCCGCTCGGCCACCTCAGGGAATAGACCGACAACCACTTCTAAGCTGTCCTGACTGGACGCCACCCCCTGTTCGCACAGGCCGTGCAGACAGACCGCCTTGGCCGCCCACTTTCACTTCAAAAAAATTCAACACTCCCACTTGAAGTGAGAAGTGGAGACCAGCCCTAGCAATCCCCGAAACCGAGTTAATGGACCCTTTGGCAGCAGCTTCGTGAAGATGTCTGCAATGTTGTCCTCGCTCCGCACATGTCCAACCACAAGAGATCCCTCTAACACCTTTTACCGAATGAAATGGTGCTCAATATCAATGTGCTTGAAACGTGCAAGACAGACTGAATTATTAACCAGTTTAAGGGCACTTTCATTGTCACTGCGTAGTAGAGTGGGACAACGCACTTCTTCATGGACGTCCTCTACAAGCCTCGTAAGCTAGAAGGCTTCCCAAGCTGCCAAGGCTGAAGCCTTGTACTCTGCTTCCGTAGTAGAGACAGACACATAATCCTGCTTCTTGCTGCACCACGAGATACCCGTTGATCCACATGTGAAGACGTAACTGTATGTTGACTTCCGGTCATATGAATCTCCCCCATAATCAGCATCTATATAACTGTATAGGTTGAAGCCCGTGTCTCTCCTATAAAGGGAGACCCATATCAAAAGTGGGCTTTACGTACTTCAGAATGCTCCTTGCAGCCATCAGATGAGGCTTCCAAAGTTCCACCATATACCGACTTACTTGGGCTACAACGTATGCAATGTCTAGCCTCATAATTGTCATGTAGATAAGGCTCCCGACTAGAGCATGAAACACTAAAGGATCTGGAAGTGTCCTCCTCTCATCTCATTGAAGCTTGATTCCAACATCAAGTGGAGTAGAGCTTCTCTTCCCTTCCTGCATGCCTAACCACTGAACGATCCGATCCGCATAGCCTCTTTGGGAAATGAGTATACCGTTCTCTTTCCTCTCCACCTTAAGTCCATGGAAGTGGTGGAGCTCAGCCAAGTTCTTCATCTCGAACTGAATGGCTAGCTCTGCCCTAATCATAGCCACCTCCTCCTCGCAGTTTCCCATGACAATCATATCGTCCATGTACAGCAGTACTAATACATAAAGCTCCCCCTTCTTCTTTATGAACGGGCTCGTATCTGAATTAGAGGCAAAATACCGAAGAATTGGAGGTATTCTGCGATCTTCCCATACCATGCCCTCGGAGCGTGCTTCAAGCCGTAAAAGGCATTCCTGAGCTTGTAGACATATGCTAGATGATCTTCAGACATGTATCCTGGTGGCTAAACTATGAAGATGTATTTATCTATCTCTCCGTAAAGAAAAGCATTCTTTACGTCTAGCTGACACATCTTCCAACATTGGCAAGCCGCCAAGGCAATCACCACCCGAACTAAAGTCATCTTGGCAATAGGACTAAATGTATCTTCATAGTCTTCTTCGTACTGCTGAGAAAATCCTCGAGCTACAAAGCTAAAGTTGTACCGCTCGATGCTCCCATACACCTTCTTCTTCAGCTTATAGACCCACTTGCACGTCACAGGAGTAACACCTTTGACCATGGGCACAAGGTCTCACATCTCATTTTTCCTGAGGGCAGCAATCTCCTCACCCATGGCGTTATCTCACTCCTTGACTCCAGTGGCTTCTTCAAATCTTGAAGGTTCTCGCTCATCCAGAGAGCCTGCGAAGAAACAAGAGACCAAGCTCACCGTGTTTCCTTCGCTATAACGAGCCGGTGGTTTGATGGTCCTCTTCGATCTCCGAAGAGTCTGACCTTTGCTAACCTCCTCCACTGCTTCTTTTGAATCAGCTCTGTTCCCGGGCACACTAGGAGCATCGCTCCCCCGTCTTCCTGAACTAAAAGCCTTCGCCACAGAGCTAGAAACACCTGGAGCTCCTAGTGACACAAGCAGCTCCACTAGAAGATCCTTAGCAGCCTCCTCTTGCATTCCATCTAATCTTCTTTCCTGCAACTCCACAAAGGATCCACCTCCATATGACGTCAGCTCATCGAAGACCATGTCTCTCGAGACAACGAGCTTCTTCGTCAATGTATCCATACACTTCCATCCCTTCTTACGCTTGTCATACCCACAAAGACGAGCTTCCTTGCCTTCAGATCTAGCTTTGTCCTGAGAGCATCCAGGATGTGTACATAGCAGGTCAATCCAAACACCTGAAGGTGTCCAACTCTAGGCTTCTCATTAAACATCATCTCATGAGGAGACTTCATGTTGATCGGACTCAGAGGCATCTGATTGATTACATAAGTTGCACAGACCATCTCTTCCTCCTAGAAGGACCTTGAAATGCCTTTGGCATGAATCCAACACTTGTAGGTCTCCGTCAAATGATGGATCTTCCGCTCAGTTAGTTCATTTTTTTGTGGATTATGATCTCCCTCTAGATGTTGTGCTTCCTGCAGAAGTTAGATAACTCAGTTGAAATGAACTCACCTCTGTTATCTGTTCTCAACTTCTTGACTCGCAGGCTAAGTCGGGCCTACACCAGCTCCTTGAACTCCACAAAAAAATAGAACGCGTCTGACTTCTCCTTCATAAAGTACACCCAAGTGTACCTCGTGTAATCATCAATCAAAACCATCTTGTATCTGCTGCCTCCAAGACTAGATGTGACGGTCGCCCCATCAGATCACCATGGATACACTGCAATAGTGCTTTACACCTGGTCTGCGACTTGTCAAACGAAAGACGATGAGCCTTTCCATGTTGACATCCCGCGTAGACATAACCGTCGCCGAAGGATGACAACCAAGTCAAGACTTTCACAAGGCTCTTAACTGTCATGGCTTTCAGCTTGTTCATCCCAACATATCCCAGCCGCTCATACCAGATAACTGCACTATCATTGGTCCTCATTCAATCAACATAGGAACTTGTTGACAATACAAACAAATCCCTTACCCTTCTCCATACATGAGCAATGTCTGTATTAACCGCTGACATGTTGCAGAGAAATTTCACTTCTGTTGGGCTGAACAAAACGTGACAGCATGCATCCACTGCATTGGTCACTGAGAAGAGGTTCTTTTTCATGTTTGGTACATGATAGACACTCTTCAACGTGAGTGGACCATTATCAGTACCTAAAGAAATGTCAACCTCCTTCTAGACTGCATGAACTGTATCATCAACAGTTATGATATCTTCGTTACTTGAGAACGCGTGCCGAGAGGAGAACTTCGACTCATCCCCGGTGAGGTGGTGACCACACCCCGAGTCCACAATCCAGTCATCTTTGTAGTCGATGGTAGACAATGCACGGACACACATGCCCGTCAAGAACACATTCCCCCATCTGGCTTCCTCAGCACTGGAACCAGCTTCCTCTTTGTCTACAACATGCTCAGGCTGTAGCTTGTACTTGTCGTCCTTATTGAAGTGACTTGACTGGTTGCATATATATCACTTAAGTCAATCCTTCTTCTTCTTCCAATCACGCTTAGGGGCAGCACTCCCTTCTTGTTGATAAGAAGTTGAAGGACCATCACCAGCATCTGTCTTCTTCTTCTCCCACCTCTTCTTCTTCCTTGAGAAAAGCGCCTTACTTCCTCCTTTAGAGACAGTGACTCCGGCCATCTATCTAGCTAAGCTCTCTTGCGAAGCTAGATGGTTCTCCAGCTCTAGAAAAGATAGCTGAGTGGCCTAGCCTTGAACAGAGGTGACAAAGGCAACATACTCCTTCCGCAAACCGTGGATTATGTGCCTCTTCAGCTTCGCCTCCAAAATAGGCTCATTAGGGTCCAACGCTGAAATCTCAGCGCACAAATTCTTCATCTTCAAGAAAAACGTCGAGATGGGAAGATCTCCTAGAGTGGCTCTATCCAACTCATTCTCCAAAAATTGTAGTCTTTCTACATTCTTCCTATTGAACAATCCATCGAGGGAAGTCCAAATCTCTACAGCAGACCGACATCCTATGATGAGGTCGAAGAGTTCCGGTGAGATAGCCCGCTTGATACTAAACTCTGCTTTTGCATTTGTCTTCCTCCAAGCTCTCACTGCTTCAGTACCTGCAGCAGTAGTAACCTCTTGCCTTTTGTCTCTGTAGATAACCTCCCAGAGGTCCTCGCAATGAAGATAGCTTTCCATACATGACTTCCAGTTCCTAAAGTTAGTGGATGTAAGAAACTTGATTCCAAGAACTCTTGCAAATCCTCCTTCCATTGCACTAACCCTGGTTCACTTAGACTCCCAGAAGTAACAAGGCAAAACTCATGTTGAATGCTGCTCAAGCCTCTGTTCCCTCTGATACCATGTAAAAATTTGAGATTCACAAAAAATAGGAAACCGGGCGTACGAACACTCATCCAATCCGAGCCCAAGTAAGCCAGATGCAAAGAGAAGAGCAAGAACCTTGTACTATCATAAAATCATTACAAGGCGAGGTATACATGGCGAGACCTGATTCGCCAATGTACCCGATGGAAGCAGAAATATACAAGGCAATAATCTAGCCGTGCGGACTCAAAGAGTAACCGCCGGCTCTGCTGCTAACCGCTAAGGAGTCCGTTGAAACTAATAAGTCGCCAAACCGCAACCTAGTCGCACGGATTGCCTTTTATTCCAATAATAAGCTAACTCTGATCGTTGATCTGCAAGCATCCTAACAGTATGGTCTCCTAGCCGCCAGATCACACGAACTGCTGCTGCTTAACTGAACAAGCCACCAGACACGGACAGCTTATTGAATTGGGAAAGAAGTTGCAGAAGAGAAGACTGGCTGGTCGCAAGTCGCAACATGCTGCTAACCGCTGGTTGCAAACCGCAGAGTCCGCACTATCCCTAACCAAAGTCAGAACCAAGTCCCTGTCTTCTCAGCGCTATCCGCGCAACCTGGACAGCACAAACCATTCAAACACTTCACACCGCGCGGATAGAAAATCATGTCTGTAGCAACTGCCTAGGTTCACTTATTATTCACTCGGTGTTATTGTTGATGTGACAGAAGGTCCTATTTATAGGTGAGGAGAGGAGTGTGATAACCGCCCTAGCCGATAGGATCACCACCCAACCTCGCGGCGAGCATCACCAGATCGATTGGACATCACGACTAGGTCAGACAGCTAGTCCGCCGAGGTCGCACCACCACAATAGGATATCTAGCCAATCCGACATGGCACCAAAGCAACACTTGGTTACCAAACAGGCGAACACTATGAATACTCCCCAGTTCACACTCATGCAAACACCGCTCTAGCCCGCACTCTCCAAGCTCGCAACAAGAGCACGACTGACTACTGCCATCATACCTAAGGGAACAGACCGACGACCACTTCTAATCTCTCCTGACAGGCTGCCACCCACTGTCTGCATAGGCCGTGCAGACAGACCTCCTAGGCCGCCCACTTTCACTTCAAAAAATTCAACAGGCTATGATGAGCGGGAGAAAGTATGGAAGTTTATGGATCCAGTGACGAAGAAGTTTATCGTTTTGAGAGACGTGATCTTCGACGAGCTGACGTCATATGGAGATGGCTCTTCTGTGGAGCTACAGGAAAGCAGGTCAGATGGCGGGGAGGAGAAGGCTGTAAAGGATCTTCTGGTGGAGCTACATGTGTCATTAGGAGCTCTAGGTGTTTATAGCTCCGGGGCGGAGCCTTCTGGTTCAGGAAGCAGGGGGAGCGATGCTCCTAGTGTGCCCGGGAACAAAGCTAATTCATAAGTAACAACGGAGGTGGTTAGCAAGGGTCAGACTCTTCGGAGATCGAATAGGACCATCAAACCACCGGCTCATTATAGCGAAGGAAATGCGATTAGCTTGGTCACTTGTTTCTTCACAGGCCCTCTAGACAAGCGAGAGTCTTCTATCTTTGAAGATGTAACATCCCATTTCCAACAAGACCCCCTAGGAGTGGGTTTTTCATGACTAAGTCAAGACAAAAACCTAGTAAGCCCAAGGAGGCCAAGTGATCCAGGCTCAAGGTGAAAATCACCTTGGTCTGCAAGTAGTAGATCAGATATTCACTTAAAACAGATTTTGGGATCGGGCATTGAGTGCGTTGAGTGCACTCAACGCCATGGGCCGAATGGCGTTGAGTGCGTCGAGTGCACTCAATGACATCTTATTCAGGAAGACCTTGGGACTCAGGCGTTGAGTGCGTCGAGTGCACTCAACGCCATAGGCCGAATGGCATTGAGTGCGTTGAGTGCACTCAATGTCATCATATTCAGGGAGGATTTTGGGGCGGGCGTTGAGTGCATCGAGTGCACTCAACGCCATAGGCCGAATGGCGTTGAGTGCGTCGAGTGCACTCAACTCCATCATATTCAAGGAGGATTTTGGGGCGGGCGTTGGGTTCGTTGAGTGCACTCAACGCTATAGGCTGGATGGCGTTGAGTGCGTCGAGTGCACTACGCCGTTTTCACTTAGCGTTTTTCTGCCAAATTTAGGGGTTGAGTGAACTCAACGCCATTGGAAGAATTGCGTCGAGTGAACTCGACGCCATAGACTGAATGGCGTCGAGAGCGTCGAGTGCACTCAACTCCATATGACTTAGATTATTTCTGGCAATGTTGGCCTGTGTGCTAGTTCGGCTGAACCGGACCGTTTCGGGAAGTGGGCTAGGATGTTTTATTTAGCCATTTCTTTTATTAAGACCTATTTAAGACTTATTTGAATAAATATTAACCGGTCAAGTGGAAGAAATGCCACATGGCCGATGGTTATGAAAATGGAGGAGAGAGAAGGCTTCAGCCATGGCCGAGAACCGGCTTTCATGGCCATTAATGGCACTTGATGCCTTGGCCTTCTTCCACTCCTCTTTTATGGCTGGGTTCAACTTCTCTAGGGAAGGGGAGGAGTTTCCATCCGTTACTTGGATGGATTGAGCCATGTTCATTCCCCCCACCACCATGACTGAATTCTCTTTAAAGGACCATTAATGGCCACCACCAGTTAGACCCCTCCCCTCCCTCATTTTAATGATTAAAAAGCTTCACAAGACTCCAAGCCTTCGTTTCCACACTTTGCCTGAAGGATACGAGAGATTTCTGTGTGTTGTTGAAGAGCGTCGGCGACACCTCCACCGCTAATGGTCTTCCGTCAATCGGCACGTCTCCAGCCCGCGAACAAGGTCCTCCCCTCCCCTATCTCTACGGGTAGATCCTAGCTTTAATTTGGATAAAGAATCGGGCTCAGTTGAGCCCGATCAGGAAGAGGTTTTCTTCCTGGTTCGCCAGATTTCGCCCCTCCGGCGGCTGCGCTGCCGCCCGGTGATGGCCACCGCCTCAACAGAGGTGGTGGTGGCGGTGACCGGCCAGGGAAGTGGCTGGATGGCCAGCGACAGCGCCTGGAATATTCTCCAGATCGGGCTAATCACGGCCCTTGGATAGAGGAAGAAGATGACCACTAGACAATAGATCTGCTTTAAGATTTGTGTTTGGTTAAATTATTAATTCCTTTTATTGTAATTTTCTGCACTGTTTACTAGATAGTTTTAAATTAAATATTAAAAATAGGTAGGCCCTTCTACAGGAAAGATTACCAACATGAAAGTTGTAGGTCGTGCAGTGTAGTTTTATTTAAAATTTAGTTGAACCCATTTGGGTAAGTGGTTTGACCACAGAACCCAGTTTGGTGGGGACTATACCTAGGCTAGACCAGATAGTATTTTGAGTGCTCCCACCAACCCAGCCCTCCAAATGACTTGAAATTTTGGATGGGGTTCACTATTACCTATACCTACAACATATCCAAAAAGGAGGATTTTTGAAAAACATTTTCCTATAGTTTTTGGAAAAATTTAATAATCAATATGCAATTTATTTAGGTGTCACAAATAACTCAAAAACCACCAAAATTTTGGAGGGTGATCTTAGGGTATATCTTAAGTCTTTGGTAAAAATCTCATCCCAATTGGGTTTGATTTGAATAGGTTTTAATGTGACCAAAGTTTGGTCTCCTAAGGGGTAAATTAGGGAAGGGAATATTTGGGGCATGGAAGGGCCAATTCTCACCCAAATGGGCTGGGACCCTGGCCAGAGCCCCATGGTCAGTAAACACACCCTCTCATGGAGTTTTAGATGGATAGGGGTGGGTTAGCCCTAGGACCCTAGTTGAACCCCTAAGGTTGCACTTTGGGGGTTTATGAAGGTCATAGGGTGGTATTTCCTTGTATGGACTGGGTATTTAGGACAAATAATTGTAGGGTGGTGAAATGCCCTAGGAAGTTATTGGGTAGTGGTTGGACACAAATACCCCTCATAAACCACTTAATAAGTATTTAGGTCTTTAGACCCAAGGAATTTTATAATGGGTCATATGACCTTGACCCTTAGTGAAAATTTGGTAGGAGTGTTTCCATAGGGACATTCATATCTGGGAATTTTGTTATGAATTTTAGATCAATAAATATAGTACATTTAGAAACCATTAAATTGTACTATCTATTTAGGAATTTCTTATGATTTAACTACTCACTGGAATCTTATTAAATTTAGTTAGAGGACCTTTTATGATGTTATAAGTATTTGTAAATTTTTGTGGAATTTTTGGAAGTCTTGTTATATAAGTTGCTTCACAAAGTGAAATTTTTCCATGTAAAACAATTTGAAATAATTTTGGTACCTAGTAAGCTTGAAAAATTCTTATATTTGCTCAGAGGTCCTATTTGGTCATTCTTAAGATTCAATAATTTTTCTGTAATTTTCTGGTGATAAATTGTAGTACTTCCTTCTTTATCCATGATTGTTGGAATTATTTTTTATTAATTAATTAGAAGCCAAAGCATTTAAGGAAAATTATGGAATTTGATATGTATTGTTAATTCTTTGTTATCTAGTGTTAATGAATTTTTGGTGGCCATTACTTGAGAAAATATTGTACATCATGTTCAATTCAAGCATTGATTAGTTTGGAAAGAAATTAATTAAATATCAAACAAATTAGGAAAATTGTGAATTACTGGATTTAGCCTAATCATGTCATGATAGACTCCTAGTAAATAGCTTATGACATTTGGATACACATTTTGGGTACTTCCCATTGTATACATCATATAGCTTAGGATGGTCTGTGTTTAGTAAAAACTGCAAGAATCATATTATGGTGCAAAATGAACTTAGGGAGATGTCATATTAGTGTATTGATTTGGAAAGTGAATAGGAGGGGTAGAGTGTTGGAATGGATAGTGTTAAGTGGTGTCCGGGATCGACGAAGGATCGTCTTTTCCGTGAAGAAGAAGAGTCAAATACACTAGGATTAGACCCAGTATAATATTAAAAGGGATCGGGATAAGGATAATAACCAATAATATTAAGTGCCTTGCGAAAGGGAACGATGGGCTTCAGCTACCATCATAGTTCCTAGTGCCCTTTGAGAGCCCTTCACGGGGTATGCCGGGAGCAGTCCTGGGCTAACTTAAACCGTAGGAATAATAAACTAAAAGAGCAACTAATATAACTAGGGTTTCACATTCACACACCTCGGTAGCTCGGGAGGTTGACTTAGTTGGTTTGATTGTCATCCGGACGGTAGGTTCGGAAGGTAGATGCACAGACGAGATAGTCCGGGGAGTCGGTGGCTCAGAAGGTCTTGGATACAGAATAAGGTGGTGGGTCTTCGGTATTGGCGGTCGTTCACGCCGACGTCGATACGTTGACTCGGCGGTGTGGGACACTTAGCCAAAGAATGTCTGGTAGATATAGCCAGCATCATTATGCGGATACTCTAGGTTGTATTCTTTTATGGGTGTATGGAAGGGCTTGGCCCGGTAGTGTGGATACCCTCCTAGGAGTGAGAGGGCGGACCCACTGTCTCCGTTTGCCACTATGGAGGTTCCTGGGAGTGAAGCTAGCTGCCCGTACAGGGGGAACTAAAGGTCTGTGCGCATAGAGTCGTGTGCGTGAGTTGCACTTGCATGAATCATAACATAGCATTTCACTACACTCATATTTGCATACAACTGACACCCCAACGTATAAATCGGTATGGGACTTTTTATACGATGGGAGCCTTGCAGAAGACCCCTTAACTTATAAGTTTATATGGGCATTCATATAAGTTAAGGTTTCTTACTTACTTTTTCTACTTTATCTTTCTTTCATATGCTGCATTTACTATTTATTTACTTTACTGCTCACTATTGTAGAACTGCTAAATTATACCTTTCTTCCTTAGCTGTTTGTACAACATGAATACCTGCTAGATTAGTTCCACTGTCATCCGCTTGCTTACTCTCCACCCTTGTAGTTTCCCTTTCCTCCTCTCCGCTCGGTGCTTAGGAGCCGTGGGGGGATGGGTAGGGGATGATAGGACTTAGTCTTTATGACTAATGGTTTTCGGATCACAACATTACAGGAGCTCCGGATGGGAGACAGCGACCAGCAGCCCAGGGACCAGCACCAGCGGAGTACGGTGCGCATGGAGGTGGGCCAGTCTAGTTCCAGAGCACCTGTGACTAGCTCCGTGAGTGATTAGTCTTTCTTATAGCTTCTGCGATGAGTGATATGTAGTGAGGACTCTTATGTACCGGGCTTGAGCCCGTTTATATTTCATCTGTACTGATCTTTTGCTGTACTCTATTCTTTCTATATTGATGGACTTGTTGTGATTTTCATTTATATATGATTCTGTGGACTTAATTATATTCAGTTTCTATTTACTTCTCTCTCTTTTATGATTGAAAAGGCCAGCAGAATTGACGTTTTGTAGTGGAGGCCTTCCTGAGTGCCGGTTTCACCGCGAAACGACAATTCTAGGCATAAGACCCCGGTGGTTTGAAAAAGAAAAAAAATGGGGTCTTACAAGTGGTATCAGAGGGAACCTCGATCGAAATAGAAGTAGTCCACAAAAACCTTGGGCCACCCCCGCGCGAGCTTAGTTTGCGTACAAACTAGCAGCGGAAGCATTGGTGTGCCCATAAGGGAAACCACATGTAAAAGTCCATTTTAACTCTTTCTTTTATTTCATTCGTACGCTATCTAACAAATGGAATTTTCCTTGCAGCCTGCGATGGACCCTACTCCACAGCAGGGGACACCTCCGGCTCCGAATATGGTTCCACCTCCGCTGGCTCCTGCTCCGTTTCAGCAGACAGAGATGGGGCAAACACTAAAGGCCATCTTGGAGACCTTTAAAGTTCAGCAAGCCCCGGCTCCACAGCAAAATCCCGGGGCCAACTGGATGAGTGTCTTCCGGGGACTTTCCCCTCCATCCTACCTGGGGAAGGAGTCGGCAGTCCGCACGGAGGAATGGTTAGATACCATCTATGAGATGCTTGCGTGGATTCGATGCCCCACTAAAGAGGCAGTTGCTTTGGCAGTCTCCTGCCTGGAGTCACATGGAAAGAGGTGGTGGAAGTCACAACTGGACACCACTTTTGCGGATATGGATTGAGCGGATATCTCTTGGGAAGAGTTCAGAGCAGCACTCCTGGGACATTTCGTACCTCAGTCGGCAAGGTACGAGTTGGAGGATAGGTTCTTGCGGTTGAGGCAGGAGAACAGGACGGTGCTGGAGTATTATCAGGAGATTACTGACCTAGCCCGCTATGCGGACTCTTACCAATTGGACGATGCTGGATATGCTTGGAGGTTCTACAAGGGGATGCATGACGACATTAGACCCTCCTCTTCATCTCCGAGGGAAGCTTGGCCAGGATTCTGGAAATGTACAAGATAAGAGAAGCAGACCAACTTACAGTCAAGAGATGGAAGAGATCGACTGGCGATGCAGTGATTGGAGGTCGTAGAGACCGTCCTCGAGGCCAGGTCATTGGAGAAAGAAGGAACAGGGATAAACCCCGTCAGGAGATTGGACAGGAGCAGAGGCATCAGGGGGTATTGGCTCCCCAACTCTTATAGATGCTGGAGATACCGAGGACAGCAGAGAAGACACCGGTATGCTTCCAGTGCAATCAGCCGGGGAATATCAAGAGGAATTGACCTATGAGACGAGCACCCCCACCACCACTTCAAGGTGCCCCACCTCCTCGGTAGTTTGGTGGTCGACGACACGACTGAGGATGAGGATATCATGGCAGAGGCCACGGGCCAAAGAGGGAGCAGGTGTATGCTCTAGATCTGGCACAACCCCGGAACCCGGAGCAGGTTATAGCAGGTATTGAAAGTCTCTAGTGTTGACTAAAACCACCTATGGGGGGGGGAATAAGTGTCGTGCAGTCTTTTGCGGAATTAAATTTACCTACACAAATTAACAAACACAGTATAGAAAACACACAAAGAATTATAGTGGTTCCCCGATTTGGGTACATCCACTTTTGCCCTTCGACCTATCTCCCACCAAGGGATGACTCGGTCACTTCTCCGAACGGATTGAAATCCAATCCTCACACTACGGAAGTAACCCTTCCAACAAAGGAGTAACAACTCCACCACCACGGGTTGCACCCAACCCTTACAACTGGGAATTAAAATTACTTTACAACAAACCAAAATTGAATGTAAAAGAAAATACAAACAAAGCTTTTGGAGATTCCGATGTCCTTCTTCGTTCGATGAAGATTTCTTGAAAGTTACGAAGTGTCCACAACCAGATTTCTCTTTTGGAGAGGATCTTGTCAAGATCGGCGGCGGCAAGTGATTGCGGCGACGATACTTTATAGATCCAAACTTCTTGACGAAGCAAGCAAGGTTTACGAACGATCTCAGTCGGATCAATCGTCTCCACCGATTCGGAATGAAGAACTAGTCTTGTTCAACGAATCGAGAGACAAGAGATCTCAAGAGAGATACGTGAGACGCTCTGCTTGCCTTGGTACTGTCGTCGGAAGATCAGAGAAGCACTGAGATCAACGGTGGCGACGAACTTGCGAGCGGCTACAGGAGATCGTCGATTTTTGCAATCGGCTAGGGCACGGCGTCGGCTGCTTTTGATTTCCGAAAAAAAATGACTTTTGAAGTTCAAAATATACGAGTATAAATACTAGAGGCCAGCCCTAAAGACCGTTGTGGGGCCCACGAGAAGAAACCCTAGCCCCGGCCTAAGCAGCGCATGGCGAGATGGTTCGGTCCAGCGAACAGAGGAAAATTGCCTAAGGTAAAATCGGCGGGAATCGTTGGTGATTCCCGTCGATGTCGGCGGGAATCACTCACGATTCCCGTCGATTCTGCCTTGACTGAATTCCTGTTGGAAAACTGTCAGCCGGAATCAGTCGGCGGGAAAGGCTGACTGATTCTCGTCGAATCGGCGGGAATCACTTACGATTCCCGTCGACTCTGCCTTGGCAGAATTCCTATTGGAAAACTGTCAGCCGGAAGAAGTCGGCGGGAATCACTGACGATTCTCGTCGAAATCGGCGAGAATCACAAGTGACTCCCGTCGAAGTCGGCGGGAATAACTTAGTGATTCCCGTCGATTTTGATATAGAAGAATTTTCTCTTCCTTCCTTTGATGACTTGGTCTTTGACCCATCTTTGCTCCTTCTGCTCTTGATCTACCTAGACCCTGTACTTGAAAATAAGTACACTCTAATAGAGAGAGCACATGTGAGTCAACACACTGATCTACTCAACGAGGGATTACGTTGCGCAGACCCGTGTATATTGACCCACTGCACCCTGACATTGGTGTGTACTTAGCATGGAATAGCTGCAAGCACAACTTGATAGAAGATCGTCAAATACATTGTCAATTCAACTTAGCTTGTTCAGGGGCTTCTTCAAATCAGGTACATTGTGGATACAATACCCAACAATCTCCCCCTATTTGAAGAAGCCTAAACCCTACAAGCTAAGGTGAATAGAACCGATGGGAATGAAAATCATAAAATGAAAATTCAGTTGAGATTGAAGTTCATTACAATTTTTCTGAGAGCATACTTAACATTGGCAGCAACCTTAGCCTTAACCGAGAGGGTAATCTCCCCATTTTCGGCTTCTGCAAATCTGGGACTTTACTTGGAGCATAATGCCCCCCTCAGTTCTTGCATTCGTGCCCGATCTTGAGTTCCTCGCTGATGCTCCCCCTTGATCCAAGAGCCTTGAGCCCTTCAGTCTTCATAGTTCAGCATGCCGAGTTCAGTTTTGAAGAGACTGAGCTTGGCCTCGTCTAGGGGCTTTGTGAAGATATCTACAATCTGCTTATCCGTGGGGACATAGCAGAGAGAGATATCTTTGTTTTCCACATGCTCCCGAATGAAGTGGTAGCGCACTTCAATATGCTTTGTTCTGCTGTGCGACACAGGATTGTTCGAAATTGCTATAGTGCTCGAGGAGTCGCAATACATAGGAACTTCTCTGAACTGCAAGTCATAATCTTCGAGTTGATTTCTGATCCATAGAAGTTGTGCGCAACACCTGCCTGCTGAGATGTACTCAGATTCAGCCGTGGAGGTTGTGACGCAGTTCTTCTTTTTACTTTTTCATAAAATGAGCATTCTTCCGAGGAATTGGCACGTCCCGGAAGTGCCTTTCTTATCATCCCTGCTTTTTGCAAAATCAGCATCTGAAAAGCCTATCAGCTCGACATCATTGTTTCTTGGGTACCACAAGCCAAGATTTTGTGTACCTTTAAGGTATCTAAGAATTCGCTTTGCAATGAAATAATGAGATTCCTTAGTGTTCACCTGATATCTGGCACAAACGCATGTGGAAAACATAATATCCGGTCTACTAGCAGTAAGGTAAAGCAGGGATCCAATTATGCTTCTATATTTGGTTTCATCAAAAGGTTTCCCTTTCTCATCCTTGTCCAGAGACACAGTGGATCCCATTGGAGTCCTCATAGAGATTGCATTCTCCATTCCGAATTTCTTGAGGAGTTCATTTGTGAACTTCGTCTGAGAAATGAAAATTCCATCCTCAGACTGTTTCACTTGAAGTCCCAAGAAGTACTTCAGCTCACCCATGCTGCTCATTTCAAACTTCACTTGCATAAGTTTAGAAAACTTCTTGCACAGGTTGTTGTCTATTGAGCTGAATATTATGTCATCGACATAGATTTGCACCAGCAAAATCTTGCATTTGACTTCCCTAAGAAACAATGTCTTATCTATTTTTCCTCTCGAGAACTTGTTCTCAAGAAGAAAACTAGACAGAGTCTCATACCAAGCTCGAGTAGCTTGTTTTAAGCCATATATTGCTTTATTAAGAAAGTAAACATGATTAGGGAACGTTGGATTAACAAAACCTGGGGGTTGCGCGACATATACTTCCTCTTTCAAATTTCCATTTAGGAACACAGATTTCACGTCCATCTGATAGACAGTGAATCCTTTGTGAGAGGCATATGCCAGGAACAACCTGATCGCCTCGAGCCTTGCAACTGGTGCAAAGGTTTGATCGAAGTCAATCCCCTCCTCTTGTCTATAACCTTGAGCCACCAGTCTAGCCTTGTTCTTGATGATGACCCCGTGTTCATCCAGTTTGTTTCTGAAGATCCACTTAGTGCCGATCACATTCTGTTTCTTTGGTCTGGGAACAAGCGTCCAGACGTTGCATCGTTCGAATTGATGCAGTTCATCTTGCATTGCCAATATCCATGACGCATCTTTGTTCGCTTCGTCAAACTTCTTTGGCTCAACCTGTGAAAGAAAAATAAGGTGCATAATATCGTTAATTGTACCTCTGCGAGTTCTGATACCGTCATGGGGATCTCCTATGATATGATCTCTAGGATGATCCCTCACGTGTTGGAGCTCTAAGAGTCTGACATCTAGAGCTCTAACAGCTTCTCGGGCTCCTCCCTCTTCTAGGAGATTTTATCCATCCTGATCGTCATCTTCTCCAGTTGGCGTTGATGTGGAGACCTTGACGTACTTGGGAGTTGCATCTTTAGCAGTCTCATCGAGACTTAGCTATTCAAGCCTTGCACTTGCATCTTCAAGAATGCCACTGGAAGAATTGCTGTGAAGCAAGCTTCCTTCATCAAATACAACATTAATGGACTCCTCTACCACTAGGGTTTTCTTATTGAAAACCCTATATGCCCGACTATGGCTACTATAGCCCATGAAGATGCCTTCGAAGTATTTTCTCCAAATTTAGTACGTGGGTACTTCCCATTATTGAGTACATAGCATCTGCAGCCAAAAATCCTTAAATAGGACATGGTTGGTTTCCTTCCTTTTAATAGCTCATAAGGCATCTTACGACGATTCTTGTTGATCAATGCTCGGTTCTGCACATGACAAGCCGTATTGACAGCCTCTACCCAGAAGTACTCTGGAAGAGAAGCGTCATTCAACATTGTCGTACATGCTTCGATGAGCGTTCTATTTCTCCTCTCCGCAACTCCGTTTTTCTGAGGAGTACGCGGAGAGAAAAACTCATGAAAGATACCATGTTCTTCACAGAATTCTGTCATAGCACCAGACTCGAATTCTGTTCCATGGTCACTTCTGATTTTGATCACGGAGCAGTAAAGTTCGTTCTGAATCTGCTTGATAAAATTAGTGAAGATGTCAAACATATCTGACTTTCGTTTCAAGAAGAACACCCACGTAAATCGAGAGTGATCATCAACAATCACTAGCGTATACGATTTGCCTCCTAAGCTATGAACTTGCACTGGACCGAACAAATCCATATGCATAAGATAAAGACATCTGGAGGAGTCTTTATCAGCAATGCCCTTAAAGGTAACCCGAGTCTGTTTGCCCTTCTGGCATGCAGGACAAGGGCTATCTTTGATGCACTTAATAGTAAGGACATCCCTTACTAAATTCTTGGAAAACAATATATTAATAGTCTTAAAATTAATATGTGCTAATCTCTTGTGTCATTGTTCACAGAGAGATGCACTGCCTTTTGCTACTAGGCACACGGGGGTAGAAGAGTCTAAGCTAAGAAAATCTAAGCAAAAGATATTTCTGCTCCTAATGCCAGTTAATAACGTCTCCGAAGAGGCACACGACATTATCAAGCACTTATCCTTGCAGAACTTAACGTCGTATCCTTTATCACACAACTGGCTTACACTGATAAGGTTATTGTTTAACCTTTCAACATAGGCCACGTCTGTGATAGAGAATACACCATTGGAAATCATACCATAACCCCTGGTGACTCCTCGATCAGATCCTCCAAAGATGACTTTGGGTCCATTTTCGACTGGGGAGTAATCACGCAACAGGCTTCTTGTCCCGGTCTGAAAGTGGAGGATAAGATCAGTCTGACTCTATAGGGGGGGGTGAATAGAGTTTGTTAAAACTATTTTTCAAAATAAAACTTTGCAGAGGAAGAGTTAAATTAATATAGTATGTGTATTGTGGTGCAGCAATAAAACAGAAGTAATAATAAAAAGAAAACAAAAGATTCAAAGCACACAGCAAAGAACACACACAAGCAACCAAACACAAGAAGCTATAGTGGTTCCCCAATCAACCTGGGTACATCCACTCTTCTACCACCCTTGGTAGGAATCCACTCAGGATGAGTTGATCAGGTGTCCTTGCACCAATGAGCTTTTGATAATGTGCTCAAAAACCAAATCTAGATTTTTTTGATAAGGTGTCTTGCCACCACTGAGTTTTGACAAGGCTCTCAGAACCAGATTCAGAACTTTTGAAGGGAGTTTTGATAACCCTTTTACAGCAGGAAAAGAAAAAGAAAGAGGTGAAGTTGTCTTCTCTGTCTCAATCACTGAGAGAAGACTTAGTGGATTGATTGTGTTGTCAAAGCTCCCCCTGAGATGTAGATGGTTCAGGAGTGAGAGCTTTGCTAGGGTGATAGGCCTTCAGAAGCTTCAGATCTCCAGCAGAAGATGATTTCAGCAGAGGCTGAAATATGAATTGTCTCGAGTCTTTGATGTTGAAGCTATGAACACTTTTCAGTATGCTAATTTCAATAGAACTCTTCAGGATTGATCACTTGATTTTTCTCTCTGTTGATCTGACTATCTGTGTATGTCTGTATTCAGTGTGTGATGAGTAATGAGTAAGTTCTTTCTCTTGATCTGCTGTTGTGTATATTATTCTCTGATGATCCTCTGTCCAAGATAGCCGTTAGCAATCATAAATGTCTTCCATAAATATTTTGTCTTCTGGAGGAAAGTACAATAAACATTCTCTGAGAAATCCCTTGAAACTTGCTCCAGAATAAATGAAAACGGCCAACAAATCTCTTGAAATAAATGCTGAGAGAATTTGAAAAACATTCCAAAAGCTGTCTGAATTTGTATTCTTAAAGTCGTCGATCTCTCAGAAAAACGTCGATCTGAGCTCTACGATCATTGAACTGAGCTCGGAGATTGGATTGAACATCAGGCAGAAAACGTCGAACTGAGCTTGAAGATCGTCGACCGGAGCTCAGCGACTTGAAGAGTAAGCTGAAGGCAGATCGTCGATCTGAGCTCGAAGATCGTCGACCGGAGCTCAGCGACCTGAAGAATAAGCTGAAGGCAGATCGTCGATCTGAGCTCGAAGATCGTCGACCGGAGGTCGACGACTTAGCAGAGTTGAGCTCAGAGAACATCGACCGGAGTTCGACGTTTCGTCGACCTAAGCTCGACGATAATTGTCTTTGTCTCAGCTCTAAGTCTTGATCCTTGAATGGTATTGGAGGCAGCTTCAAACCTAAGTTCTAAGCCCTAGACTCATTCTAACTTGACCTTTTCAACTATACATCTAGGTCAAACTGATTTCCTAAAAACATAGTGATCCTTGCCCAAATTAGTAATAGGGTGTTCCAACAATCTCCCCCTATTTGGGTTAGGATTACTATTTACAGAACTCAGTAATAAATACAAAAGCAAATACAGAAAAGCAAAAATATTAAAGCAATAGAGCAGAACATGCAGCATAGCAGCATTGAGATAGAATATCAGCAAGTGTTTTAAAATGAATGTATTGACTGCTTACAAAGGTCACTTCTTTTCACTTCCTTTCTTAAATAAGATTTCCCTGTTGGGATTGAGAGCCTCTTTCTTTGACCTTCTGTCATCTTCTGCACCTAAGGAGGTTTGAGATCTTGGCCTGGGAACCATAGCCTCAGGATGCAGTTTCATGTAATCCACTGGGTCAAAGAACTTCCTTGAAGCATATCTTTCCAGTTCTGCCTTCTTTTGCTCTGACAAGGTAGTAATGTTGGAAGTGTCTTTTCCTTGCTCTCTGGCCTTCTTCAACTGATCTAAGGCAGCAAGTTCTTTCATCCTAGCAGTCCATGATAAAGGATTATTCTCTGGATCTTCAAAAGGGATTGCAGGTTCAAATCTATTAACAGTTTCTAAAGCAGTAGAAATCCTTGTATCAACAGTTTTTCTGAGTTTATAAGGGAAAGGACCTTGAGTTGAGTCCATATGTCTTTGTCCTTCCCTTTGTTGTCTTGATTGAATCCTGTGTTCTCTCTGATTACCTCTATATTGTCCCCTTCTGGACTGATAACCTCTTTGATATTGCCCTTTGGGATGATATCTCTGTGAAGATTGGGAGGAGCTTTGCTTTGGAGCAGAGGTTTGAGAAGCCGAGCCTCCACCTGATCCTGAATCTGGAGGAGGAGGAGGAGGCTGAAACTGGGATGATCCTTTCTCATACTTATCCAATTTTCTTCTTTTCCTCATGGCCTTTAGCTGGTTTTTAGAATACTGCATCCAAGATTCAGTTATCTGGCAATCATGTAGAATATAATAGGGTATGTCATTAACATCCTTGGCCTTTGCAGGAGGGACCTTCATCATGGCCTTACTTCTAGCTTTCCTTTTCCTAGCAATAGTGCTAGCATATTCATCAGATTCTGTATTGAATTGATCACTTTCAGAACTCTGTAGTCTGTCATACAAATCATCTATACTTTTGATGTATTTCTCTTATTGTTTCAATTGTTCAGGAGTCAGAACAGGAGCAGCAGCAGCAGCAACAGATACACAACCTATTGAAGTAGCAACAAGAGCAGAAGGAATTAGAGCAGCAGGTTCTTCCAGATAAGTAGCAAGATCTTTATCAGCAACAGCATCAGCATCAGCAGACAGCATTTCAATGTTAGTAGTTCCAACAGATATAACAGCAGTACAAACAGAAACAACAACATCCTCAGCCTTAAATGAGTTAACATATGATGCAATCAGGCTGGGATCACATTCTGAAATAGGCACAATGGCCTTAGTAAGATCTTCAACTTGCTGAACTGGTAAATATCTTCTGTGAAGAGAATCAAAAGCACTTAACAGTGACCTGAGGTCCACTGTAAACACTGGAACTGGAGCAGCAGCAGGCACTTCATCAGCTTCATGAGGCATCTCCCCCTGCCTTGATTTAGTAGGAACTGGATCAAGGCACCCAGAGGAAGGGATTGCCTGAGAAGAGAGAAAGGAAGATAGCCTGTCAGACAGCTCCTGAACATGTTTCAGAAGTGGAGCCATTGTGGTCTCCAGCAATGAGGATAGTCTGGGGGCTAGCAGCTCATACAGCCTGTCTGCCAGTGCAGGAATATCTACATGCTCAAGATGGGCTTGAGTAGAAGTAGGAGTTGATGTTGCTGGCATAATGGTGGATGGTGTGGTTGTAGGAGGTATAAGGATGGATAGTTGAGATATTGGGATTGTGGAGATAGATGATACGGGTGTGGAGATGGATGGTGAGAAAGATGGTTGAGCAAGGATGTCATGGAGGAGCTGTTGGTATGAGGAGGAGGATGGAGGCTCAAGAGGTGAGGAGGGGGAATCATCCATGAAGGATTCATCCAAAGTGTTGAAAGATGGAATGGAAGAATCAATGGGTGGATAGTAGTACAGAGGGTGAAATGGTTCTGAGGTGGTGGCTGGAGGAGATGAAATAGGTGATGAAATTATGATGGGGGAGGAGATGGTTGATTGGATGGTTGATGAGGAAGGTAAGGCAGAAACAATAGGAGGTGGAGAAGGAGGAGCAGAGGAGGAAGCAGGCAAATCTTCTGCTGGGGCAGAGACCTGAGGGGAAGTGACTGTAGTAGTCCTTGTGCCTGAAGCAGATGGTGCTGCAGCAGCCCTGTTGGGGTTGATAATCTGCTTGTCCCACTTGCTGAAAAGGGCACAGGTGAGCCTTTTGGATGCATTGATGTGCATCCCATTTGAAACCAGTAATTCAGGGCACCTGGAATGCAGGAAAACCCCTAGAATCCTCCCAAAAAAGACACAACTTTTGTTAATTTTCTTCTTGATCAAGTCAAAGAAGATAGTTCCCCAATCCAGATGTTTCTTGTCAACTATTGCTCCCATTAAGCAGAACTGATACCTTGAGTTGGTATCATGACCTGAGTGCTTTGCCAGAAGCACTTTTCTCACAACATCAGCCAAAAATTGAAATTCTAATGATAGATTCTTTTTTAACAGCTTATTAGGGTGTACAGCAGAATGACCCATTTTATCTAACATGGAATCAAATTCTTCTCCAGACAAATTAATAGAGTCATCTCCAATACATAAGGCGAATACTTCAGTCAGAAGAATAGGGGACAAAGGTACCTGAGTCCCGTTGATCGTGCCGACTATAGTACTCTCATTCTCATTGGATGCAGTAAAAACCCATTCCTTGATTTCATCTGCCGCAATCTTTATTCTGGTGGTCATAAGCTAAACTAACTGCTATTCTCGGAAAAGATTTAGAATATCTTTGAACCTCTGATCGCTGCCATCGAAGGAGTTCATATCTATGTCAAAACCTGTATCAAATTTCATTTTGGAAAGAGCGGCAACCGACACCGCCATTTGTACCTGCAAAGATTGAACAAACACGACCAAGTGCAGCAAGAGTTTGGAGGGAAAAAGAGTTTTTCTGCAGAAACTATGAACGCGCAAAGGAGAACGACGGCCGAAAAAAGATTTTTATATTAGGGTTTGACGCCGAAACGAAGAATCGATGAACTCTGTTCGACGATTTAGGCTTCTAATGGAATACAAAGGGGTTTCAATATCGTCGATCTCCGTTCGACGACACTGACGAGCGTCGAGCTCTGCTCGACGACCGCTTATCAGAAGGAAGGATAGCTTAGAGCTATCAGGCGGCGCTGAACTCAGGTCGACGATTCAGGAAACGTCGATCTGCGTTTGACGATGTTTGGGAGACCGTCGATCGCCGTTCGACGATTTCTGGGAAAACGTCGAGCGCAGTTCAGAGACAGAAACTATCCTACAGACACAAAAAGAGATGAGTTTTTAGCATAATCTTGGTCTGTTTTTAGATTTTAAATTCTTGGAATTTATTTTAGGCTTCCTCCATCTAACATGCTTTACTGATTTAGGAAGAATGTATGTTTCTTTTCATCCAAAGGTTTGGTGAAAATATCTCCTCTTTGCAAATCAGTTGGGATATATTGAAGTTCAATTTTATTTTTCTCAACATTATCCCTTAAAAAATGATGCCTAATTTCTATGTGTTTTGTCCTACTATGGAGGACTGGATTTTGTGCAATGGAAATTGCACTAGTGTTGTCACAAAATATTTTAGACTTCTCTAAGTTATAACCATAGTCTAGGAGTTGATTTTGAATTCACAAAATTTGTGAACAACAACTACCTGCAGCCATATATTCAGCTTCAGCAGTTGAAGTTGACACAGATGTTTGTTTCTTACAAAACCATGAGACAAGTCTATCACCAAGGAACTGACAAGTTCCACTGGTGCTTTTCTTGTCTATTCTGCATCCAGCATAATCAGTATCTGAAAATCCAGTTAAGTCAAATGCTGAATCTTTTGGATACCAGAGACCTAGATTTGAACATCTTTTAACATACCTAAGAATCCTCTTTACAAAAGTTAAGTGTGACTCTCTAGGGCTAACTTGGAATCTAGCACATATACATGTAGCAAACATTATATCAGGCCTACTAGCTGTAAGGTATAATAAAGAGCCAATCATTGCTCTATATATTGTCTGATCAACTGGTTTCCCATGTTCATCAGCATCAAATACAGCATTGGTAGGCATGAGTGTTTTCATACATGATGCATCAGACATACCAAATTTCTTAACCAGCTCTTTTGCATACTTGGTTTGAGAAATAAATATGCCTTCAGCATGTTGTTTGACTTGCAATCCTAAGAAAAAGGATAGCTCACTCATGCTACTCATTTCAAATTAAGAGTGCATAAGCTTGGAAATTTTTTTCACAAGTTTGAATCAGTAGAACCAAAGATGATGTCATCTACATATATTTGTACTAGTAGGGTATGGGACTTATGAGTTCTAATAAAAAGAGTTTGGTCTACTCTCCCCCTAGTAAAATCATTTTCCAGAAGAAAGCATGCTAGGGTCTCATACCATGCTCTAGGAGCTTGCTTTAGACCATATAATGCTTTATATAGTTTGAAAACATAATCAGGGTGAGTTGGAGAGACAAAACCTGGGGGTTGTCTGACATAGACTTCTTCTTTGATCTCCCCATTGAGAAAAGCACTCTTCACATCCATTTGGTAGACTTTGAATCCCTTGTGAGCAGCATAAGTCAGGAAGATTCTTATGGCCTCTAACCTTGCAACTGGTGCAAAGGTCTGGTCATAGTCTATCCCCTCTTCTTAAGAATATCCTTGAGCAACTAGCCTTGCCTTGTTCCTTACAATAATTCCTTGATCATCCAATTTGTTTCTTAACACCCATTTTGTTCCAACAATGGAATGATCCTTTGGCTTAGGCACTAGTTCCCAAACTTTGTTTCTTTCAAACTGATGCAACTCCTCTTGCATTGCAATGATCCAGTGTGGATCTTGCTCTGCATCTTGAATGGATTGAGGTTAAATTTGAGAGAGAAAGCAAGTGTGCATCAGGTTTTGGTTGACCTGATTTCTGGTTTGCACACCAGCTGAGATGTTTCCAATCACTTGGGAGATTGAATGATCTCTTGATGTTACTAAATCAACAGGTGGTGTTGATTGTTCACCAACCTGTGTTGTTGTTTCCTCTTGTAGAACAGCAACTGGCTCTTCAAGAAGATTTTCTTCCAGATGTTGAGCAACTTCTTCATCTTCACCACTTTCATCCTTTTGAGTAACTTGCAATCTGTCCATGTCTTCAGCTAGAGAATGTACCTGCAAATGTTCTATGGTAGAAGCATTCTTCTCCTTGAAAGACATATTAGTTTCATCAAAGGAAATATGGACAGATTCTTCTATTTTTTGAGTAGTTTTATTATAGACCCTATAAGATTTACTGATCATGGAGTATCCCAAAAACACTCCTTCATCAGTTTTTGCTTGAAATTTTTCTATATATCTCTTGTCATTGTTGTGAATATAACAAATGCAACCAAAATTTTTGAAGTAATCTACTTTAGATTTCTTCCCTTTGAAGTAATTCATAGGGAGTCTTGCCCTTCAGTTTATGTATCAAACTTCTATTCAGTACATAGTTGGAGGTGTTCACTACCTCAGCCCAAAAGGATAGAGGAAGGTGAGCATCTGACAACAATGTAATTGCAGATTCAATTAGGGTTCTATTTTTCCTTTCTGCTACCCCATTTTGTTGAGGAGTTCTAGGAGCTGAGAATGTATGTCTGATCCCTTCACTCTGACAGAACTCTTGTATAAGAAGAGAATCAAACTCTGTCCCATGATCACTTCTGATCAGGGCAATATGAGTATTGAACTCACTCTGTATACATTTGAGAAACTCTGTCAAACACTTAAAGTCATCAGACTTCTTCCTCAGAAAGAACACCCATGTAAATCTTGAGAAGTCATCTACAACCACTAAAGTGTAGGATTTCTCTCCTAGGTTTTGTACTGTAATGGGTCCAAAAAGATCCATGTGTAACAGATACAAAATCCTAGGTGAATCACTCTTGTTAAGTGACTTAAAATTGTTTTTAGTTTGCTTGCCTAATTGACAAGCCTTGCAAAGTCCTTCCTTCTTGTAGGGGCCAGAAGGTAGTCCTCTAACAAGGTTGTCCTTGGATAGCCTAGCAATGGTTCTAAGGTTAATGTGTCCTAGTCTCTTATGCCATAGTATATTAGGTCTAGATATGGAATTGAACACGCAAATATCTACTTTAGATGAATGAAAATCTACTAAGTAAATGTTACATTTTTTGTTACCTGTCAACACAGTTGTGTTGTCTTCTGACTTGACCTTGCATATAGCTTTGTTGAAAGTCACTTGATATCGTTCATCACAGAGTTGACTGATACTTATCAAGTTGTGCTTGAGTCCTTCAACATAAGCTACTTTCTTGAAGGTGACTGTTCCAATTTGGACTGCACCATATCCTTTTGTTGTTCCAAAGTTTGAATCACCAAAAATTACTTTGGGTCCAAGCTTGGCTTTAAAGGATGTGAAGATGTCCTTGTTCCCTGTCATGTGCTTTGAGCACCCACTATCCAGATACCATAGTTGGTTTGATGTTGGATAGGTCTTCACCTGTACATACAAGAATTTACATGTTTTTGACCCAGTTTACCTTGGGCTTAGGTTGATATCCTTTAAATTCAGAAATGAAAGACATCCCAGGTTGACTCTTATAACCTTCAGGATGGTATCTCCTAGGAGGTACTATCCATTCAGTATAGGGGTTGAAACCTTGGGATGTAGGACATCTAGGATTAAATCTAGATGTACCTTTGAAAGATTGTTCAAAGCCCTGATCTCTGTTCGACGATCGTCGATCTGAGGTCGACGATCTTGGGTCAGATCGTCGAGCTCTGTTCGAAGATCGACTGTCCTGGAGTTCAGAGTTCAGGTGTCGTCGAGCTGAGTTCGACGATTTGTTCTTGGATCGTCGAGTGCCGTTCGACGATCGTCGAGCTCTGTTCGACGCATTCTGTTGAACTTTAACTTTCTTTGGCAAATCTGCATTCTTCCTAGCTACCTCTACAACTTCCTTCCCTTTATCAGAGATAAATTTGATTGGAGTTGTCAGAACTATAGGTTGGCTGGATGAAGCTCCCAAGCCCAGTGTACTATTAAGTCTAGAGTTCACTGTGCTTGTGATATCCATCAGTTTGATGCTTCTCCCATTAAGGGATTCTTCAAACTGCTTGGCCTTGGATAGTTTACTTTTCAGTGAAGCTATCTCCTCTCTATAGCATTCTAACTCTTCAGAGAGTTTGAGGTTCTCTGATTTTAAAGTGCTATACTCAGACAGTTGTTTTCTGAGGGAAACGATTTCCTTCTCAGACTCTAATAGATTTAGGCATAGTACTTTAAACTCATGTTTAAAGTCCTCAGAACTGAAATCAAATGAATTGATTACCTGGTCTTCTTCTAGTTGAATTTCTGAATCTGACTCTGACTCTTTTGCTTCTGAATCTGTTTGAGAGGCATTGATAGCCATCATGCAAAATTCCTTTTCATCAGCATCATCCTCATCATCACTGGAGCTGGATGAAGCTTCAGAATCCTCTTCAATTTCACTCCATGTCTCAGCAACAAATCCCTTCCTTGTATGTTTGTTCTTGCTGGAGGAGGGTTTGTCTGAGCTGTTCTTCTTAAAGTCTTTCTCCTTTCTTCTTTCTCTTCTATCTTTCTTGTCCTTGTTTTTGTTTTCTGGACAGTCAGGCACAATATGGCCTGGTTTCCTGCAACCAAAACATATAACTTTCTTGTTGTTATTTGATTTATCATACCTTGGCTTATCATGTCCCTTGTATGATCTCTTTCTGAAGTCTTTTCTGGCTATTTTGTAGAATCTTTTGGCCAATAAGCTGAGTAGCACCTCATTATCTGTGACCTTTTCTTCAGGCAGGTCCTTAACAGCTTTGAAGGCTATTGTCTTCTCTTACCTTGTGGCTGGTGAGGCAGCCTTCTGTTCTTCTTCTCTAATTTTAATGAGCAGCTCATAAGATTTGAGCTTGCCCAGGAGAGCTTCAGTGGTAATCTCATTTAGACTTCTGACATCTTTGATTGGCCAGATTCTTGAATCCCAAGTGCTGGGGAAACACATTAGGATTTTGTCATTCAGCTCAGTCAATGAGATTTCTTTATCCAGAGTCTTTAACTCATTGACAATCAGACTTAATCTGTTGTACAAGTCTGCTACTGACTCAGCTTCTCCTTTCTTGAAGTTCTCATATTGGGATATGAGATGAGATCTTCTATCTTTTCTCTCATCAGTAGATCCTGAGACAATCTCAGAAAATTTGTCCCAAATTCCTTTGGCTGAGTTGTATTCAGCTACCTTCTGAAATATCTCATCAAACATTGTCTGAGCAAAGATATTCATGGCCTTGGCATCTGAAGTCTTCCACTTCTTTATTTCAGCATCTGTTCCTGAAGGAGGTGGAACAACATTTGTACTTGAGCTTGCTGGTGGACTTGGGCACACTGTCAAAACAGAATTAAATGTCTTCATCAATAGAGTTCATATAAAGTCTATTCCTTGCTTTCCAAAGTGCAAACTTGGATAGATTGCACACTGGAGGCCTGGTGCTTGCATAATCTTTGTTCTGTGTTATGTCTTTATATAGAATTAAATATAATGAAAATAACCCTCTTACAAGATTGATCTTATCAAGGATCTTTTGGTTCAAGTGTTAGCCTGTATGAACAACCAACCTCGCTCTGATACCAATTGAAAGTGGAGGATAAGATCAGTCTGACTCTAGAGGGGGGGGGGTGAATAGAGTTTGTTAAAACTATTTTTCAAAATAAAACTTTGTAGAGGAAGAGTTAAGTTAATATAGTATGTGTATTGTGGTACAGCAATAAAATAGAAGTAATAATAAAAAGAAAACAAAAGATTCACAGCACACAACAAAGAACACACACAAGCAACCAAACACAAGAAGCTATAGTGGTTCCCCAATCAACCTGGGTACATCCACTCTTCTACCACCCTTGGTAGGAATCCACTCAGGATGAGTTGATCAGGTGTCCTGGCACCAATGAGCTTTTGATAAGGTGCTCAAAAACCAAATCTAGATTTTTTTGATAAGGTGTCTTGCCACCACTGAGTTTTGACAAGGCTCTCAGAACCAGATAAAGAACTTTTGAAGGGAGTTTTGATAACCCTTTTACAGCAGGAAAAGAAAAAGAAAGAGGTGAAGTTGTCTTCTCTGTCTCAATCACTGAGAGAAGACTTAGTGGATTGATTGTGTTGTCAAAGCTCCCCCTGAGATGTAGATGGTTCAGAAGTGAGAGCTTTGCTAGGGTGATAGGCCTTCAGAAGCTTCAGATCTCCAGCAGAAGATGATTTCAGTAGAGGCTGAAATATGAATTGTCTCGAGTCTTTGATGTTGAAGCTATGAACACTTTTCAGTATGCTAATTTCAATAGAACTCTTCAGGATTGATCACTTGATTTTTCTCTCTGTTGATCTGACTATCTGTGTATGTCTGTATTCAGTGTGTGATGAGTAATGAGTAAGTTCTTTCTCTTGATCTGCTGTTGTGTATATTATTCTCTGATGATCCTCTGTCCAAGATAGTCGTTAGCAGTCATAAATGTCTTCCATAAATATTTTGTCTTCTAGAGGAAAGTCCAATAAACATTCTCTGAGAAATCCCTTGAAACTTGTTCCAGAATAAATGAAAACGGCTAACAAATCTCTTGAAATAAATGCTGAGAGAATTTGAAAAACATTCCAAAAGCTGTCTGAATTTGAATTCTTAAAGTCGTCGATCTCTCAGAAAAACGTCGATCTGAGCTCTACGATCGTTGAACTGAGCTCAGAGATTGGATTGAACATTAGGCAGAAAACGTCGAACTGAGCTCGAAGATCGTTGACCGGAGCTCAGCGACCTGAAGAGTAAGCTGAAGGCAGATTGTCGATCTGAGCTCAAAGATCATCGACCGGAGCTCAGCGACCTGAAGAATAAGCTGAAGGCAGATCGTCGATCTGAGCTCGAAGATCGTCGACCGGAGGTCGATGACTTAGCAGAGTTGAGCTCAGAGAACGTCGACCGGAGTTCGACGTTTCGTCGACCTAAGCTCGACGATAATTGTCTTTGTCTCAGCTCTAAGTCTTGATCCTTGAATGGTCCTGGGGGCAGCTTCAAACCGAAGTTCTAAGCCCTAGACTCATTCTAACTTGACATTTTCAACTATACATCTAGGTCAAACTGATTTCCTAAAAACATAGTGATCCTTGCCCAAATTAGTAATAGGGTGTTCCAACACGGTCATATGTCGGAAACATCCACTGTCCAAGTACCAGATTTGCGTTTTGGTGGCCTTTGGACATACCTGCAAAACAGAATTAGTTTCCCTTAGAAACCCAATCGAACTTGGGTCCTAGATTCCTTGTTAGCACACTCCCCCTCGGTTGGTTAACCCTACAAGTGGTCGGCCTCGCATTGCTAACAAAAGGAGTCTCATTGTATCTTGGATTAAACCAGCAATCCATGGCAAAGTGACCAACTTTGCCACAGCACCAACATTCAAACATGTTGTACCGTTTCCTAGGCTCCTGCTTCACCCTTGGAACAGTGGGTCCAGCCAGGGCCTTAGATCTAGAGGTGGAGGCATCATGATGACAGCAGCCACACGACTTCTTCACTTCCTGTTCCTTCAGTATGACAGGCTTGGCCTTTGGTGCCTGCTTCCTATTATGGCCGCTAGAGAAGTGGCCATAATTCTCCACTTGGATTTCCTCAAAAGGTGCCTTGAAGACACTCTCACCGTAGTTGCGGGGAAAGTCCAACCATCATACCGGCTCTTGGGCTTTTCAACCGAGGGTTGGAAGAAGTGGCCATAGGTTGACTCAAAGTCCTGCGCATTGCAAGTAAAGCCAGACTTTCTGAATAAAACAGGACCGAGTGGAGCCTTTCCCTTTTCTGCAGCAGAGGCCTTCTTAGTAGCCTTATTTTTCCTCTGATTTCTGTTTCTCCTGGATGATTTACCAGGCACAGCCATATACCCTAAGCCAGCCCCCTTAGTCTTAGCAGAGAATTCATCAACCAGAGGAAGAACGGTCTTGGGCATAGAGAAGCTTTTGACAATCTTCCTCTCTGTCGCAAGCTGTTCTTCCAGCTTGTTGATTTCTTCCTGTTTTTGGTCAAGGAGCCTTAGAGAATCAGAGTGCTCAGAAGTCAGGTTCAGGTGTTCATGTCGGAGAGAAATCAAGCTAGTGATCTCTTCTCTTAGGGACACACCCTCAGGCTTAAGGAATTTGACTTCCTTTTTCTGAGCGCTCAACCTATTTCGGCACTCTTCGAAAGTCTTGAGCATAAGCTCATATTTTTCGAGGAGTTCAGCCTCACGGGCAGATGGACTGTCCTCGTGGTCATCTTTAGGAGACTCAGAGTCAGAGTCAGAGAGGGGGTGCAATCTTTTACCTTCCTAGTAAATGGGGGACAGTCTCCATCTAAGTCGGAGAGACCCATTAGCCCGAAGTAGGCTTCCTCATAATCACTGGAGTCTGAAGAGTCAGATTCACTCAGTGTCTTTGGCTTTTTAGAAATGTAGCTCCTCTCCTTCTAATATCTAGAGGACTTGTGCTGCACTCCTTTCCCCTTATCTCTCTTGCTTTGGTGGCAGTCAGCAATGACGTGACCTGGCTTATTGCATCCAAAGCAGATAATGTCAGTAGAACGATGTTTGCTCTGTTTAGACTCATACCAGTCAGAAGAGTAATTCTTCTTCTAATGTCTGGAGGAGGAGCCATCCTTTTTTCTCTTATTCCTCAACTTGAGGAACTTCTTGAACTCTCGAGTGATGAAGGAGAATTCTTCCTCAGATAGCTCTGAGCCGGATGAGCATGACTCAGAGTCTTCTTCCTCAGCCTTTCTCCAAGATCGGGATGAGGCTGCACCCTTGCCTTTCCTTGAGTGATTAGCTTTTAGGGCCACAGTCTTTTCTTTGGCTGCGGCCTTATCGACTTCTTCTTCAGCTTTTTTGGTGTTCAACTGAAGCTCGTAGGATATTAGCTTTCCAAACAGAATCTGGGGATCAGTTTCTGCCAGCTTGCCAAATTTTTTGATGGCGCAGATCTTGGTGTCCCATTCCTTAGTAAGGGATCTAAGGAATTTGTCATTTAGTTCACCATCGGTGAACACTCTGCCATAACCATTCAGGGTATTGACGATCTTCAGGAAGTTCTCGAATGTCACTCCGATTTCTTCCTTGGGACCTTGCCTGAAGGCCTCATACTTCTGGTTCAGAAGGGATCTTCGATCATCCCTTACTTCATCTGTGCCTTCCATCAGAATGATCAGGCAGTGCCATATGTCCTTGGCAGTCCTGCAGTTGCTGAAATTCTGCATCATGGAATCATCGACGGCGCTTACTAAGATGTTTTGAGCTTTCTTGTCTAGTCCGACAAGCACCATCTCATCCTTATCCATTTCAGAGAGCTTCTTGGGCTCCATCTTTGTAGGATCAATGGTGGAGGCCTTAGTGAGGATATAAGGGCCCTCCTCCACTATCATGAAGAGTTGGGGGTCGACTCCTTCCATGTAGAACCTGATCCTTTCCTTCTAGATGGGAAAGTTCAGCTTGGTGTATACTGGGATCTTTCCTGAATACTTGAGTCCGTCCATTCCCGAGATCTTCTTTCCTCTTGACACTAGACAAAAGATCTTACTCAAGGTGTTAACCTTACTGATGAGTAACCTCCCTCTAATACCACTTGAAAGTCTCTAGTGTCGACTAAAAACACGTATGGGGGGGGGAATAGGTGTCGTGCAGTCTTTTGCGGAATTAAATTTTACTGCACAAATTAACAAACACAGCACAGAAAACACACAAAGAATTATAGTGGTTCCCCGATTTGGGTACGTCCACTTCCCCCTTCGACCTATCTCCCACCAAGGGACGACTCGGTCACTTCTCCGAACGGATTGAAATCCAATCCTCACACTACGGAAGGAACCCTTCCAACAAAGGAGTCACAACTCAACCACCACGGGTTGCACCCAACCCTTACAACTAGGAATTAAAATTCCTTTACAACAAACCAAAATTGAATGTAAAAGAAAATACAAACAAAGCTTTTGGAGATTTCGATGTCCTTCTTCGTTCGATGAAGCTTTCTTCAAAGTTACGAAGAGTCCACAACCGGATTTCTCTCTTGGAGAGGATCTTGTCAAGATCGGCGGTGGCAAGTGATTGCTGCGGTGATACGTTGTAGATCCAAACTTCTTGACAAAGCAAAGAAGGTTTACGAACGATCTCAGTCAGATCAATCGTCTCCACCGATTTGGAATGAAGAACTAGTCTTGTTCAACGAATCGAGAGACAAGAGATCTCAAGAGAGATACGTGAGACGCTCTGCTTGCCTCGGTACTGTCGTCGGAAAATCAAAGAAGCACTTAGATCAACGGCGGCGACGAACTTACGAGCGGCTACAGGAGATCGGCGGTTTCCGCGATCGGCTAGGGCACGGCGTCGGCTGCTTTCGATTTTTGAAAAAAAATGTCTTTTGAAGTTCAAAATATGTGAGTATAAATACTAAAGGCCAGCCCTAAAGACCGTTGTGGGGCCCACGAGAAGAAACCTAGCCCCGGCCTAAACAGCGCATGACAAGATGGTTCGGTCCAGCGAACGGAGGAAAATTTCCTAAGGCAAAATCGGCGGGAATCGTTGGTGATTCCCGTCGATGTCGGCGGGAATCACTCACGATTCCCGTCGATTCTTCCTTGACTGAATTCCTGTTGGAAAACTGTCAGCCGGAATCAGTCGGCGGGAAGGGCTGACTGATTCTCGTCAAATCGGCGGGAATCACTTACGATTCCCGTCAATTCTGCCTTGGCAGAATTCCTGTTTGAAAACTGTCAGCCAGAAGAAGTCGGCGGGAATCACTGACGATTCTCGTCGAAATCGGCGAGAATCACAATCGACTCCCGTCGAAGTCGGCGAGAATAACTTAGTGATTCCCGTCGATTTTGACTTAGAAGAATTTTCTCTTCCTTCCTTTGATGACTTGGTATTTGACCCATCTTTGCTCCTTCTTCTGCTCTTGATCTACCTAGACCTTGTACTTGAAAATAAGTACACTCCAATAGAGAGAGCACAGGTGAGTCAACACACTGATCTACTCAACGAGGGATTACGTTGCGCAGACCCGTGTATATTGACCCACTGCACCCTGACATTGGTGTGTACTTAGCATGGAATATCTACAAACACAACTTGATAGAAGATCGTCAAAATACATTGTCAATTGAACTTAGCTTGTTCAGGGGTTTCTTCAAATCAGGTACATTGTGGATACAATACCCAACAGGTATGCCAGTACATTTAATTCTTTCCTTCCTAGGAACTAGTTTTCATATGTATAGACTAGTTAGAAATTAAGAGAAGAAAAACTATTAACTAGAATACTAAGACACTTAATTACCTCAGACATAGTTTTCATCAGCGGCAAGCCCGCTCACACGCTCTTCGACATCGGTGCTTCACACTCGTTTGTGTCAGAAGACTTCGTGAAAGGACTGACAGGCGTGGAGCAGTTCACTGGAAAGATGGTGAGGGTGTGTCTACCCGATGGATTAGAGCTAATGACCTCCGCTCATTGCAATATGGAGGTGGAGATCGGCGGGAAGGCGTTTGAGGCATCGACGACGATCCTGAGGATGCCAGACTATGATCTGATTTGGGGCATGACATTGTTGCACTGGAACTACGCCCAGATTGACTGCTTGGCGAAGAGGATCACCGTGAGGCACAGGGACTCCTTTATTGTTATCGAAGGTATTATACCAGCCCCCCACATATTATTATCTTCTGTGTAGGCCGTCAAGGCCCACCTGCAGGGGGAAGAAGTTTGTCAGGTTCTTTTTGAGACGGTCGTGGCCAAGGATTCTATTTCGGATATTCCAGTGGTGCGGGACTTTGCCGACCTGTTTCTGGAGAAGCTACCAGGGCTACCCCTGCACCGAGAGAAGGACTTCCAGATTCAGCTCGTACTGGGGGCTAAGCCGGTATCTAGAGCTCCTTATCAAATGGCCCCGAAGGAGTTGGTGGAGTTTCGAAGCCAGCTTTAAGAGTTAGTGTAAGCCAGGTTTGTCCGACCTAGCTCTTCACCATAGGGAGCTCCAGTGCTATTCGTCAAGAAGGACGGGACTCTTCAGTTGTGTATTGATTACCGGGCCCTGAAAAGGCTGACGCCCGGAATACTTACCTCTTTCCAAGGATAGACGAGCTAATTGACCAGCTGGAGGGAGCTCATTGGTTCTCAAAGCTGGATCTGAGATCAGGGTACTACCAGCTACACATTCGGGAGGACATCCCAAAGACGGCCTTCAGTAGTAGATATGGACTGTACGAGTTTACCGTGATGCCCTTCGGGCTCACGAATACACCCTCCGCTTTCATGAGCCTGATGAACCGGGTGTTCGAAGAGTATCTGGATGTCTTCGTTATTGTATTCATCGAAGACATCCTTATCTATTCGAGGACGAAGGAGGAGCACGCGAGGCATCTGATTTTGACTTTAGAGAAGCTCCGAGAGCAAAAGATGTATGCTAAGTTCAGCAAGTGCCAATTCTAGCTAAAGGAGGTGGCCTTTTTGGGCCATGTCATCAGTGGAGCAGGGTTGGCAGTAGATCCAGCGAAGGTCCAAGAGGTACGAGATTGTCCACCACTGAAGATAGCCACGGATGTTAGGAGTTTCTTGGGACTTGCCGGTTATTATCAGAAGTTCGTAAAGGGGTTCTCTCAGATTGCCCTCCCTCTTACGTCCCTGACGAAGAAGGAGTCTCCTTTTATTTGGACACCACGATGCGAGTCGGCCTTTCAGGAGCTGAAGGATCGACTTACCTCGGCTCCCATCCTTGCTCTTCCATCAGGGAAGGAAGGATTCCAGGTGTATACGAATGCTTCCTATCAGGGGATGGGTGCCGTTTTGATTCAGAACGAGCACGTAATAGCCTACGCCTCCCGTCAGCTGAAGAAGTATGAGCAGAACTACCCGGTGCACGACTTGGAGATGGGGGCAGTTATTTTTGCTCTAAAGATCTGGCGACATTACCTCTACGGGGTTCACTGCGACATTTTCTCAGAACATAAGAACTTGAAATACGTAGATACACAGAAGGAGCTAAACATCAGGCAAAGACGTTGGGTGGAGTTTCTGTCCGATTACTAGTGCACCACTCACTACCATCCTGGGAAGGCAAATGTGGTTGCAGACGCTCTGAGCCAGAGAGCGAGTACGTCAGGAGTAGGCCCGTAGCTGATGGCCTTGGAGTTGGTTAAGTCATTTGAAGAGATGCAGCTAGTGTCCGAGGATGATCCGGAGTTATACATGGAGTACCTAGGATCGATGATTACCACCGATGATATTCGGGATCGTATTAGAGATGGGCAAAGGCTGGATGCGAGAGCTGAGCTGATATTCAGGGCCTTGGAAGGCACGGTAGGGGATTACTCCTTGAGCGATGGGCTCCTGTGTTTCAGAGGCAGGGTCTACATACCGGCAAGAGGCCGGATTCGGGAAGACATCATGACAGAAGCTCACTGCAGCCGATACTCGGTACACCCAGGGATCACCAAGATGGTAGCAGATCTGAAGAGGACGATGTACTGGCCGGGCATGAAGAAGGACATTACGTATTTTGTGACGCATTGCGAGGCTTGCTAACTCATAAAGGCAGAGTGTAAGAATCCGGCCGGATTGCTACAGCCACTTCCAGTGCCAGAGTGGAAGTTTGAGGATATAGCCGTGGAATTGATACATGGGCTACCTCGATCCTATGCATGGAATGACTCAATCCGGGTGATAGTAAACAGGCTAACGAAGGTGGACAGATTCATTCTAGTGGCGAAGGACGCTCCAGTTAGTGTATTAGTACGGAGGTTCATTGAGCAGTTTGTGCGCTATCATGGAGTACCCAAGACTATCGTTTCATATCAGGATGGGCGGTTTACATCCAGGGAGTGGAGTTCAGTTCAGGCCCATCTGGGTTATCGGTTGACATTCAGCACGACATTTCATCCTCAGACCGATGGGCAAACGGAGCGCACCAACCGTATATTGGAAGATCTTTTGCACCTCCGTATTTTGGACCGCGATGAGCCTTGGGAGAGATTGCTGCCACTGATCGAGTTTTCGTACAACAATACCCATCAGTCCAGCATAGGCATGGCCCCTTACGAGGCGTTATATGGGCGGAGGTGCAGGACTCCACTATCATGGGTTCTGGATGAGGATCCGCATGCACTCGGCTAAGAGTTTGTGGAGGATACTGATGCTCAAATTAGATTTATCAGGGACAGGAAGTTGGAAGCCAGAGTAGGCAGGCCAAATATTACGATGCGAGGCATCGTCAGCTGGAGTTCCAGGTGGGAGATCGGGTTTTCTTGAAGATACGGCCGATGCACGGAGTCTCGCGGGTTCGCGGGCGAAAGAAGCTCAGTCCGTTGTATATAGGTCCTTATAGGATCCTGGAGCGGATCGGCCCCTTGGCTTATAGACTGGAGCTACCGCCGGAGTTAGCGGGATTACATGACGTCTTCCACGTCTCCTCACTACGGAGAGCTCTACTACGCCCTGAGCAGCTGATTTCCATAGCAGACGGCCCGGTGGCCTCCGATCGATCAGTCAACTTGGAGCCGATCAAGATCGATGACACGGCAGTGCGGGTCTTGTGACATAAGAAGGTTCCGTTAGTCAAGGTTTTGTGGAGAAATCATGGGTAGGAGGAGCATACATTGGAGCCACAGGACTTGATGCAGCAAAAGTACCCGAGACTCTTCGAGTCAGGTATACCTTAAACCATAGGGATGTTACAATTTCTTCTATTCTAGTAGAACCCCCCCCCCCCCCGCCGTAGGCTTAACCTTAATTTCAGGGACGAAATTTTATTTTTGTATATTGAGATTTGTAACATCCCATTTCCAACTAGACCCCCTAGGAGTGGCTTTGTCATGACTAAGTCATGACAAAACCCTAGAAAGCCCAAGGAGGCCAAGTGACCTAGGATCAAGGTGAAAATCACCTTGGTCTGCAAGTAGTAGATCAGATATTCACTTAAAACAGATTTTGGGCTCGGGCGTTGAGTGCATCGAGTGCACTCAATGTCATGGGCCGAATGGCGTTGAGTGCGTCGAGTGCACTCAATGCCATCTTATTCAGGAAGACCTTGGGACTCAGGCGTTGAGTGCGTCGAGTGCACTCAACGCTATAGGCCGAATGGCGTTGAGTGCGTCGAGTGCACTCAACGCCATCATATTCAGGGAGGATTTTGGGGCGGGCGTTTAGTGCGTCGAGTGCACTCAACACCATAGGACGAATGGCGTTGAGTGCATCGAGTGCACTCAACGCCATCATATTAAGGGAGGATTTTGGGGCGGGCGTTGAGTGCGTCGAGTGCACTCAACGCCATAGGCTGGAAGGCGTTGAGTGTGTCGAATGCACTCAACGCCATTTTCACTTAGAGTTTTTCTGCCAAATCTAGGCGTTGAGTGAACTCAACGCCATTGGCAGAATAGCATCGAGTGCACTCAACTCCATAGGCTGAATGGCGTCGAGAGTGTCGAGTGCACTCAACGCCATATAACTTAGATTATTTCTGGCAATGTTGTCCTGTGTGCTGGTTCGGCTGAACCGGACCATTTCGGGAAGTGGGCTAGAATGTGTTATTTAGCCGTTTATTTTATTAAGACCTATTTAAGACTTATTTGAATAAATATTAACCGGTCAAGTGGAAGAAATGCCACGTGGCCGACAGTTATGAAAATGGAGGAGAGAGAAGGCTTCAGCCATGGCCGAGAACCGGCTTTCATGGCCATTAATGGCACTTGATGCCTTGGCCTTCTTCCACTCCTCTTTTATGGCTGGGTTCAACTCCTCTAGGGAAGAGGAGGAGTTTCCAGCCGTTACTTGGCTGGATTGAGCCATGTTCATTCCCCCCCCCCCCCCACCACCATAGCCGAATTCTCTTTAAAGGACCATTAATGGCCACCACCGGTTAGTCCCCTCCCCTCCCTCATTTTACTGATTTAAAAACTTCACAAGACTCCAAGCCTTCGTTTCCACACTTTGACCGAAGGAGACGAGAGATTTCTGTGTGCTATTGAAGAGCGTCGGCGACACCTCCACCGCTAATGGCCTTCCGTCGATCGGCACGTCTCCAGCCAGCGAACAAGGTCCTCCCCTCCTCTCTCTCTACGGGTAGATCATATCTTTCTTTAGGATTAAGAATCTGGCTCAGTTGAGCCCGATCGGGAAGAGGTTTTCTTCCTTGTTTTTCCGCAAAAACGAACCGTCGTGTTCGCCGGATTCCGCCCCTCCGGCGGCTGCGCCGCCGCCTGGCGAGGGCCACCGCCTCAACAGAGGTGGTGGTGGTTGTGGCCGGCCAGGGAAGTGGCTGGATGGCCGGCGGCAGCGCCTGGAATATGCTCCAGGTCAGGCTAATCACGGCCCTTGGCTAAAGGAAGAAGATGACCAGTAGACGATAGATCTGCTTTAAGATTTGTGCTGGGTTAAATTATTAATTCCTTTTATTGTAATTTATGCCATGTCTGCTGGATAGTTTTGAATTAAATATTAAAAATAGGAAGGCCCCTCTATAGGAAAGATGACCAACATGAAAGTTGTAGGCCGTGAAGTTTAGTTTTATTTAAAATTTAGTTGAACCCATTTGGGTAAGTGGTTTGACCACAACACCAAGTTTGGTGGGGTCTATACCTAGGCTAGACCAGATAGTATTTTGAAAGCTCCCACCAACCCAGCCATCCAAACGACTGGAAATTTTGGATGGGGTTTACTATTACCTATACCTATAACATATCCAAAAAGGAGGATTTTTTGAAAACCTTTTCCTATAGTTCTTGGAAAAATTTAATAATTCATATACAATTTATTTAGGTGTCTCAAATAACTCAAAAACTCCCAAAATTTTGGAGGGTGATCTTAGGGGATATCTAAAGGCTCTGGTAAAAATCTCAGCCCAATTGGGTTTGATTTGAGTAGGTTTTGGTGTGACCAAAGTTTGGTCTCCTAAGGGGTAAATTAGGGCAAGGAATATTTGGGGCATGGAAGGGCCAATTCTCACCCAAATGGGCTGGGACCCTGAACAAAGCCCCATGGTCAGTAAACACACCCTCTCATGGAGTTTGAGATGGATAGGGGTGGGTTAGCCCTAGGACCCTAGTTTAAACCCTAAGGTTGGACTTTGGGGGTTTGTGAAGGACATAAGGCGATATGTCCTAGTATGGACTGGGTATTTAGGAAAAATAATTGTAGGGTGGTGAAATACCCTAGGAAGTGATTGGGTAGTGGTTGGACATAAATACCCCTCATAAACCACTTAATAAGTATTTAGGTCTTTACACCGTAGGAATTTTATAATGGGTCATATGACCATGACCCTTAGTGAAAATTTGGTAGGAGTAATTCATTTACAAACAATCAAATTGTACTATCTACTTAGGAATTTATTATGATTTAACCACTCACTAGAATCTTATGAAATTTAGTCAGAGGACATTTTATGATGTTATAAATCTTTGTAAATTTTTGTGGAATTTTTGGAAGTCTTGTTATATGAGTTGCTTCACAAAGTGATATTTTTCTATGTAAAACAATTTGAATTAATTTTGGTACCTAGTAAGCTTGAAAAATTATGATATTTGCTCAGAGATCCTATTTGGTCATTCTTAAGATTCAGTAATTTTTCTGTAATTTTCTGCTGATAAATTGTAGTACTTCCTTCTTTATCAATGATTGTTGGAATTACGTTGGATTAATTAATTAGAAACCAAAGCATTTAAGGAAAATTATGGAATTTGATATGTATTGTTTATTCTCTTTTATCTAGTGTTCATGAATTTTTGGTGGTCATTACTTGAGATATTATTGTGCATCATGTTCAATTCAAGCATTGATTAGTTTGGAAAGAAATTAATTAAATATCAAAAAAATTAAAAAATTATGAATTACTGGATTTAGCCTAATCATGTCATGATAGACTCCCAATAAATAGCGCATGACATTTGGATAAACATTTTGGGTACTTCCCATTGTATACATCATATAGCTTAGGATGGTTTGCGTTTAGTAACAACTGCAGGAATCATATTATGGTGCAAAATAAACTTAGGGAGATGCCATATTAGTGTATTGATTTGGACAAGTGAATAGGAGGGGTAGAGTGTTGGAATGGCTAGTGTTAAGTGGTGTCCGGGATCGACGAAGGATCATCTTTTCCGTGAAGAAGAGTCAAATACACTAGGGTTAGACTCAGTATAATACTAAAAGGGATCAGGACAAGGGTAATAACCAATAATATTAAGTGCCTTGCGAAAGGGAATGATGGGCTTCAGCTACCATCATAGTTCCTAGTGCCATTTGAGAGCCCATCACGGGTATGCCGGGGGCAGTCCTGGGCTAACATAAACCGTAGGACAAATAAACTAAAAGAGCAACTAGTATAACTAGGGTTTCACTTTCACACACCTCGGTAGCTCGGGAGGTTAACTTGGTTGGTTTGATTGCCATCCGGAAGGTAGGTTCGGAAGGTAGATGAACGGACGAGATAGTCCGGGGAGCCGATGGCTCGGAAGGTTTTGGATACAGAATAAGGTGGTGGGTCTTCGGTATTGGCGGTCATTCACACCGACGTTGATATGTTGACTCGGCAGTGTGGGACACTTAGCCAAAGAAAGTCTGGTAGATATAGCCAGCATCAGTATGTGGATACTCTAAGTTGTGTTCTTCTAGGGGCATACGGAAAGGCTATGCCCGGTAGTGTGGATACCCGCCTAGGAGTGGGGGCCCGACCCACTGTCTCCTTTTGCCACTAGGGAGGTTCCTGGGAGTGAAGCTAGTTGCCCGAACAGGGGGAACTAAAGGTCTGTGCGCATAGAGTCGTTTGTGTGAGTTGCACTTGCATGAATCATGGCATAGCATTTCACTACACTCATATTTGCATACAACTGACACCCCAACGTATAAATCGATATGGGACTTTTTATACGATTGGAGCCTTGCAGAAGACCCCTTAACTTATAAGTTTGTTTGGGCATTCATATAAGTTAAGGTTACTTACTTTTTCTACTTTGTCTTTCTTTCATATGCTGCATTTACTATTTATTTACTTTACTGCTCACTATTATAGAACTGTTAAATTATACCTTTCTTCCTTAGCTGTTTGCACAACATGAATAACTGCTAGATTAGTTCCACTGTCATCCGCTTGCTTACTCTCCACCTTTGTAGCTTCCCTTTCCTCCTCCCCGCTCGGTGCTTAGGAGCCGTGGGGGGAGGTGTAGGGGATGATATGACTTAGTCTTTATGACTAATGGTTTTCGGACCACAACATTACAGGAGCTCCAGATGGGAGACAGAGACCAGCAGCCTAGGGACCAGCAGCTCAGGGACCAGCACCAGCGGAGTACGGTGCGTATGGAGATGGGCCAGTCTAGTTCCGGAGCACCTGTGACCAGCTCTGTGAGTGATTAGTCTTTCTTATAGCTTCCGCGATGAATGATATGTAGTGAGGACTTTTATGTACCGGGCTTGAGCCCGTTTATATTTCATCTGTACTGATCTTTTGCAGTACTCTAGTCTTTTTATATTGATGGACTTGTTCTGATTTTCATTTATATATGATTCTGTGGACTTGATTATATTCAGTTTATATTTACTTCTCTCTCTTTTGTGATCGAAAAGGCCGGCAGAATTGGCGTTTTGTAGTGACGGTCTTCCCGAGTATCAGTGTCCACCGCGAAATGGCATTTCTGGGCATAAGACCCCGATGGTTCGAAAAAGAAAAAAAATGGGGTCTTATAGAAGATGCCACTGGAGTCAAGGAGTGGGATAACATTATGGATGAGGTGATGGCTTCTCTCAGGAGGAATGAGACTTGGGACCTTGTGCCCAAGGTCGAAGGCGTTACTCCTGTGACATGCAAGTGGGTGTATAAGCTGAAGAAGAAGGCAGATGGGAGAATCGAGCAGTACAAGGCTCACCTTGTATCTCGAGGGTTCTCTAAACAGTACAGAGAAGACTACAAAGAGACGTTTAGTCCTGTTGCCAAAATGACTTCAGTTCTGGTGGTGATGGCCTTGGACGGGGAGATTGATAAAGAATCTTCATGGTCCAACCACCGGATTACGTGTCTGAAGATTATCCAGGATATATCTACAAGCTCTGGAATGCCCTTATGGATTGAAGCAGGATCCATAGGCATGGTACGGGAAGATCGCATAATATCCTCAAGTTCTGTGGTTATTTTGCCTCTGATTCAGAGAGCATGTTCATCAATAAGAGGGGTGAGTTTCATGTCTTAGTGTTGTTATACGCGGATAACATGATCGTCAAGTGGAACTCCGAGGAGGAGGTTGCTAGGCTCAGAGCAGAGCTAGCTATTCGGTTCAATATGAAGGACTTGGGTGAGCTCCACCATTTCCTTGAACTCGAGGTGGAGAGGAAAGAGAGCGGAATACTCGTTTCCCAAAGGGGCTATACGGAACAGATCGTTAAGTGGTTTGGCATGAGGGAGGGGAAGAGTAGCTTTATTCTTATTGATGTTTCCATCAAGCTTCGACAAGATGAGGGGAGGATACTTTCAGATACTTTAGTGTTCCGGGATCTGGTTGGGAGTATTATCTACTTGACGATTACGAGGCCAAACATTGCTTATGTTGTAGGTAGAGTATGTCGGTATATGACCGAACCTCAGAAGACTCATCTGATGGTGACAAAGAGAATTTTGAAGTACGTGAAGTCCACTTCTGATATTGGTCTCCTTTATGAGAGAGACACGGGCTTCAACCTACACGGTTACACAGATGTTGATTATGTGGAGATTCAAATGAGCGGAAGTCAACTTTTGGCTATGTATCCACATGTGGATTTGCAGGTATCTCGTTGTGAAGCAAGAAGGAGGATTTTGTGTCTGTTTCTTCTATGGAAGCGGAGTTCAAGGCTTCAGCCTTGGAAGCTTGGGAAGCTATCAGGCTTTGGAGGCTAGTAGAGGATGTCCATGAAGAAGTGCGGGGTCCCACTCTACAATGCGAAAACAACGAGAATGCCCTTAAACTGGTTAATAATCCATTTTGTCACGCGTAGACAAAGCACATTGAGATTGAACACCATTTCATTTAGGAGAAGGTGTTGGAGGGGTCTCTTGTGGTTGGACATGTGCGGAGCAAGGACAATGTCACAGACAACTTCATGAAGCCGCTGTCTAAGAGGTCATTTATTTGGTTACGGGGACTGCTGGGGTTGGTTTCCACTTCTCACTTTAAGGGAGAGTTTTGAAATTTTTAAAGTGAAAGTGGCGGCCTGGGCAGCTCGAGTGATCTGTCCGCGGGGTCTGTACAGACAGGTATGGCGGCTAGTCATTTCGGCAAAAGAGTGTCAGACAGTTTGTTCCCTGAAGGTTTCCGGGTAGATAGGATCGTTATCCACGCAGTTTACCAGTTTGTGCGTACTGCTTCTAGAGTCCACCGGTTTTGTGCAAACTGGTATTTGTATCCGCTAGTATTGTGTTCGCACTAGGGATAGCTAGTGGTGTTGACTTGGTCTTCTTTTGTACCAACTCCTAGTGTGCTCAGTCCGGGAGGTAACGCGGTTAGCGCGGACTGCTTTCTATGTTCTCCAAGTTCAGCAGTTGTCAGCCTTGTTTGCTTAGGTTGCAAGCTTATAGTGTGCAGACTAGAGTAGTGTCCGTAGGTGCGTGTGGACTGGAGCTGTGTCTGCTTGTGTGCGGATTGGTGGTTTTCCACAGGGTCCTCTGGTGTGTTGTTCCAGTCTTGGTAGTCTGTTTGGCTTTGTCGTGGCGGAATTGTTTTATGTTTGCAGTTGTGCGGACTCATTTAGTGCTCGCCGCGAGATAGGGTGGTGATCCTATCGACTAGGGAGGTGATCACACTCCTCTGTGTATTTATAAATAGGACCCCTGTCACATCAACAATACATCTGAATGAATAGTAAGTGAGTCGGGTAGTTGTTGCGGATAGGATTTTCTATTCACGCGGTTTGGAGAGTTTACCGGTTTGTGCTGTGCAGGTTGTGTGGATAGCACTGGAAAATCAGGGACTTGGTTCTGATTTCGGTCAGGCATAGTGCGGACTCTACGGTTAGCAACCAGCGATTAGCAGCAGCTCGCGACTTGCGACCAGGCGGTCTTCTCTTCTACAACTCTGTCTCAGTTCAATAAGCTATCTACTTCTGGCGGCATGTTCAGTTCGGTAGTAGTGTTCGTAGCGGTCTATAAGCTAGGCGTCCTCGCGTTTAGGTGGCTTGTAGATCAGCGGACAGAGTTCTTTTTCAGCTTTAGAATAACGGGTTGTCCGTGCGGCTAGGTTATGGTCTAGCGACTTGACGACTTAAGCAGACTCCGTAGGCAACTCGGCAAGGTCGGCGGCTTCTCATTGAGACCGCGCGACTAGTTTGTTCTTGTTCTTTTTTGCTTCTATTGGGTAAATTGGCAAATCATGTCTCGTCATGTATGCCTCGCCTTGTAAAGATTGTTTTGAAAGTACAAGATTCTTGCTCTTCTGTTTGTATCTTGTTTATTTTGCTTCAGATAAGTTGAGTGTTCTTGCGCATGGTTGCTCGTTTTCCGTGATTCACAAATTTTTTACACGGGCCTCCCATTTATAGTCACCGTGCCTAAATGTTACACTATAATATAGCTACCTTACTGCATTTCAGTCATAAGTAAGGGAATATACTTAGGCATACGATGGAAAGTTTGACTACAAAATACCTACTATGACGTCATGTGGGTTCCGCTCTTGAGTCATATCTAGAGCAAACATCTGCTCCCGAGCAAGTCTAGGATTTCTTCCTCGTGGTCCTCATCCTCGACCACGGACTTTCCCTCGTCCTTGCTAAGCTGTCGGAGGAACAACAGGGGGAACATCTCCACCTAGCTGCGGGCAACAACGCTGGATGTAGCTCGGCTGATTAAACTTGAAGCAAACATGCCCGAACGGCCCTTTGCGTTGTTGATACAGTTGAAATTGCTGGGGTGGAGGCAACGCTGGATGTGGGGTCGGGCGCTCCATCCTAAAGTTATGACGGAAGCGACCACGCCTTCTTTGATTTACTCCTCCGCCACGAGCATTATTCCTCCTCCTAAGGATAGGCCCCACCCTCAGCGGGTCTCTTACCACTAGCCTGGGTTCCCAAATGGTCTGCCTCAGACCTCTTTGTCATATCTATTATCTCTGCCAGACTCCAATCCGTTATAAATAAAAGTGCTTGCCTGAGGGGATTTTGCAAGCCTTTGTAAAACTGTTTCGCATATCCGCGATCATCCAAATCGTAGGAGTCAGCAAACCTTGCGAGATGCTGAAACTCCCGCTGATATTCTGCCACTGATTTTGATCCTTGTTTCAACTGCAGGAACTTTTCTTCACGTTCGTCACGAGCCGTGGAAGGAATGAAATGCTCTAAGAAGGCATCAAAAAATTCATTCCAACAGATGTCAGTATATACGCGTCCTTGGAAAGTGGAGCCCATGAGGGACTTCCACCACCTTTTTGCATGTGATTCCAAGACGGATACATCTAAAGTAACAGCTATACTGGCTAGACATCTGACCTCCGACCATCAATTCTCGCACAACATCTAGGCACTCCTCAGTACGAACAGCCGACTACATCCTATGTTAAGCGGGCAGGGAAAGGGCTAGGAATACACTCAACCAGTTAGAACCCGGGGCTTGCAGCTGCACTGGGGCCTGCTGAGATCTGAATGCATCTAAGATTTCCATGAGGGTTTGTCCCAGTTCCGACTGCTAAAATTGAGTTCGGATGGAAGGGGATGGAGTGCCCACTATTGGCTCTCTGTGTGCCAGGATCTACGTATACAGGTACAAACCTAAGGTCAAGTTGGCTAATCGTAGGATAACAATTGGACATACTTAGTGTGAATTACACATGGTAACATCACTGGTTCCTCTATGTCAGTTTGACCTCAAACTGACAAATCGAGCGGGGGTGGCACCATTGTTCAATGACTTCTTTAGGTCAGGATCGTTTCAAGCTGATACCATTTGTAAGACCCTCTGCTGGAACACAACACACGACCGAAGGGAGTCTTATGTCCAGAACAGCCGTCTTGTGGTAGAATCAACACACGGGTTGACCGATACTAAATGATGCTTATTCTACTGGCTCTCACAAATATCATCCATGCCAACCCAACATAAAGACAATAAACAGAAGTCAAAATCCACACTAGTACAAGTCCATAAGAAAAAAAGACAGGTATCTACATAGCTCCTGAATACGTTAGAGTTAAGTTCCCCAAGGGGTACAACATATAATCTCTCAAAATCTCACATCAGTAACCGACGACAGCGAGGGTATTGTCGTATCAGGCCTTGTCCTCTTGTCCTGGATGCCCTCCTCTGTAACCTGTTGTTGCTGCTGCTCTATCTACTGGGTGTCCTCCTAAAACGGTAGTCGTAGCAATCGTTAGTCATAAAGAGTAAGTGGAAATCTCATCCTCTCTACCCGGCAGCTCATAGGCATCGGGCAGGAGAAAGAAGGAAAGGTACACTATATGTATATAAACTAAAAGCACAAGCAGGTGGTATATCTCTACAGATCATAAATGTAACGGTAGCAGTGTACATCAAATATCACATCATTATACACTAGAAGTACTATAAAAGAAAGAACTGTCAACTATCGACATTTAATCTACAAACAGAAATAGAACTTAACTTATAAAAATGCTCATACAGATTTATAAGTCAAGAATCGACTTAATAGAAAGTAACACATCATATACCAGTGCCCATACAAATTTATAAGATTGGGATCTTAAGCAATGCAACGATGGTTTATAATGCGCCCATGCAACTCACGCACTATGTTTTCTTATGTCGGCATAGTCCTTTAGTTTCCACTTTTCGAGCAAGTAGCTAACCTCTCAGGAATCATCAGTCATGGCCAAACATTGACCGTACAACGGGCGTCTCTACTACTAGGCGGATATCCACACTTCAAGGCCTAGGCCTTCATTCTCCTCAATGTTAAGAACATAATAATGAAGCCTCTGCACTATGGCTTAGAAGGGGTCTCGGGTAGATGTGCACCAAGAACACAGCCAAACTAGCCTACAACTGGCACAGAAGGAACCTTTTGGAGCGTAACACAAAAGGACCAAGCCAACCATCCACTGGCATGGAAAGAGACTCAAGAAATCACTAAGGACCAAGCCCAACCGCCCAATCTCTATCTGTAAACTCTCGTCGGTGTGACAACTACGAGCCCGTAGACCTGCCACACTATCCTGAACCCAGGATTATGACACCGCATATCAATACTCACCACATGCAATTACACTTAGCCATGCCATCAAACATCCAAGGGCCCCAAGTGAGTCCCTTCTCATCATATCAATCCCGTGCTCAAAAGCACGCAAGGGTTCCACACTGAGTCCCTTATTATCATACCAAACTCGTGCTCAAAAGCACGCAAGGGCTCCACACTGAGTCCCTTCATAATAACTTACACGTGCTCCAAGAACACAAAGTTCTGTCATAACCTAAGATATCAAATCCCTTCAATTGTTATACGACCCTCACTGTTACCCGTAGGGAGTTAACACAACTCTAAATAGTGGACTTATTCCAATCATAATTTCAATTCATAAGATAAATAAGCTCATAGCATGAGCATGAGCTTAATATTCATCTAGCACTTTTCTTTCTAAGTTTAGCATGTGCACACACATCAAATCATTTATCTTTTAACACATCTTGTTTCCGAAAACTTTCAACATAACATATATGTTTCTAGATAATTAATAATCATGTACACATACACACCACAAGTTCTTTCATTATTTATAGATCATAACTTGATATCGATTGCGCATATCATACACACGCACTAATTACTCTTCCAATACATATCAACCATCATAGTATTATTGTATGCACTTCCATCGGATTGTATAGATAAACCATTTGTACATCAAAGGTCCATCAAAACACATACATAATGCATAAGCTCATCAAGGTTTCCTCAAACAAGATTCTCCCAACACAAGATATCATCAAAGGCTACGACTTTCCTACCAAGTCCAAGATTCAAACACTAGGCTAGCACATCAACTACTTAGACCAAAAATCCGTCGTGGCCTTATGTTAGTTCAATGCACCAATATCCGTCGCACTTTGCGGGAGCCACAATGCTCACCGGAAAATGTGCAACCATTCGTTGGAAAGGTCTTTCCGAGGGCTACAACTTTTGTGTTCAGCCCAAGACCTAAAAGTGCTCGAATCATGGCTTAAATCAACAACGAAGACTGCTCTAAACAAAAATCAGATTTTTGCATGCATCGTAAAGTCGAACGAACAACATCGGTTTGTCTTCTTCGTCTAGGCATTCATACAAAGAAACCTTCAGCTCTTTCTCCTCCCTTATTCAACCTCAAAAGACCACCGTTCTTCACGAAACAAAATCCATCGTCCTCATATTGAAGAAAGGAAAGTTCAAAGACAACGAAACCCTAGGACAAGGTCCTAGTGTGGTCTCTACCTAGGAGATCTTCATTACGCGCCAAAGTCAAGCTCTCTTGAGCGGACATATCTCCTATAATATATCTAAAGATTTAGAACCAAGGGAGAGGGTAAGAAGCTCACTTCATTTCCGACCATAGATCTCGTTCTTCTTCTTGGGGGAATGTTTGGTTTCCTCGTCGGTATCGTTCTTTGCGAAGAGAATTCGGAGTTCCTCCAGGAAGTCCACCTCCGGCAACCTATTCGTTCTCGTCGAGCTCGGCACCGAAAAGATAGATTCGATAAGAAGGACCATGTCTAGGGTTTTAGAGTACTCCTTTTTACTAGTAAATATTAGGGTTAAGGTTACTTGGCCATGTGGCATGCTATCATTGGACCGCCCATCATTACATTAAATATGTTCCCTTGAAAAGACCAGTCATAAGGGGGTCGTTCAATATACGAACCGAACCAGGTTCAACCCGTAACCACAATGGCCGAAATTCTCTAAGTAAAATTCATCGTGTAAACTCGACGAATCGTAGGAAGCCTCTGTGTAGTCTTGGCGAAGCGGCTCAACACTTCAAGGAAAATCCCACGAATTCGTCGAGTCCAACTCGACGAATTCGTCGAGTATCTCCGACGAGATTCGACAAATTGCCTCCCTATTGACGAGTTTCCCTAATACGGCCGAACCAGTTTGAAAGAACAGCAAGTCCTATTAGACGTATTCTTCCAGTATCACTCGATGAATTCGTCGGATATCCGCGACGATATCCGACGAATTACACTTGTTCCACCGAATCGTCCTACTCATTCTCAACGAATTGATCGAGTATGACTCAACGAATTCATCGGATATATCCGGCAAAATCCTACAAAATCGACTTGACTCGACGGGAAAATTCCTCAAGCCTGATTTCATATTCTACCCGTGGCCTACGTCCTTTTTCCCCACCTTCCAACCAGTGCACCCCAAGCCCGATTCAACTCTCTTGACTCAAAAACTCAATTGGGTGGTCTAACACGAATCAGGACGTTACAAATCTTATAAACAAAATAAAAGATTTTGTCCTTGAAATTAAGCTAAGTCTGTGGGGGGAAAAAGAAAGTTTGAAGAATACAAGGTATGCATTTAAGTTTACCTTGGAGAAACAACTCTGGGTAGCGCTTCCGCATCAAGTCCACCGGCTCCCAAGTATACTCCTCTTTCCCATGATTAGACCATTAGACCTTCACCAAGGGAACACACTTTCGCCACAAGCTTTTTGTTTCGGTATCCATTATCCGCACCGGCTCTAGTCGGAAAGACCTATCAGTTGCCACTATTCCATTTGTGGCGGGGACATGTTGATCAGGTCGTAGTAGTGCTTTTCGAAGTGACAATACATGGAAGATATCGTGCAAATTTTTTAGCTCAGGTGGTAGCTCCGCTCAATGATTACAGAGAAAATGTATGATTACAATTATTACAAAAAAAGTAATATTTGACAGTAAAAGAAATGTAAACTTAGAACATGGAACATAATGTTGATCAGGCTCGAGGACCTAATGGCGCTGCATGAACTCTAAGGCAATTCCAAAATTAAAAAAGGAAAAGCCTCAGAACATTGAAATAAACAGGGTAAGCAAAGTAAAGTAAAGAACATTAACAGGAGCAGAAAAGTATGAGTGTACCAGTTTCTCATGAAGCAAAACTGTTCGAGACAAGCAAATAAAAGAGCTAAACAGAACAAGTTAGTTTATTAGATTACTCTGGAGTATAACACATAATAGAAACAAGTAATATCATAAGCAACAATCATTAAAGTGTGTAGGTGTTTTGAGTGGTGCGCATGGTTCACACTTAGTCCGGATACAAGTCTTATCAGGAAACTTCCTGCTTGTTGTGACCCTCATCACAGCCCAGGCCCGACTCAAGGAGTCTTAGTGGGTCCCAACTGGCGCCGTGAAGGCTGCAACTCAAGTGACCCCAACGCATTTCAATGTTTGCTTATGATATTATGCGTTACATGATTCACACTGTAGTGATTTTTAACAGAAATGAAAATACTTAAAGTGAACAATCAGACTAAGAATAGGTTTTACTCAGACAGACATACGAAACCAGATTCGACGACACAGAAGGAACCAAACAGTGAGTTTAAGCCTCGCGGGTTCGAGAGGTCAAGGTCATAATATCAAGAAGATTTATCGAGTAAATTGCAGAGGTAAGTTGACAGGTGTTGGATCAGAGATATCGAGAACTCGCCTAGGTTAAACAAATTCTAGGGCACAGTTATCTTCCAAGAAAAAACACGCATTTACTTTCGAGAATGATATAGAAATACCAAACATATATTTATTATTCATAATTCATTACAAGTGTTATCTTTCAATTCAAATGTGTGTACGGTACGAGCGTGACATAACCCAACAATCTTAAAATCACTAGCCAGGAGCCTTATCAATGATCATTCAAATCTATTAATGCTCGTGCTCAAACATACTATCCTCAAATGTATTCATCAAAAGAGACGAAATCAATCAAGGTGAGAATCCAATTAAAATTACCTCCCTACACTAACGAATGTCAATTCCAATAGTCTAAACCCAACACTATTAATTTATCCAATTCAACATTCATGAATTAAAATCATTTGACAGATCAACTATATACAGGGATGCAGACATGTAATCAAAGGACAAATACAATAGATAAAATGCAATGTTTGCAAGAGAGAGGGATCTCTACTTGTCTTAAAGAAACTGAAACTAGTGGCGGTGGCTAAGCGGCGCTAGAAGAAACAAGAACTCTACTGGACCTGTTCAGGAACAATCACAGACAATATTTGATAAATAGACTTGACAGGAATCCAAAAATGCTAGCACAAGCAATTATACGATACACAACTAAGTCGAGAGAGGGCTAAGAAATTCACCTCCCTCATGAGTGAGGGGAGAAGAATTCCACGCGGAGACGGAGACTTGGCGACGCTTAGATAGAGGAAATCCTAAATCGGAGAGGGCTTCCTTCACGAACCGTCAAAGGGTGCGACAAACGATGCTGGAGAACACATCTACAATGAGAATTAACTGATTATTATGGGGAAAAATCATGAAACACAAGTTGTAAGAGATTTGGAGCTCAAATAATTCAAAGAAAATTAAGGAAATCTGAATAGAGGAGGAGATGAGGAATCTTACCCAAGGAGAACAAATTCATGCCTAAAATCTGCGAGGAGGAGGATTTGAGAAAACCCTAGGTTCAAGCGGGGCGCAAGGAGGAAGCCAAAGCTGATGACGGCCCACTAGAGGGGAAGAGAAGAGGTTGTGGACTAAGGGGGGAATCAGGTTTTTTTTTATTATCATAATTATTATTATAATTATAACATATTAAAATAGGGTTGTTACAGGTTATTCCAGCATTGAACATGAATTTGGATTTATCATGAGAGAAATGAAAATTTCAATTTAATGAATTGGATGAATGGAGGAGAATGGATTATGAAAATTTTCAGATTTAAAAGGAGAAAGCGAAAGCTTTTCATGATCATCAACTAAAGAATCCTAAATCATTTGATATTGGCAACAATGTTCTATTGTATAATCCCCGCTTAAGACTTTTTCCTGGACAATTGAAATCTCAAAGGTCCGGGCCATTTAAAGTTGAACTAGTATTTCCTTATGGCATTGCAGAACTATCTCATCAGGAGAAAGGAATTTTTAAAGTGAACGGTCAATGGCTTAGAAAATATTTTTGGGAAGAATTTGAGTGTCAAGGCATAGAGGCGTTAACTCTTCGTCTTGATGTTATCTGAAATTTCACAATGCCCAGTTATAACTATTAGGATTTAGGTTTGTTCGAAGTTTTGTTTTCACATTTCTCATATTGTTTTGTCGTTCTATTTCTCTCATCTTATTCCTAGTTAGATTTTGTACCTAAAGATTGAAAGTCTTCTTTCTCCTGTTATTCGATTAAACCTTGACATCCTCAAAATGAAAAAAACAATTAAGCTACACGGCGAAGACAAATTTAAACTGTGTGCATACACGTGTACATGGACACATTCAACTACACAACCAGGTTTATGAATCCTTGGGGAGAGGCAATGTTCCGAGAGATACACGGATTTCAACACGGGTTGGTCTCTAACTGTATTCAGTAATATGGCTGTGTTTATAGTCGTGTGTCTTTTTGTTCAAAACCTTATCCGGTTCAACCCCCACCCACTTTATTTTCCTCCTTCGTCCAGCCGTGTCCCCTTCCAGTCCCGAGAACCCTGAATTTCTTCCTATTTTACTCCAGATCTCACTCAATAACAGCCTGTTTAAAAAAAAAATACGAATTCTTCCTCCTCACAAGCCGATCTATGCTTCAAGGTAATTTTCACACAAATTCGTGCTCTTGGAAGGGATTAATTTTCCTTCCTCATTTCGAAATTTCTCCCTCAAATCCATGGATCTACTTTGTGTACTACAAGAAATTTGTTCTATTTGCCATGTCTAACCTTCGACGACGCTTGGGACGCCACCGCTTAAGTCATTCTACTGCACTAGCTCCCAAAGTTCGACCCGAAGTGGAAATGCTTTGATTTGAGGATACTGCCCACCTAGCAAGATTTAAACGGCTCCGGCTTAAGAAACTTCAAGATTGTAAACGCATTGATTGGGATGTGTTGGAGCAAGTCTATTTAGCGGAGGAGTTGCGGGGTTTTATCACAAACAATGGTTAGGACGCCCTTTTTGCGATTTATGAAATTGGCTACCGCGAAGTTACATTAGAAATTTCTCTCCACATTCAAAAAGGAATCGAGGTACTACTCATTTGACGGCATCCCCTACAATTATTGGATTGATGCCTCCATTTCTTTCCGCATCCAAAATCAAACCTACACATTCACGCTAAAAAAATTCACATCTCTCCTTCAGATTTATGATGAAGAGTTTCTTAATACTCAGGATTGCCTTTGCTATGACCTCCCTCATTCCATAACCACCATCATGGTTTGGAGTGACATATCAGACGAAACACAGTATGAGGCAAACGTTCTAAAGCCTCCTCTCTAGAAAATCTCGCCCTACATTACATACACTACCTTGTGTGTCATATATTGAGGGGAAGAGGGGAGAGCTCCGGCATAGTCAGCCGCAGTGACCTCTTATATCTGTATAGTATGGTAGAAAAATTACCCACTACATCTAGGTTACTTCGTTGCCAACTTTCTCCATCATCAAGCCGAACATAGTTGAGTGGGGACCATTTGAGTTGCTCCGTACATTACTCGACTCCTTAGAGGCATGGACATGGTTGAAGACCTTCCACCTATGGCCGTGATTGCTCGCACTGTCCCCATCACCATGTCTACACTACGTTCACTACAGACTGTTCGAGTATGACCTAGAGCAGGAGGGACCGTATACTCTCTAGCACGATGAGATGAAGTAGCCAAAGATGAGGGTGGAGATGAAGGGGAGGAAGAGGAGCAAAACATGTATGAGGGTCCTCAGCAGGTCGATGGTTCATCCCGCGGTGCTTCTTCCTTGCACACCACACCGCAGTCTTATGCCTAATTTAGAGTCAATATATCCCAACATCTTGGTAGGATTGAGAAAAACCAGAAGGCAATGACAAACATCTTTGCTTCCATTGACTACAAACAAGAGGAAATCTTACGAAATCAGCGCGATCTGCATCACACATGTGAGGAGTCTAGTCAGTGGACTCAAGACACACTATCTCAGATTGGCAGTTGTTTTGATATCACTATGCCACCATTACCCCATCCTTCTACAAGACGTCACATTGATCAACCACCTCCATCCTTCTGATTGATGACTTTGGGTTTGGCACTGCAGTTATGTTTTTTTCAGTCTTTTTCTCATTATGTGCAATATTATGGTCTCTGCTCTTGATCATCACTTGACTATGTGTGTCTCTATTATATGCCATTCTGCTATCATATATGTCTAAATATGATGTTTTAAAATTTTCTCCTTGTCACTATCACGTTTGCTTGGTTATGGTTTCTATTACCTGCAATAAGGACATTGCAAGATTTAAGTGTGGGGGGAAGACTATTTTTAAATGAACATTTAACTTTTAAAATTACGACAACAACAATAACAAAAAAATACTTTTATAAATCAGGTAAAATTTAAAATGACATGACCTTTGTATCCTTGCATTTTTATTTGCTGCTTAGGAGAAATTGTTTTTAATTATTAAGGCTATGTTTGGGAGCCTGTTTTGACTCCATTCCGTTCTAAACGGACCGGATGGAAAGTTTTTTGGAAACACCTAAAATATTGTCATTTTAAAATGGCCGGTTTAAAACCTACTTTTTCCTCCATTTTGAAAATGTCAGGGAGACCTCCATTCACCATTTCAAAACGGTCGTTTGGGATATTTTTTTAATTTAATTTAATTTAATTTAATCAATTTAACCCCTATAAAAAATATAATTATATCCATAAATTTGTAAAAAAATCAGAGATAAAATACCTAATTTTATTTTTAAAAATTCAGACAAATTTGGCCCGAAATAAGTAAAATTCATGTGAAGATAATTTTGAAAATAATTTAAACCGTCACCGGAAATTACCCAAACAAAATCTCAGTTTTAAAACTGTAGTTTTTAAAATACAGTTTAGCATCTTCTTTTTGAACTTCCCCCTTTTAAAACGACACCGGTATGTCAAATAGAGCCTAAGACATATCCGCTATATTAGGTAGATATCATGTAATCAGTTACCCAATCAATACAATCACATCAATGCTGTTCAATTGTTTAAGTCTTAATTTATATTAATCATATTGATTTAAGTATAAATGTGATTAAAAATATTTTGAAATCACAATATTCTATACTTAGCATGAATTTGAAATTAAATTCACGTAGAAATTTGACTACCAACTTTGAAACAGATTCTTTTGGCCGATCAATTTATTCATTCTCATGAATCGTAAATCTTGCCCATGTATAATCTGGAAATAATTTTATACAAAGCGATGATAGGTTAATAGAGATGATTTTGGCCGCCTTTGACCAGCTTGAGCCTTTTAACTTACCTATTTTAGTTAACTTTGTATCCTATTTTGAGCCTACATTTTTTTTTGATACCGACATGACCCATAAATCTCAAAACATTTATCTTTCCACAACCTTAATCATCACCACCTAAGTATACGACTTAAACTCTTTGAATACACGAAGTTCATTTTTGTGATCCATCGCATCATTCGAGTGCATTCTCTTAAGTTATGCTCTTCTATATGTGAGAGACTTTATTTGGTGCAATCCTATGCTACTATCGGTGTTCCCAAAATAGATATAGATTGAAAAAAATAGGGAACACGAAAGAAAAAAAGGAAAAGAAAAAGAAATATGGATTCACAATGTAATTGTATATCAAATAGTATGATGGATTTCATGTCTAGTGATTTTATTCATTAGCTAAAGTGTATATTTAAGAGGTGATAATTCTCGTTTGATATCTTTGATTTATCATGCCTGATCTCAAGCCAAAAGTAATCACTTCAAAAGCCAATGTCATTTGTAATAGACTTCATGTCTAGGGATTGCTTACTTTGAGAAAGCCAATAGAATCCTATTTAAGAATATGGCGGTAAATTCAATGCATGTTTTTCTTGGAATAATTGAAGATAAGTAGAAGAATATTGAAAAACCTCAAGTATAATTTAGCTACATTTTGTCTTAGATCAATATTGAGTATTGAGAATTATCTTTTGCAATATTGAATCCCTGAAAGTGATGTAAGATTGGGTAACATGCTTATTAGAAATCTAATTAAGTAGTTGTATTCTCTTATTCATTATTCATATTTTACTTTGAAATAACAAAACTTAAAGGGTAGGGGTATTTGATATATTCTTATCAAATATTTATTAAATTTCTAGTCGAATTCGCACCAATTTGAATTATAATCTCATTGATTTATTTAATTATTAAGTTTTTTTTATCATAAGTTAACTTATTAATTATTCCCAGGAAGATTTGGACGAGAAAATGATTTTTAAGGATAAAGTGACCTTACACGACTTTTGACATGGTAGAGAACGCGGCCATGTCAATTTATACGGCAAGCACATAGCAGGAAAGTGTGCCATGTTTGAAGGACATCAGACAAAAGAGCAACAACAAGAGGAGCACGACTAAGCACACAGCCATGTATAAAACCGTGTTTGGATGAGCTTCAACAAGGAGAATACCATAGATAGGAACAAGACCTATCCACACGACCGACAACTTAGCCGTGTTAACCGATACGACAATGAACCAAGTCGTGTTCATGAACACGACTTCTGAATCGTCGTTGTTGCGGTCTGCGACAACGCTCCCGATAGTCCAGACTAACTGGACTGTCTTAGCCTTCGGAACGATCGGTTTCGCAAACAGACACAAAAATAGATCATAGACGAGACGAGTTTTCTTACGTGGAGAACCCTCTGAATAGGGTAAAAAATCATGGTCGGGGCTGTGCCGACAGAAACTTCACTAGATCAGTCAAGATTACAAGGATTCTCTTGCAGAATAGAGGGCGATAGGTCGCGCCTCGTTACAACTTGAGGGGGAGAGAGATACAGTATTCGGCTTGCGGGAGAATACTTGCGCACTTCTGGACGATCGGCGGCAGACGGCTGAGCTGACACGACGGAAGATCTGCAAACGGTGCACTCTGGATGTCGATAGCTGCAGACAAAGAGCGATCGTCTTCCTACGGATGTTGAATTGCGCGGAGGAGATTGCAAACGGTCTTCGACTTAGAGGCAAGTTCGTTGGCCACAGACTTTGCCTTGACGGCAAGGACGGTGGACCTGCGAAGGGGGAGAGATAATAAGAGAGAGAAAAATGTGTGTGAGAGAGAGAGACAAGGATTCCGATAGAAATTCAAGTTCCGAAGTTGGCCAAATGAGAAGGATTGGGGGTATATTTATAGGCGGGGAGAGGGGCGACCTGGTAATTTCCTCCCGTAACTACCAAACGGACGAATAGGATCGCTCTGTTTAAGGCACATGAATCACCATTTATAGGAATATAACGAGCCTGCCCTTTGGCCCAAAATAGACCCGCGCGACTTTGGGAACGGCCTAACGGGCAACGAGGGTGGTTACGTGCGGTAACCACCACAAACCGCTCACTTCGTGGGCGGTTACAAGCGGCTGCTGCCCCTTACAGGGGCGGTAGAAGGGGCGGTCAGCCCTCTGGGGCCGGCCAAAGTCCTCGGCTTGCCTCCTACCAGCCGGCCAAAGGAAGCGGCCAGCCCTATGAGGTCGGGCGAACCTTTGGCTGCCCAAACGGTGGGCGGCCGAAAGGGGGAGGCCGCTCCTTTGGGGGTCGGTGCCTCCTGGCTGGCCAGCCGGAGAGAAAAGGGGCGGCCGGCCATTTTGGTACGGTGCCTACCCGGTCGGCCTTGCCGTAGGTAGTCAGGAGGAAAGGAACAGCCGACCCCTTTAGGGTCAGCATCTCTCCGACAGGCTCGCCTTGGGCGGCATGGAGGATAAGGGGCGGCTGACCCTTTTGGTGTTGACGCCTCCTGACCGGCCTTGTCATGGGTGGTCGGAGAAAAGAGGGGCGGTCGGCACCTCCCCGTCCGACCTTGCCATAGGTGGACGGGAAGGAGAGGAATGGTCGGCCCCTTTGGGGCTGGCGCCTCACTGGCTGGCCATGTCGTGGGAGGTCAGAGAGGAGAGGGAGTGGACGACCGTCTGTCGGCCGCAAGGAAGATGACACGCAGGATCCCCCGTGTTGGTTGGCGATCCCGCGTACGGGAGTTAGGATCCCGTGCGCAGGAGTTAGGGTCCCGTGTGCGGTGGTTAAGATCTTGTGTGAGGCAGTTGTGGCGCGGATCAAGTTCGTGGATCGCGCGCAAAGCGGTTTAAACCGTAACCCCCACCATCGTTAGTGGGGGAGTGGTCTTTTTGGCCGGACGCAACCCGGTTCGCCTATAAAATGGGTACAATCTCATCAAATGCCCCCCAAATCCGGCGGAGTCTAAATTTTAGGGGAGGAGTGTGAGGCTTTCCTCTTCGTATAAGTCTTCAAGGTTGATGGCAGAGAAGAGTCATGAAGCGCGAGAATTGGTGGCCGAGCCTGGGAGGGTACATTTGTGAGCGATCAGAGGTGAATGAAAGGGAGCGCTCTAGAGAGGGCACGCCCAAACTATGTGTGTGGGCACACCTACGCGCACGCATACACGGGAGCGCATTAAGCATGTGCGCGAGCACGCGCATAAACCAGGCACATACACGCGCGCTTGGGCCTCGTGCGCGCTTGCCCATGCGCGCATTCGAGGATGTGCATAGGCTCGGGATGGTCATTGAGCACGCACTTGGGGGTAGTGTGGATGCCACCTTACAGGGCTTTGATTTCTGTGACGCGCCTCCTTTGTTTGCGCAAGCTTTTCTCCCAACCCTTGGGGCGTTGTGTTCTTTTATTTTTATTTTCATTTTTTGATCGTTCATATGTGCAGGCTTCGCGATGTGTGGTGCAAGGGAGGGCAATGCAGCTATGATTTACTCTTACCTCAGAGCTGATCTTTGCTTGGAGGGGGATATAAGTTTTTCGTCGGTATGGAAATCCGGATTCCACATTTCGAAGAGCGAGTGCAGAATCTGTCGGTGGGCTAGATGACTCTTTGGAAGTCGTCGTTGAAGTTCGGATTTCGGTTGCCTCTGTGTTATGAGGTAGTCGAGATCTTGAAGTTTTGTGGGGGTACCAGTGTCCCAGTTTACTCCCTTGGCGATGACGCATATTGTTGGACTTGTGGTCTTCTTCCGTGAGCACGACTCCCGGCTTTCTTTGGATATCTTCAAGGATTGGTGCGAGGTGCACACCGATAGAGGCGTTGGGTTGATGTCTTTAGCAACAAACGATGGCTGGAGTATGGAAGCCGGGTGGACCGTTGCCATGAGAACACATTGTACGGATACGTCCGTAATTGTTGGGAGCTGTCGGAGCTGTAGAACGCCCTTCTTGATTGTTGCCGCTCTAATACGAAGGGGTGCGAGCGCGAGTTCACTCCGGTACGTGTTTTTTACGAAACTCGAGAGCTGTCAAACTGTCCCTTCAATATTTCTTCTTTCGTGGAGGAGAAGCTCTTGTTGCTATGCGGCTTTTTGGTTGACGTGGAGCATTCTGCTGCAGTCTTGTTGGCCTGTGACTGGAAGAGAAGGATGGTGTTTGAAGGTTGTGGTGATTCAACAACCAAGTGTCGTCCTTCTAAGCGGTCGGGAGCTCACTTAGAGGTGACCAGGGAGGTGGCCCCGTGCTCTTCTAGGGTGGGGGCGTATGTGCCTGTTGACCCTAACATCGAGATTTTAGACTCTGCTGCCCCCCGAGTCCCTAAGGAAACTCCTACGCCGCAGTAGTTGGATAGGAGATACACGCTATCTTCAAGGCCGATCATGGCGGTAAGAGTATAGTTTTTTGCATGAATTTGTCCAAGCCTTTTGGCTCTTTCTGACTTACTTTCTGTAAGACCCTTTTTTAAAACCACCAGGGTCTTAGGCCCAGAACCACCGCTTTGTGGTGACACCTTCACACCCGGGAAGGCAATCACTACAAAATGCCGATCCTGCCGGTCAATTCGATCAAAAAATAGTAGCAATATAATAAAAGTCAAGTCCACAAAAATCACATATATAGTAAATAATCTCTACGAAGGGAGAGTCCATAGATATAACAATAAAGTACTAAAAGTAGGGCTCGTGCCTGATACATCAATATCCTCACTACAATCACTCAGCGTGGAAGCAAAAGCTAAACATCTACTATCGATCGGGACTCACGGTCCCAGCTGTCTGAACTCTGGTACTAGACTATCCCATTTCCAAACGTGCCGACCTCCGGGGCTGCTCCTCCATGCTGGGCTCCATGGTCCCCTAAAATGATGTGGTTTGAAAACCGTTAGTCTAAAAGACTAAGTCCTATCATCCCCCGCCCCTTCCCCATGGCTCCTAGGCACCGAGCGAGGAGGAGGAAATGAGAGGTAATGAAGGTGGAGAATAACAAAGTATCAGGTGACGGCAGAACTAATCTAGCAGTTCTAAGAGTTCATGTGGCAGTAAAGAAAATATGAAAGACTGAATATATAATATGTAACCTTAACTTATATGAAAACACATAAGCTAAAGGATTTTCTGCAAGGCTCCTATCGTATAAAAAGTCTCATATCAATTGATACGATAGGGTGTCGATTTTCTAGCAGCATGTATATATCTACAGAGTAAAAACCTTAACTTATAAGCACCCTCACACGAACTTATAAGAACCCTCACACGAACTTATAAGCCAAGGGGTTGTTTCGCAGGGCCTATTGTATAAAGTGTCCCATACCACTTTATACAATAGGTGTCAGGGTTATATGCAATGATGAAGGTATGACATGCAAAACATGCTATGATGTAAACATGCAAGTGCAACTCACCCACTCAAGTCTTTGTACACAGACCTTTAGTTCCCCCTTTCTGGAGCCTAACCTCCCAGGATACCTCTGTAGTGGAAAACAGAAGCGGTGGGTTGAGCCTCACCCACCTCTAAACCGGTAATTGCACTACCAGTCAGACCTATCGTACGCCTCAATGCTGGAGCACTAAGAGGAGCTCCTGCATACTCTTGTCGGCTGGCGCACCGGACTTTATTTGGCAAAGTGCTAAACCACACTTGCCGAGTCGACGTATTGGTGTCAGTGCATCAACCCTCCAATACCGAAGATCCACCACCTTATACTTTATGCACATGCAACTTTATGTATCAGCTTTCGATCCAAAGCTCCCCGGACACTCCCGTCCGTCACACTCAACAACCGAGCCTAAGCTCCCCGGACTATCCTGTCCATCACAACCAACAACTGAGCCTAAGCTCCCAGGCCAACATGCTCATCATCAAACCACCGAGCCTACTACCCTTATGAGCCAACCTAACATCCCGAGACATCGAGGTGAGTGAAAATGAATCCCTAGTTATGCTAGTTACTCTTGCAGTTTAGTTTGCCAACAGTTTAGGTTAGCCCAGGACTACCCCCGGCATACCCCGTGAAGGGCTCTCAAAGGGCACTAGGAACTACGATGGGATGAAGCCCAATGCTCCCTTTCGCAAGACACTTATTATTATTGGTTAATAATCGATTCCCGATCCCTTTAGTATTACACTGGTTCTAACCCTAATGTGTTTTGACCTGTCTCCCCCTTCACAGGATAGAGATCTTTCGTCGATCCCGAGTACCACATAAACTTAAACAACTCTACAACCTACTCTTCCCAACTTCCAATAGTATACTCCAATCCACTTACCAAAATCAGTAAACACAATCTCATCTCCTTACGACCATTCCCCATGTTAACACGATTTCTGCTGTTTCACTAAACGCAAGTCATCCTAAGCTATATGAAATATACAATGGGAGGTACCTCAAATTATCATCCAAAAACTCTATAATAATTATTGAGGCTCTATCATGACATGTTTAGCCTAAATCCAGAATTTCATAATTTTCCTAATTACTGGATAATTTATTTAATTTTCTAAGAAATCCAAATACCTTAGTTTGAACATGAAGTACCTTTTTCATGCATGCAAAATGCTCCAAAAATTTATGATAAATACAAAATGGCTATTTAACTGTAAACTCAAAGTCTCCCAATTTTTCAGCAAGTTTTAGACCTCTAAACCTAATTTTAAATCATAACCTACATTAATCATTTTAAAAAGATAAGTACTGCTAAAATACTTCCTAAAATTCTGAGAAAATCCAAGCATGTATTTAATGACCTATAAACACTCTGGGTCAAGTTTCATAATTTTTCAATGAGTAGTGAACTCTAAACTTAATATTGCACAATATTCCAAATTGATACACTAATGAACTAAATATATAAATTGCTTATCTAAAAATTACAATAAAATTCTCACATGATCATATTGTCCTAGGGACACTACTGATCAAGTTTCACATTTTCAAATCAATCATAGAGCTCTGAGTCCATTTTTTAATATAATTATATTTCTAAAAGCTTGTGAACAAAGTACTGAAAATATACATCTAAAAATTGTAATAAAATTCATGTATGAGTATATTGACCTAAAATACCCACTTCCCAATTTTTATAACTTCCTATTAAACAGTGTGATCATAATAAACAAAAGATTTCCAAGGGCAATTCTATGTACTATAAAGGAGCTACTAAATATATTGTTCTAAAATTACCAATAAATTCATCAAAGGTTCTAATTAACTCTATGACCATACTACCCAAGTTTCATAACTGTTCATTAAGTTTTGGTGGTCTATCTTACATATATAAGGGTTGTGCCCTAAACTAGGGTTAGGATTTTGAGGGGGTTATCCATCTCCAAATCCTCCAAGATTTTTACCAGAGGACCTTAGCTACCCTAGTATCCTCTTAACCAAATTTTAAGTCCATACAAGGGCACCGCTCAAAGCGGAGGTATAAATACCACACAAGCTCAATCAATATCAAAATAAAGCTCAACGCTAGAAAAACTAACAAACAAAGGTATGATACAAAAAAGTGCCTGAAGTGCCACTAACAAAAAGCCACTATAAAGTACATAGTTACGAGATACAAGGCTTATGGTTTGAACATGGGTCCTAGGGCAATTCTACCCCAAACCACCCCATAACCCATATGAGGGTGTTAAAAGTCATGTCAAACATGTGGCCCAAATTTCAGCCTCTGTTGAGATGGTTTGGACACCCAAATCCACAAGGTGCACTTTTGACCTAAATACCCCTCTTAGGGCAAAACTAGGGTCTACTCATTTCCCAACCAAATAAACCCAAAATGAGGTGAAAATTATATACAGAACCTCATGGTGACCCCAAGGACCACTCACCAAAATTTGGCAGGGTTTGGATGTCTTTAGGTCCCTAAATTAATTTACCCTAGGATTATTAAATAATTTAAAAAACTATAGAACAATTATCCCCAAAAATTCTCATTTTAGGGCAGGACTTAGGTATAGATTAGGGTGACTCTCTGTCCAAATTTTAGGTCATTTGGACAAGGGATGAAGTGGGGGCACACATTTTAATCTCTGTCTAGCCCTAGGTATAGCCCCCACCCAAATGAGTGTTGTGGTCAAACCACTTATCCAAATTGGTTGAAATCAATTTTAAAATAAATTAGACTCTCGGATCTACAAATTTCATGTTGACAACTTTCTTTGTAGAAGTCTCTAAGTATTTTTAAATTAATTTACACAATGACTGAATATATGTGATAGAATTCATTTAAATAAAATATTAATACAATGATCCTGCACGGATCTTGACGCAAGATCCAACGGTCCCGACTTACTTCTTCCTCCAGCCGACGGGTAGGATTGACCCGACCTGGAGCTTCTTCTAGCCGCCACTTCCGGCCACCCGGCCACCTCCCTGGCCGGCCACTGCCGTCACCATCTTCGTCGAGGTGGGGGCCATCGACTGGTGGCGGCACGGCCGCCGGAGGGACCTTTTCCGGCGAACCCGAGAACTCATTTTTCACGGAAAAACCATTAAAACGAAAGCTTAGATCGGGCTCAATTGAGCCCGATTTTAATTCTAAATGATCCCTATGATCTACCCATAAGAGAAGAAGAAGGGGAGGACCTTATTTGCGGCCTGGAGGCGGGTTGATCGTCGGTATGCCATTTTTGATGGTGGCGCCGCTTGGTTTCTGCAATAGTACAATGAACTACTCCGGCTCCTTCAGGTAAGGTGTGTAAACGACTCCTAGGAGTCCAGTGAAGGTTTTAAAACGATAAAACGTGGGAGGGGGGTGGCCAAGCATCAATGCCCATTAATGGCTTGGCTCGACCATGGTGGTGGGGAGGTGAATTGGGCTCAATCCAGCCAGGAAATGGCTCGAAACTTCTCCTCTTCCCCAGAGGAGATGAATCCAGCCCTTAATGGAGGGAGGAGAAGGGCCTTCCTTCATGGCACCATTAATAGCTATGAATAGGACTTCTCGGCCATGGTGGTTCTGAGCATCCAGTCAATGAAAAGTGTTGGAAAAGCTCTTGATCTTCTCAGAGCTATTAGGGGAGATGAACCAAGCAAGGAATAAAGGCCCTTGGCTTCCCTATGCTATGAATGGCCTTTACCTCCTTTTCTCTCTCCTCCATTAAAGAGGAATTTGGAGTTTTCTTTCTCCTGCCCTTCATGGCCGAATTATGTCATGGATTTAGCCTAAATGCAATCCACTAAGCTAACATAAAGTGGTTAGGAGGTGGTTAGCCCAAGTGGCTAGGGGCTTGAGCTTGGGTTAGCCTTTCTTGAGCTAAGTTTGACTTGACCTAGCCTTGGGTTGACTTTGGTCAAATTTAGCTTTTGTGTCACCATCAATGGGTCCTTGGTGACCTATTGGCCTCTCCTAGGGTGTAGGTAGGGATGGGTAAGGTTGACTTGGCACTTTGAAGGTCACTTGATTCTTATTAAGGGCACTTTGACCACTTTTAGGGTTAGGGTTGACTTAGGTCAACTTAACCACTTTGACTGCCCACAATGGGTCCTTAGTTATCCTATGGACTACCCAAGGTGTTAAGGGTGTTGTGGTAGGGTCATGGGGTCATGGTGAATCCCTAAAGTTAGACCTTAGGTCTGATGTTGTGGATGTGCTCTAGGCAGACCAAGGTGATTTTTACCTTGGGCCTTGCCCACTTGGATCTAGAGCTTCTGATGGTTTTGTCATGACCTAGTCATGACAAAACAAATACCTAGGGGTGTAGTTGTTTGAGGGATGTTACAAATCCCAATATATAAACAAAAAATTTTCGTCCCCAAAATTCTAGTTAGGCCTACGGGGTTTCAAGTATGAAAAGTAAATTGTAACATCCCGAGAGGTTGTGAGGAATACCTGACTGAAAAGCTCTGGGTACCTTTGTTGTATCAAATCCTGTGCCTCCCATATGTGCTCCTCTCGCCCATGATTCCTCCACAGGACCTTGACCAGTGGGACCTTCTTGCGGCGCAAAACCCGTATCCCCTTATCATCAATCCAGACCGACTCTAGGTGAACTAATCGATCATATGCTACCGGCCCATCTGTGGCTGTAATCTGCTGCTACGGGCATAGTAGAGCCCTCCTAAGAGAAGATACGTGGAATACGTCGTGCAGACCCGCCAGCTCCGGTGGTAGCTCCAGCCTGTATGCTAAGGGACCGATCCGCTCCAGGATCTTGTAAGGCCCCATATATCTCGTGCTGAGCTTCTTCTTCCGACCCCGCACCCGTGAAACTCCATGCATCGGTTGAATCTTCAAGAATACCCGGTCCCCCACATGAAACTCCACCTGACGATGTCGAGCATCGTAATACTTAGCTTGTTTGCTCTACACCTCTAACATCTTGTCCCATATCAGCCTCACCTGATCCCTAGTGTCCTCAACAAACTCCGAGCACAAAACCTCCGGATCTTCGTCCTGTATCCATGACAACGGAGTCCTACATCTTCGTCTGTATAGGGCCTCATAAGGAGCCATCCCTATGCTGGACTGGTAGCTATTATTATATGAGAACTGGACCAGTGGCAACAGCTTCTCCCAAGGCTCTCCGCAATCTAGAATGCATAGTTTTAGTAGATCTTCCAAAGTCCGATTGGTTCGTTCCGTCTGCCCGTCAGTCTGGGGATGAAAAGTTGTACTGAATGTCAGTCGAGTGCCCAAGTAAGTCTGTACTGACCTCCACTCCCTGGACACAAACCGTTTATCCCGATCCAATACGAGCGTCCTGGATACGTTGTGATAACGGACGAACTGCTCCATGAATTTCCGAACCAGCACACCAACCGAGTCATTCTTCCTGATCGGGATAAATCTGGCTACCTTCGTCAGCCGGTCGAAGATCACCCAGATCGAATCATTCAATGTCCGTGATCGGGGAAGCCCATGTATGAAGTCCATCGCGATGTCCTCGAACTTCCACTCCGCCACTAGAAGTGGTTGCAATAACCCTGCAGGGTTTCTGGACTCTGCCTTCACCAGCTGTCATGTCTCGCAGTGGGTCACGAAGTAGGTGATATCCTTCTTCATGCCTGGCCAGTACATGGTCTTCTTCAGATCCGCAGTCATCTTCGTAACTCCCGGGTTGACCACTCTTTTAGAAAAGACCTCTAAGTATTTTTAATTTAAATCCCTAAACACGTGAAATTATGTGACAGAATATACATAAATCAAATTTAATATATTAAATCTTGCACTGATCTTAAAGCAGGATCGACTGGCCCTGGCTTTCTTCTTCCTCCAACCAACGACCTCGATCTACCCAACCTGGAGCAAAGTCCAACCGCTATTGCCGGCCACCCGGCCTCCTCCCTGGCCGGCCACCACCACCTCCGTTGAGGTGGGGGCTATCGCCGGGAGGCGGCACGGCCATCAGAGGGGCGGTTTCCGGCGAACCCGAGGTAGAAAACATGGAAAACTCTTTAATTTTCCTCTCCCAATCAGGCTCAATTGAGCCCGATTTCTCTCCTAAATGATCTAAGATTCTAGACTACGAAGAGAGGAGTATAGGAGGACCTGGTTTACGGCCTGAATGCGTGTACTTTGCCTCCTCACCGCTTCCGGCCACCGAACTTTTGCTCCTCTACAACTTCTACACCAAACTCAATGGATTTGAAAAGTAATCGGGGGAAACACTTGCCCTTGCTCTGCTGAAGGTCCTTAAAAAAGAAATTTGGGAGAGGAGTCTTGTAACTCCCAAAAATCATTAAATTTCATTAACGGCCATTAACTCATTCTTCTCGGTTTCAACCAAATTAATGGGGCTGAGCCACCCAAATGGTCGGCCACCTCTAGAAAAACTTCTCATCTCCCTTAGAGGAGTAAAAGCACCATAAAAGCGGGGTTTATGGAGCCTCCATGTCCATAATGGTCATTAAGCCCGAGCTTTCTCTCTCCTCCAAATCACTAATTCCAAAGACTTAGTTCGACGAATTTTCCCTATTCGTCGAACTCCTCTCGACGAATTGGCTTTATTTGTCGAACTCCGGTCGACGAATTGGCTGTATTCGTCGAACTCCACTCAACGAATTTGCTCTATTCGTCGAACTCCGTCGACAAATTTGCCCCGTTCGATGAAGCCCAAACCTGGTTCAGCAAACTTGCTCCATTCATCGAACTCCGTTCGACGAACTCTGAACCCAGTTCATCACTTGCTCCGTTCGACGAACTATTTGCTGAACTCGATGAATCTGCTCCATTCGACAAATTGCTGGATGAGTTCGACGAACACGGGGTGACGTCGACTCTCTCGACGCTTCCCGACATCTTTTTAAGTAAAATGGCGTTGAGTGCACTCAACGCACTCAATGCCAATCAGTCCATGGCGTTGAGTTCACTCAATGCACTCAATGCCCGAGCCAAGATGTTTCTCTAAGTAAAATGGTGTTTAGTGCACTCAACGCCAATCATTCTATGGCGTTGAGTTCACTCAACGCACTCAACGCCCCGAGCCAGGATATTTCTCTAAGTAAAATGGCATTGAGTGCACTCAACGTAATCAACACCCCGAGCCAGGATGTATCTCTAAGTAAAATGGCATTGAGTGTGAAAGTGTTAAATTGTCTACCTAAATCACCTAGAGGGGGTGAATAGGTGAATTGTGCGTCTATTTGCGGAATAAAAAATTTAACGAACTTGCACAAAAACAATCAAGCAATCACAGACAACAAGAAGATTTATAGTGGTTCCCCAACCTTGGGTACGTCCACTTTCCCTCACCGATCTAGTAAATCAGTAGACTCGGCTACTCCACTATCTCGGATTGAAAACCAATCCTTTGTCTCAGAACCAAGTTCCTACAATCTTGATCCAAAGGGATCTACACTCGGAAGATGAAAACTTCCTATAACTCGGAGAACAACGCTTCTACACTCGGAGAATAATCTCCTACAAAATTACAAAGAGATTTGAAATACAAACAGAGATTTGTCTCAGATCTGGAAAAATTTATCTCTAGGTCTTCTTCTGAACTTTGCGGCTTTTTCAAAATTTGTTGAAGAAGACTTGGTAGATCTGATCTGAGAAAACTTTGACTTACTCGATCAAGGAGAAGATGAAGATTCCTTCAACAACAAGTCATTCTTAATCGAAAACAGTCGAGTCGATCTTCAACCAGAGCGGCGACGGTGGCTTCTGTAAATTCGTTCTTGGAGAGAGACGACCGATCAAAAATTTAGAAAAAGTACGGTTCACCGCTTAGGGTTAGTCTTAATGAAAAGACATTATATAGGATTTCCCTTAACAGTTAGAATTAACATTAATGACGATACGTGAACCAATCACGTCAAGTCATTTGAAAATCCCATCGATCTGGACTTAAGTAAATTTTCTGAAAAACTGGACTACTGTTCTCGAGAAGTATGAATAAGTTCTCGAGAACAAGGCTGATTTCTCGAGAGCTATACTTTCTGGACTTAAGTAAGTACTCGAGAAATAAGCATTGAGTCAACTCAAGAACTAAATTACTCTTCTCGAGAATTAAAATAACATTACTCGAGAGCTAAAACTTGTACTCAAAAACTAAGCTGACTTCTCGAGAACTAAAAGCTAAGTTCTCGAGAACTATAACCAGCTTCTCGAGAGATGGACTTAGAAAATTTTTCACGGCTGTCTCTGGCTACTCGAGAAATATAAGAGGTGACTTCTCGAGAACTAGGCTAAGCTTTTCGAGAACTTTAATGATGTTACTCGAGAACTAGTTTAGGCTTCTCGAGAACCAAGTGAACTTCTCGAGTCTGCTAACTCTACTTCTCGAGAACTATACCCAACTTCTCGAGAAGTGGACTTATAAAAAATTTTGAACTTCGAAACATTTTCTCTTCAAGAATTCAATCTTCATTCCATGGTCCAAGTGCTTGAATATGAAGTGGGTCCCAATAGAGAGGCTACACAAGAGTCAACACCTTGGATCACACAGTAAGGATTACACTATATGGTCCTGTGTTCATGACCCACTGTAGACTAACATTGGTCTACACTTAGCAATGATGATCTGCAAACACACAATTAAACAAAGATATTAAATACAACTTAATTCATCTTAGTTCAAGGGTGACTTCATGCAAATCTGGATTATTGTGGATGAGATACCCAATAGAGTGCACTCAACGCACTCAACGCCAATCAGTCCATGGCGTTGAGTGCACTCAACGCACTCAACACCCCTAGCCAGGATATTTCTCTAAGTAAAATGGCATTGAGTGCACTCAACGCACTCAACTCCAATCATTCCATGGCGTTGAGTGCACTCAACACACTCAACGCCCCGAGCCAGGATATTTCTCTAAGTAACTTCCTGATCTAAATCGATGCTTCCTGAACCTGAGCCAATTTTCTTGGCTCAAAACGCGAGCAAGGGGCCTAGCATGAAATGAGATGTTACACCTTGGAGGTCACTTGACCCTTAGTAAGGGAACTTTGACCTTTTTAGGGCTAGGGTTGACTTGGGTCAACTTAGCCTCTTTGGTTGACCCCAATCGGTCCTTGGTGGCCCATTGGCCTCCCCTAGGGTTAGGGGTTCCATGGTGCAGTCAAATTGGTTAAGGGAAGGTCCATTGGCCTAGATAAGTCTCTTGTCTTCTAAGGCTTCCTAGGGTTTTGTCATGACCTAGTCATGACAAAACCATCCTAGGGGTCTAGGAGTCTGAGGGATCTTACAGCTTGCCGATAGGCTCGTAGTTTGAAGTTAACACTTAAGAGTAAAGAGAGTTACACACACCCCTCGAGAGAGGCAGACGTTAAATCTCCCGGATTGGAGTGAAATCTAATAGCGGGGTTCACCACGTAAAACGAGCTTTAGGTCTCCGATTTGGATGAGAGTACAGTTGGACCTTCCTAAACTCAGTTGGGCACGACTTCGAGAGAAGCGTGCTCAAGCTTTAGGAACCTCCACGGTCAATGACCTTTACGTTATTAAGTTAGGGTTTATTATCACATTTTTAATCAACTTTTGCAGAGGTGATTCTCGATCGAGTGCTTTTTTATTTCATCGTTTCAACCCCTCGTTGTAATCGCTTTTAGTAGCTCTTTATTTAACTGCAAGTAGTTCTCTTTTTAGCACAAATATTTCTTTTCTTAATTGCAATTAGTCTTCTTTTAACAAACCCTAAAACAATCCTTCGATAAGATAATAGTTTTCATGTGAGTAAAATTACTCAATAGTTCCAAGATTTTAATATGACACTTGTGTCCCCTTGCTACAATTCGATAGGTATACTTGCCTAGATGGATTGCTAGTTCGATTCTTATTCTCTTCACGATTAGTAGATACCATATATATGCCGAATCGATTCCTGTTAGTCGAGTATCGCCGGGTGCAGCCTTTTATCGCCAAGTCTAATTCGTCGTGTGTTCTTTGGTTTCTTCGAGTATATTCGACGAATTTAGCTGGACTTAGAATATTTTCTCCGTTTGTCAATTCGCCGAGTATGGGTCTTAGGGTAATTTTTTTGGGGTTTTTCTCTCCTCTTTGTCGTGGGAGTATTTTGGTGTTAGGTTTGGGGTTTTATTGGATTTTGGAGGTGTTTTTATGGCTAGGTTGGTAGTGGATAAAGGACCACCAACATGACGTCGTTTTGTTAATCATTGCACATGGTGGGTTTTTGTCTCTTCTTATGGACTATTGGGTTGTGTTGTACAATGTGGCCACCACCACGGTGCCTTTTTGAGATGTTTTTGGGTCTATTAGTTCGTGTTGGACAATGTGGCCACTGACTCAGAACCGTGGTTTTTTTGCCAATGCTAATGATTCACGTGTTTAGAGCTGTTTAGTCTCTTTTCTTCATATTGTTTAGTCATATGTTGGATGCTTACTCTTGCAGATCTTATCGAAGTATGACTTCACTTCGCACTTGGTGCAATTTCACTTACTCTACTATTGAAATTCCTGCTTTACTTGTTATAACTTGACTTTTTAGCTGAGGTTTTTCAGCCATTCTTATAGTTGGGGTTGGTAACCCTTCTTGTTACCCTTTAATTATTATCTACTTATGATATTGTTTACCACTTGTATTTTCATGCTGAGGTGTTATTTCTTTGAATGCCTCAGGCTCAGAGCAGTAACCGGTTGAGCGACTATGGTTTGGTTATGGCTTGCGTTCTGTAGCGATTGTGGTTTCCTTTACCTCAATGATTGTAAGGTAGAAGTTGTTGTTTTGTTTTAGTTCAAACATACATACTTTTAGTGGGTTCGTGTTAAGTTGTTGACGTCTGCTGGTGGTTTTCTTGTAGAATGTTAAGTACTTGCTAGCTTCTAAATCTGTTTCTTTGTGAATGGTTGGTTTTACTTGCTCTCTCGGAAGGTTTTATGATATGATTACATATTAGTTACTCTTAAAGATATAAAATATCATTTGCCTGTTTCATTCATAGCGTATTTCAAAACTAGAGTCATTATTTTTTAAGGAATATAAAAGCTATTTCTATACTTACACTAAATCTAGAGTCATGCATATCATGAGTTGTCCTAGTTGGATGTTTATGCTAATGTGGATGTTAGTCAAATATAAATAAAGTATTTTCTGCAGCGTATATTCATATTTTTACTCGTGGACTAGTTGTGTAACGACCCTAGCCGATCCAACTTGACAATGTCACGGCTCTGCTCTAGGCGACGCTACCGGGCTGCAGCCCAAGCACCCCAACCCCTCTCCATCCACTGGCGGGTTGTTGGTGGCCACAACCTCATTTTGATGAGTCAAACTCGATAGTCAAGCCCGCACCACCAGGACTTCCTAGGAGGTCACCCATCCCAGTACTACTCCACCCAGAGCACGCTTAACTATGGAGTTTTTCCACTCCTCATCACCAATTGAGCAGCTCAATTGGTGATGAGGAGTGGAAAAACTCCATAGTTAAGCGTGCTCGGGCTGGAGTAGTACTGGGATGGGTGACCTCCTAGGAAGTCCTGGTGGTGCGCGCTTGACTATCGAGTTTGACTCATCAAAGGGAGGTTGTGGCCACCAACAATCCGCCAGTGGATGGAGAGGGGTTGGGGTGCTTGGACTACAGCCCGGTAGCGTCGCCTAAAGCGTAGCCGTGATATTGTCACGTTGGATCGGCTAGGGGCGTTACAAAATAAAAGTGCACCTTTTATTGTAACGACCCTAGCCGATCCAACGTGACAATGTCACGCTCCGCTCTAGGAGATGTTACCGGGCTGCAGCCAAAGCACCCCAAACCCTCTCCAGCACTCTGGCGGGTTGTTGGTGGCCACATCCTCCCTTTTATGAGGCAAACTCGATAGTCAAGCGCGCATAACGGGGACTTCCTAGGAGGTCACCTATCCTAGTACTACTCCAGCCCGAGCACGCTACTGGGATGGGTGACCTCCTGGGAAGTCCCCGTGGTGCGAGTTTGACTATCGAGTTTGACTCATCAAAGGTAGTCTGTGGCCACTAACAACCCTACAGTTGGCTGGAGAGGGGTTGGGGTGCTAGGGATGCAGCCCGGTAACGTCGCCTAGAGCGGAGCCGTGACATTGTCACGTTTGATCGGCTAGGGTCGTTACAATAAAAGTGCACTTTTATTGTAACGTCCCCTTCCACCTTTCGTGAATATATCACTAGGCCTTAGACGGACTGTTACCAGGCTACAGCCAAAGCACCCCAACCCATCTCCATCAATAGGCGGGTTGTTGGTGGCCACAGCCTCCCTTTGATGAGGCAAACTCGATAGTCAAGCGCGCACCACCGGGACTTCCCATGAGGTCACCCATCCTAGTACAACTCCAGCCCGAGCACGCTTAACTATGGAGTTTTTTCAACTCTCATCACCAGTTGAGTTGTAGATCAATTGGTGATGAGTTGTGAAAGAACTTCATAGTTAAGCGTGCTCGGGCTGGAGTAGTACTGGGATGGGTGACCTCCTGGGAAGTCTCCGTGGTGCGCTCTTGACTATCGAGTTTCACTCATCAAAGGGAGGTTGTGGCCACCAACAACCCGCCTGTGGAGGGAGAGGGGTTGGAGTGCTTGGGCTGCAACCTGGTAACGGTCCGCCTAAGGCCTAGTGATTGAGTCACGAAAGGTGGAAGGTGATGTTACAAGTTGATCCACTAAGGCGAGAGATACGGCTACCCAAGCTTAACCTAATTTACAGTTTTCTTCATATTAAACTTGTGGATTTTATATAAAATGTGTAAGACCCAATTTTTTTGCTACGCTACCGGGTTTTACGCCCAGAACCGCCGTATTGTGGTGACACCGACACTCAGGAGGGTCGCCACTATAAAATGCCGATTCTGCCAGCAATGACGATCATCAAGAAGTAGAAGTACTACAAATCAGACAATTAAGTCTAGTCCACAAAATCATAACATATATATGAATCATTCCCCGCATGAGATTGGGGTGGTCCATGTATAAAATCCATGGCTATGTCCTCAAATTTCCACTCCGGCCCCGGAAGTGGCTACAATAATCCGGCCGGACTCTTGCACTCTGCCTTTATGAGCTGGCCGGCAAGCCTCAAAATGCATCACAAAGTATATGATATCCTTCTTCATGCCTGGCCAATACAGTGTCTTCTTCAGATCCACTGCCATCTTTGTGATCCCTGGGTGCACTGATTATCTGCTGCATTGTGCCTCTATCATAATCTCTTCACAAATTCGGCCTCCTGCCGCTATATAAACTCGGACTCTAAAGCATAGCAGCTCATCTCTCAGAGAGTTATCCTCTATCGTGCATATAACATCCCATTTCCAACTAGACCTCTAAGAGTGGTTTTGTCAAGACTAAGTCATGACAAAACCCTAGGAAGCCTAAGAAGACCAAGTGAACCTAGGAATGAAGGTGAGATCACCATGGTCTGCAAATAACACTTTCTAATTACCTAACCTAGGGTTTGACTTTAGGGACTCACCTTGACTCCTTGACCCCACCATAACATCCCTAGCCCTTTAGAAGGTTCATTAGGTCACAAAAGATGCATTGGGGTCAACCAAAGTGGTCAAGTTGACCAAAGTCAACCCTAACCCCAAAGTGGTCAAGGTGCCCTAACTAAGGGTCCAATAACCTCCAAGGTTTCCAACCAATCCTACCCAACCCCTCCTGGACCTTAGGGGAGGCCAATGGGTCACCAAGGATCCATTGGGGTCAACCAAAGTGGTCAAGTTGACCATTGTCAACCCTAACCCTAAAGTGGTCAAAGTGCCCTAATTAAGGTTCAAGTGGCCTATAAGGTGTCAAACCAACCCTACCAAGTCTCCCTAGACCTTAGGAGAGGTCAATGGGTCATTAAGGACCCATTGGGGTCAACCCAATAGGTTAAATTGACCAAAGTAAACTCAACCCTAAAATATGTCAAACTAGCCTAAATGACCTAACCAAACCCAAGCCACTTGGGCTAAGCCCAACTTGAGTGGCCCATTAACTTTAGGGGGCTGATATTTACATGGAATGCCATTCATTTTCTTGAAATAGTGACTAGGAGAGATAAACCTCATTTTCCCTTTAATGGAGAAGAGAGAAAGAGAGAGAAAGAGGGTCATTCATGGCTTGGAAGGCCAAGGGGCCTCCTCTCTTCATCTCTAATGGCTTGATTCATCTCCCCCCATCAGTTCTGAGAAGATCAAGGGGTTTTCCAGGCCATTTAGTGGCTGTGTGCAGTGAACTCCACCATGGACGAAAATCTCCTTTCAAGGCCATTAATACGATCAAGGGGTTTTCCAGGCCATTTAGTGGCTGTGTGCAGTGAACTCCACCATGGCCGAAAATTTCCTTTCAAGGCCATTAATGGCATTGATTCCATGTCCACTCCCCTCCCCCATTTGGCTATTTTAAAAGCTTCACCAGGATGAGGAGACATTTCCACCCTTCCCCTAAAGAAATCAAAGCATTTGGCTGTGTTGTTAACCGTTGGCCATGGCGCACCACCACCAAACACGTCGGCAAGCCCGGTTGTAAGTACACTTCTCCTCTTCTCCCCTTGTGGTAGAATACTAGATCAATTAGGAGAGAAATCGGGCTGAATTGAGCCCGATTGGGAGAGAAAAATTTCAGATTTTTCATGGTTTTTATACCTTGCGGGATCGCCGGAAACCGCCCCTCCGACGGTCGTGCCGCCCTTCGACGATAGCCACCACCTTAACGGAGGTGGTGGTGGTGGCCGGCCGGCCGGGGAGGGGACTGGATCGCCGGCAAAAGCTGCTAGAATAGGTTCCAAGTCCGGCTAATCGTGGCCTTTGGCTTGAGGTTGAAGATAACCTCTGGACCATTGGATCTGTTTTATTATCAATTATTAAATTGTGTATTTTTAACCCATTACTGTGCACCCTTTAAATTAAATAAGTAAGGCCCTTAGGGGTTGAACCTTGAAAAGTGGCAAACATGCAAATTGTAGCCCCTGAAGTCTACTTTATTTTAAAATTGATTTCAACCCATTTGGGTGAGTGGTCTGACCACATGGTGTCAGATAATCGTTGAAGAGAAGAAAAACCGAACTAGCAATCCAACTAGACAAGTATACCTATCGAATTGTAGCAAGGGAACACAAGTGTCGTATTTAAATCTGGGAACCGTTGAGTAATCTTACTCACACGAAGACTATTATATTATCGAAGAAACTTTTAGGGTTGGTAACTAAATTAAAAGAAGAGACTACTTGCATAAAGAAAAGCACTTGCACTTAATCAGAGAGGCCACAACTAGCGATTAAAACGAGGGGTTAAACAATGATAAAGAAAAGCACTCGATCAAGAATCACCTCAGCCCAAGTTGATCAAAAATGCGATAATAAACTCTAACTTAATAAGGCAAAGGACTTTGATCGTGGGGGTTCCTAAAGCATGAACACGCTTCTCTCGAAGTCTTGCCACCTGAGTTTAGGAAGGTCCGACCGAACTCTCGTACAAATCGGAGTCCTAAAGCTCTCTTTACGCTGTGAACCCCACTAATGGATTTCACTCCAATCTGGGAGATTTAACGTCTGCCTCTTTCGAGGGGTGCGTGCAACTCTCTTTACTCTTGAGTGTTCACTCCAAACTACGAGCCCCTCGGCTAGCTAAGAGTGGAAACAAATATGGAAATTATATATCGATGATATAACTCCAAACATGATTATTCAAGAGTAAATCAAGGTCTAAACCTTACAAAGAAAAAGCAAACTAGATCATCATAACTTAATCAACTCGAACCTCAGGATCATCAAGATCGAGTACAAGGAGCATTAGTTACTCATGGTGAAGTGGAGGAAGAGAGATGAGTAGGAGTGCATGGAAACAAAATAGAGACAAGTAAAAGCAAACAGACTTTATATTAAATCAAACAGCGAGCTTACAACTTGAAATAAAAGATATTACACTTGATGGAAATGAAAACTAAGCTAGCACTAAAACTGAAACTGAAACTAAACTAAACTATTACAGAAGAGTAAAGCTAAAATAGAAAAACTGAAATGAGAAAAGGTGAGAGAAAGAACACTAAGGAAGAATTGAAAATGGCAGCACTTCCCCTCTCCCAAAATTCTATATTTTTTTACACAAGGGGAGGGGCTCTATTTATTGATTCTTCAAGCAGCAGGAAATCCCCATGCATCCAACCATGCACTGGAGTAGACCTTGGTACGAATTCTGATGGGAAATGATGATTGCCTCGGTACGGGTGACGTGCATTTATGGCGGTAGCAGGCTTTTGTGAAAAAGAGGGACTTGTCCTCTGGCAGTAGGTAAGCTCGATGAAAGAAGGAGAGAGGGCTCGACAAAATTAGAGGAGGAGGGAGAGCTCGACGAAATCAGAGTAGAAGGAGGGAGAGCTCGACGAAATCAGAGGAGAAGGAGGGAGAGCTCGACGAACGTCGAACACAGAAAGTGGAAGGGAGGTCGACAAACGCTGAGGAGTTCATCGAATGCAGAATGAAGGCGAGGCTCGATGAAAATGGCCGAAGGCGAGGTCGACAAACGTCGAATGCAGAATGAAGGCGGAGCTTGACGAATGTTGAGGTCGACGAATTATGGCAAGCTCGACGAACTGGGGCTGAAGGAACCGTTCGTCGAACACAGAAGATGAGGTATATGAACTTGAACTGAAAGCGAGGTCGACGAACATTGAGGAGTTCGTTGAACGCAGAATGAAGGCGAGGTCGACGAAATTGAACTGAAGGCGAGGTCGACGAATTTGGCTGAGTTTGTCGAACACAAAATGAAGGCGGAGCTCGACGAAATTGGCTGAAGGCGAGGTCGACGAACGTCGAACGCGGAATGAAGGCAGAGCTCGACGAATGCTGAGGTCGACAAATTCTGGTGAGCTCGACGAACTGGGGCTGAAGGAACCGTTCGTCAAACGCAGAAGATGAGGTCGACGAATTCTGGAGAACTCGGCGAACTGGCTGAGGTCGACGAATTCTAGCGAGCTCGATGAACTGGCTAAGCTCAACGAAATTGCTGAAAAACTAACAAACCTGTAAAAGAAAGAAAATAATCATTAATGTTATTAATATATACAATAGGAGGTCAAAATAAAGCTTTAAAAGATATGTTTTTTATAATAAAGACTTGTAATTACCCTAGTAGTTTAAACTACAAAATGTATTATCAAACTACCCCAAACTTAAGATTTGCTTGTCCTCAAGCAAAACTATAAAAACTAGTTAACATAAAAGTGACTAATCAGGAAAATTCTAATTATGCTAACACAAGTACTATGCAAAATTCTAAGTAGGGAGAATGTGAAACGTAAACCTAAAACAATTACTTAAACATGGTTTCAACTTGTATAAATTTTACTAAAAAAAAACAATTCATCAAAAATTTTAACAGAACTCTTTAAATAAATTAAAGCAATGCAACAAATGAAATAGAGCATTGAGTTGTTACTAGATTCTAAGAGGCATTTTATACCCAAATCAATCAAAGAATACAAATCTAAATTCAAATTCAAGACTTAACTAATTTACTTTTCTTCTTCACTGAGCTAAAAGAAAACCTAGGAGTATGAATTAATAGGACTTATTTGGACTGAAATATTTGGTTTAGGCATATAATTAGGAATGGAATTCAAAGATAAACATAAAGGCTTAAAATCACACTAAACCCAAATAAAGAGTTTCAAAATTTTCAAAAAAATAACATATATATATATTTTTCTTTTTTCTTTTTTCTTTTCAAAAGAAAGGCCATAAATAATTTGTCTCTTCATTTTGAAATTGGCCACAAAATTAAACATTTCTTTTTAGCATACTTTTTCTTAAATTTCTCCAAAAATCACAAAAAACCCCATCATAACATGAAATTTTATGAAACTCAAAAAGTTAGTGTGATACGATAGGTTAGAAAATTTGGCTTTGATGAAAAATGTAATGATAAGTGGAGCTATCAAATGGAATAGGAAAAAATCTCAAAAGCAGCTAACTAGGGGAATAATTTTTTGGTTGGTGAGAAGGCTTAATCAAAAACAAAGATGGCCTACATCATTTTCATGCTCCTAAAATTTATCTAAAGCATAAGTTTTGAAAATTTTCAAAAAGTAAGTCCTAAATATTAAATAGAGACTAATGAACTTATTTTGAAAATAAGAATAATACGAGTCTAGAATCATTCACATCTACTACACTACTCAAAGTTGATATTACAAAAATTATCCAAGAACAAAAAGTAAAATAGTGGATGAAAGGTTTTTAGGAAGTAAAGAAAATAAAGAACGAGAAACCATAATAGAAATGCGAGTTTTAGAAAAATGATTCACTTTAACATGCTACCGTGAATTAGAAACACAGTATGATCAACATTTTACTTGTGAAACATAATAAAAAAGATCGATTAAAAATATTATAATTAGCTAAGTCGTTATAGGAAATTTTGAAAAAAAAAACAAAAAGCAAGGGGGACTAATAAAATACCAAAATTCCGTTTAAACTATTGAAAGTAAAAAACAAATAACATATATTTTTGATTTTTAAATATTCTCTTTTTTTTTTGGATTTTAAAGATATTATCTTTTTTTTGGATTTTTAAAGATATTATCATTTTTTTGGATTTTTCTTTAAGAAGAAAAAGGAGAAAGCACTAAATTTATTTTGATTTTGATTATTTTTTTAGAGAAACAAAATAAAAAAAAGAGAAGGAGGAAATCCTCCCCCAAACTTAAAATGGACATTGTCCTCAATGGAGAAAAGAGGGGAGGGAGAGAGAAAAATTAAAACATAAATATAAGTACAAAATTGAAAACAGGTACTTCCCCGGATTTACGAGTCGTGGAAGGTTGCGTGATGTTGCTCCCCCATGCTTCCGCTTTGGATCTTCATAAAATGTCTTCTTTGGAGTTCGTGATGGATTCAACAACGTTGGAGCAGGCGATCGCAGAGGCTTCAGCTTGTCGGAGCCGTCCGGGGCAAAAAGTGTAAAATAAAGAAAACAAAAAAATAACTTGGGTTGCCTCCCAAGAGCGCCCTTTGTTTAAAATGTCGTTTGAGCTCGACGCAACAAAATAATATTGTCCAAAAATAATATTGTCCAAAAAAATATTTAAATTTTTTTTTTAAAAAAAAGTCTTAAGCTAGTTAAAGTTCGGATCATGCAGATTAAAATTAATACAGTTTGGACTGACATCATCACCACAAAAATAAAGTTTAAGACGCTAACCATTCATTTGAAATCACCCTTATCAGGGTGTGAAATTAAAACAGTGTCATACGGAAAAACTTCTTTAACTGTAAACGGCCTAGACCATCATGACTTTAACTTGCCCGGAAATAAGCGTAAATGCGAATTATATAAAAGAACATGGTCGCCCAGCTTGAAGGTTTTTGGTTGCCTTAGGTGCTTGCCGTGAAAATGCTTCATCCGCTCTTTTATAAATTTTTTATTTTCGTATGCGTAAAAGCGCCACTCGTTGAGTTCGTTAAGTTGAATTTTTCTAAGGTCGCCGACTGAGTGGGGATCGAAATTTGAAAACCTTAAGGACCAAAAAGCACGGTGTTCTAATTCTATGGGTAAATGACATGATTTTTCATAGACTAACTGATATGGCGTACAACTGATGGCGGTTTTGTACGTTGTACGATAGGCCCATAGAGCATCGTCTAATTTGGTTGACCAGTCTTTTCTAGAGCTGGAAACAGTCTTTTCTAAAAATTTTATCTCTCTGTTCACTACTTCAACTTGTCCATTAGTTTGGGGGTGGTAGGCAGTTGAAAGTTTATGCGTAACGTCGTATTTAATAAGAATTTTTGAAAACTGCGCATTACAAAATGTGAACCCCTATCGCTAATGATGGCTCGTAGCGTACCGAATTGAGAAAATAATTTTTTACAAAAACGTAATTACGACTCGGGCGTCATTAGTAGGAAGAGCTTAGGATTCAGCCCAACATGAAACATAATCGACATCAACTAAAATGTATTCATTTCTGAAGTTAGAAGGAAGAGAGCTAACAAAATCAATTCCCCAGAGGTCGAAAACTTCGCACTCAAGGAAATTATTTTGCGGTATTTCATTTTTATTGGAAATATTTCCCAACCGTTGGCAACTATCATACCTACTCACAAATGCTTGCGCGTCTTTAAACAGGCTAGGCCAGTAAAAACCCGCGCAAAGCACTTTGTGAGCGATGTGATCAACTTGATAGTGACCACCAGTCAGTCTTTCATGTAAGTGTTTTAGAATATCTTGTCCTTCTTCAAAAAAGACACATCTCCTTATCACTTGGTCCGCACAGACTCGGAAAAGATGCGGGTCCTCCCAAAAATTGTTCTTCAACTCAGAAAAGACTTTCTTCTTTTGCTGAGAGAACTATTTTGGGAGTACACGAGCCACTAAATAGTTGACTATGTGTGCAAACTAAGGATAAGGAGATGTGTTAATTAAAAGCAGCTTCTAATCGGGGAAGAAATCATCAAAAGATTTTTCATCTATTTTTTCTATATACGGATTATCTAATCGTGAGAGATGGTCGGTGGCCAAATTCTCGGCTCCTCACTTATCACGGATTTCTAAGTCTCCTAGAGGAGTAAGACCCAGCGAATCAGGCGCGGCCTTGCATCCATCTTAGCAAGAAGATACTTGAGGGTCGAATGGTCTGTAAAAATGATAATTTTGGAAAGCGTAATATAAGGACGGAATTTATCAAAAGAGAAAACAACAGCTAGGAGCTCCTTCTTGGTTATGGTATAATTCTCTTGTGCCGATGTAAGTGTTTTACTTGCATAATAAATGGGTTGAAATATTTTAGATATTCGTTGTCCTAGTACGACTCCCACTGCAAAACTACTCGCATCACACATAATTTCAAAGGGAAGGTCCCACACTGGAGCTATCATAATTAGGGCATTATTTAACTTTTCTTTTATTAATTCAAAGGCAGATAGACAAAGGTCGTTAAAAATAAACGAGGAGTCTTTTTCTAGAAGATGAGTAAGGGGTTTGGTGATTTTGGAGAAGTCTTTTTGAAGCGGCGGTAGAAGCCAGCGTGTCTGTTGGGTACATAGGAAAATGTGTACCTGATTTGAAGAAGCCTCACTTAGCTCAATGATATACATCAAGGTGTATTTGATGTTATTTTGAGTTTATATATGCAGGTTAAGAATATGCTAAAATGCAGAAAAATGTTTCTAAGTACATGTGTCGACACTTAAGAAAGCCTGTGTTGACACTTGGAAAAGCAGTGTCGACACCAAAAGAAACTGTGTCGACACACAGAAGTTTTAGTCGACATACCCTGTGTCGACACCTAGAGGCAGTGTCGACACACAGAATTCTTAGACTACATCAACTGTGTCGACACACAGGACTTGTGTCGACACACAGCAGAGTTTCAACAAAGTTGATTGCTGAGAAGTGGAGAAGTGACTGTGTCGACACAAAGAAGCAGTGTCGACACATTCTACAAATGCAGTGTCAAGAAGCTATATCGACACCAAAGGAGCTGTGTTGACATCACAAAAGCTTGTGTCGACACTTATTCTAATTGTGTCGACACATAATGAATATCAGTCTTGACGCTTTGCTGACAAAGATAAAGGTTCAAGAAATGACTGAAGACTTGACAGCTATGAATTCCAACAAGTTTTCTGAATCTATCAGAACCATCAGAAGTTGGTTAGAAACCAGATCAGCCGGTAACCATGGATGAAATCTATATAAAGGCGGATTCTGTCAAATCAAAAATACAAATAACTAATGAAGTATTGATCATTGATCAAGAAATAGCACGTCACACAGAAGAAGATTTTCGTGATAAGATCTAAGAAGACAATCTGAAGTGGCAATCTACTCAGAATTTGTTTAAGGAGAATTCAAAAAAGAATTCTGAAGAAACTTCAGAAGATCTGGAGAGTGAGAGAGATCTCCAGCTGTTGAAGTAAAGAAGGAGACATTTACAAGTCTCTTAAGAAGAAGATCCTGAACATATCTGCTAAGAAGCATTCAGATCTATTTCTGAAATCTAAGAAGGAAGCTGCCAGCCAGTCAACTTCAAAGAAAATCAACCCTACTGAGTTCAGATTCAAGAAGCTTTGAAGAAAGCTAAGAACAAGTTGATCTCAGCAATCAGTCTTATCAAGAGCTGATCAAGAAACCTTTTATCTCTTCTCTCTCAACAAGGGTAAGAGTTAATCTATAAGATTTTTCAAATTCTGTAGGATCTTTCAAGATCTGAGTTGTAAGCCTATAATATAAAGGCTGAGTGTAGGATATATAGATCTCTGAGTGGTAAGGTTTTTGAGTCTGAGTGTAGGAGATATCAATCTCTGAGTTGTAGGCCTTGTGACAAGTTTGAGGTAGGGCTGTTAGCCTGAGTTGTAGGAGTGTGGATTCACTCTGAGTTGTAGGAACCTTTCAGGGTTCTGAGCTGTAAGATCTGTGGATTTGAGAAGAAGAAAAAAGTTAGGCCGAATCTAGCACACTGCTGGATAGGTAAAAGGAGAAAGTGGATGTACCCAAATCTTGGGGAACCACTATAAACCAGTGTGCAATCTGTGATGTGTGTATGATTGTGAATTCTGTGATGTGGTTGCTGTGATAGCTGTAGAATAGTTAGATTTTCTTTAAAGAACTGAATTCCTATTCTGCCTTAAGTGAAAAAAAGACAAAAACCAATTCACCCCCCCCCCCTCTAGGTGTTTTGGTTATCTTGAAATCGATTCAATCAAGTGGTATCAGAGGGAGGTTGCTCAAAGAAAGACTTAATAGTCTAAGTTAGATCCATAAGGAAGATTCAAGATCAAGAAAATGGGTTCAGGAGAAAATCATAAGGAACTAGGTTCTATGAAATTACCCATATGCAGGAAAGAGATATTTGTAATATGAAAAGAAAGGGTCCAGCTTTTTTTGGAGGCCTCTGATCCAAGGATCTACATTACAGTAAAGGAAGGTCCTTATATTCCAATGAAGTTGTCAGTTCTAGATGTAAATCAAAGAACTCTCAAGGATTTTTCAGAGATGACTAAGGAAGATATCATCCTGGCAACTATGGATAAAAGAGCCCAGAATATCATAGTAAGTGTCATAGATGATTCAACCTTTCAAAATTTGATTCACTGCAAGACCTCCAAGGAAATGTGGGACACTTTGATAGTCTATATGGAGGGTTCTGAAGAAGTCAAACAAGATAGAAAATCTATGCTGAACCAGGAATATGAGAGTTTCAGACAAGAAAAGTCAGATGGTATAACTGAGTGTTATAAAAAGTTCTATAGAATAGTAAATGAGCTGATGTCCTATGGAAGGATCTTCAGTACATATGAACTGAATGATAAATTTCTAAGATCCTTGACAAAGGATTGGGACACTAAGATTTGTGTCATTAGGGAAGTGGTCAAACTTGCAGATATCTCTCCTCCAACTTTGTTTGGAAAATTGCTGTCATATGAGATGTAGTTGATGGCTAGGAAAGAGGAAGAGAAAAGTACAAAAGGGGAGCATAGAGAAAAGTCTGTGGCATTCAAGGTGGAAGATACTAGAAAGAATAGGAGGATGTCTCCATTACCTCCTGAGATAGTTGCTTAAATTACTTCAGATAATTCAGACAACCAAAGTTCTGACAGCAGTGACTCAGATAAAGATTTTACTGCCTTCACAAGGCAGTTTCAGAGATTCCTGAAGAAGAAGCAGTGGAAGTCTAAGCCCTCCACATCTCATCCTGTGGATGACTATTATCAAAATAGGAAGTCATCTAGGAAGGACAGAAGCAGCTCTAATCCTAGCAAATCTACAACATCAAAGATCGTTTGCTACTGCTGTAATAGGTCTGGACATGTTATGGCTGAGTGTCCAGAAAAAAGAAAGGAGTCTGCTGATAAAAAGAAGACTCAACAAAAGAGCAAGAAGGAGAAATCCTTTGTTGCCAAGAAGGAGAAGAGCTTGACAGACCAATCATCTTCAGAGTCAGAATCTGAAGCTGAGGCATACATTGGTCTATATGCAGCAGATGAAGAAGATGAGTTTATGCAAGTATGCAAGTGCTAAAATCTATCTATGAACAAGAAGACCATCAGTGCATGGGACTGATGGCTGTGTCAGAAGAAGACAAGTGTCAGGATCAGCCTGGTCCTAGTAAGGTACAATGCTTTTCTAGAAATTCAGATTGTAGTACTGGTATAAAGTCAGCTACATCTGCATCAAGTGATGTGGATGGGTCTGAGTCTGAAGGTGATATTCATCAGCTGATATATGAATATGGGGACTTGTTGCAGGTACTAAAGAAAAGCAAAAACTTAGCCAAAACTCAGGCTAAGGAAATTGCAGATCTTAAGATGGCTGTATCTGATTTAGTGAAAGAGTTGGATCAAAAAATGAATGAGATTGCCAAACTGAAAACTATAACTGTTATTCAGATGGGCACAATCACATACAAAAATGATCTAATTAAATGTTTGGAAGCCAGACTTCAAAAATAAATAGATTTGGTGGCTAGTTATTCCAAGCCAAAATCAGTTTTACCCTTAATAGATGAGTTTGTGGCTCAAAAGGGTAAGACTGGAATAGGCTTTAAAGGTGACATCAGGGCTGTCCAATTTAAGAGAAAGGGCAAATCCTCAGTCCAGCCACTGAACTTTAAAGTCCCTGTAGTTTTTAGAAAGGTACAAGTGCCTTATAACAAGTATGACCTTGAGAATACTCATGGTCATAGTAACACTGAAGTTCTGAAGGATAAGGGTGTTTATGTCAATAAGGCAGCCCATGTCCATAAACCCCATGTTCTTAAGAAAACAGTGGGTGAAGCTGCAGCAGTACCCGCACAAAATAAAAGATTTGTTGTCAACCAGACTGCCAAGAATGTATCTAAAAATAGATACAGTAAGTATGAATGCTGGTGTTGTGGCAAGACAGACCATTATGCCTTAGATTGCTGGCACAACATTAGTGTAAGGAATAACAACAGTCTACTTGTTAGAAGAGCAGCATGTAGATTTGTTAAATATGAAGCTAACTTGAACCAAGGACCCAAGACTTACTTGGGCTCTAAGGGGAGGTAATTCTTTATTGTAGGTGAGTCCAAGTTACCATGCCCCTATATGGTACTTGGACAGTGGATGTTCCAGGCACATGACTGGAACAAGGGGGTTGTTGAAGGAGTACTTACCTATCATAAATAGGTCTAAAGTAATCTTTGGTGGTTCTGAAAAAGGAATCATCAAAGGATTTGGTAACATTTCTAATAAACAGATTACTATCACTCAAGTGGCCTATGTGAAGGGTTTGAAACACAACCTTATTAGCATAAGTCAGCTGAGTGATTTAGGATATGACATTTCATTTGTTAAGAATGGATGTCATATCAAAAGGTCAAGTGATCAAAAAGTCATTTTGACAGGATATAAAAAAAGAAATGTGTACTGTTTTAACTTTGAGTGCGAGAACAATGTTTCTCCTATTTGTCTTGTAGCTGATGAGAGAGCCTCTCATTGTGTTAAATGGCACAAGAGGCTGACCCATATGAACTACAAAATAATTGGCCAACTTCTTTAGCAAAGAGTTAGCAAGGAATGGTCCTAAAGTTAAGTGTATAAATGATGGGATATGCTCAGCTTGTCAAAAAGGCAAGCAGACAAAATCCTCCTTTCATAGCCTTGAAATCAAGGATTCAGTGAGGTGTCTATACCTCTTGCATATAGATCTATTTTGTTTTATGCAAGTTCATAGTCTAGGTAGGAAGGTCTACACTTTTGTGGTGGTAGATGACTATTCTAGATATTCCTGGGTGTTCTTTCTGAGACAAAAATCAGAAACCCCAAGTGTTTTATATAGTTTTGTCAAGCAAATTCAGAATTAACTTGACAGTATAGTGGTCAAAATCAGAAGTGACCATGACACTGAATTTGAATCTAAGAGTATGACAAGACTTTGTGAAGAATTTGGGATTTTTCAAGAATTCTCCTCACCTAGAACACCACAGCAAAATGGTATTGCTGAAAGGAAGAATAGAACACTAATTGAGGCTGGTAGAACTATATTGAGTGACACTTCTCTCCCAGAATATTTCTGGGCTGAGGCAGTAAATACTGCATGTCATGTGATCAATAGAGCTTCTATCACCAAAAGCCACAAAAAGACTCCCTATGAGATTATGAAGGGTAGAAAACCAAACTTATCCTATTTTAGGATCTTTGGTTGCAAGTGTTATGTCCTTAACAATGACAAGTCTTATCTAATTTAGTTTGCTGCCAAATCCCAAGATGGGATATTTGTTGGGTACAACAACAATAGTAAGGCTTATAGGGTCTACAACTTGATTACCCAAGTTGTAGAAGAGTCTATACATGTTATCTTTTATGAAACAAGACTGATTAACAGTAAGTTGCCTTATAGCTCATGCAGTTCTATAGGTATAAATGAGAGAATGGACAAGCTTACCATTACAGAAGAGTCAACTATAGAGCAGGAAGTGGAAAATGGTGGCTACTGTCTAGGGGGAGTACAGGACTCTCTAGATGCTGATGAAAACCAAGAGGTGCAGCATATTGAAGAGACTGGAGGTGTTCAACCTGAACATAATCTACCTCCAGCTGTTAGACACTTAAAGGATCATCCAACAAATCAAATAATTGGTGATCCAAGATATGGAGTGCAAACTAGAAGCAGGAACATGAACACAGTTCTTTGCTCAAGCTTCCTATCTCAACTGGAGCCAAAGAGATTTGAAGAAGCTATTCTAGACCCACATTGGATTGATGCCATGCAAGAGGAGCTAAATCAGTTCAGAAGGTGCAAGGTCTAGGAGTTAGTTCCTAAACCAAAAGACCACAACATCATTGGAACAAAGTGGATCTTTAAAAACAAACTGGATGAGAATGGGATCATTGTGAAGAACAAAATAAGACTTGTTGCAAAAGGATACAGGCAGGAAGAGGGTATTGACTTTGATCAAACCTTTTCCCCAGTAGCAAGACTGGAAGCAATTAGGATGTTCCTTGCCTATTCAACATATCAAGGCTTCAAGGTATTCCAAATGGATGTAAAATCAGCATTCCTAAATGGAAATCTAAAAGAAGAAGTTTATGTAGAGCAGCCCTCAGGTTTTGTTGATTCTCTCAAACCTGATTATGTTTATAGACTTAGGAAAGCTTTGTATGGGCTAAGCAAACCCCAAGAGCTTGGTATGAAACCCTGTCTACTTTCCTTATTGAGAACAAATTCTCAAGGGGGAAAATAGACAAAACTCTATTCCTAAGGGAGTCCAAAGGAAAGATAATCTTACTCCAGATTTATGTAGATGACATAATATTTGGGTCTACAGAAAACAACCTTTGCAAAAAGTTTGCTAAACTTATGCAAGGGAAGTTTGAGATGAGCAGCATGGTAGAACTTAAGTTCTTTTTGGGACTTCAAGTAAGACAGACTGATGATGGCTTGTCCATATCCCAGTCTAAGTTCACCAAGGAGTTAATTAAGAAGTATAGTATGGAATCATCCTCCACCATGAGAACTCCTATGGGAACAGGTATGCCTATATGCAAAGATAATGCAGGTAAGCATGTAGATGAAGTCTTTGTATAGAGGAATAATTGGCTCTCTTCTATATATGACTGCTAGTAAACCAGATATTATGTATGCAACATGTGTCTGTGCTAGGTACCAATCATGCCCTAAAGAATCTCATTACACTGCAGTAAAAAGGATTTTGAGATATCTAAAGGGCACACCTAATCTAGGCCTTTGGTACCCTAGGAATGGAGATTTTCTACTGACAGGCTATTCAGATGCAGACTTTGCAGGTTGAAAAGAAGATAGAAAAAGCACAACAGGCACCTGTCAATTTCTAGGAGGAAGATTGGTGTCTTGGAGCAGTAAGAAGCAGACTAGTGTGGCAATTTCCACAGCTGAGTCTGAATATATGGAAGCAGGAAGTTGATGTGCACAGCTCTTGTGGATTCAGCACCAGCTAGAAGACCTATGGTATTGAGGTAAGTAGAACACCTTTGTTTTGTGATTCTACAAGTGTTATTTCTATTGCTAATAATCCTGTTTCACATAGTAGGACTAAGCATATAGAAATTAGATTCCATTTTCTTAGAGAACATGTAGAGAAAAAGTACATCTCACTAGAATTTGTCAAAACAGATTATCAAATTGCAGATATGTTTACTAAGCGTCTAGATGAAACTAAATTCAATAAATTTAAAATTGAATTAGGAATGTTGAACATAGATTAGTTTAACATATTTGGCTAAGTAAATCTGTGTCGACACATCCAGAGAAGTGATGTCGGCACTTCAGTAAATCTGTGTCACCACATCCAGAGTAGTGGTGTCGACACATCCAGAAATTGTGTCGACACTTACAATAAGAGTCGACACAGAATTTCTGTTGGTCTATTAAGTATGTCTAGTGTCGACACATCATCAATTGGTGTCGACACATAGGAGTTAACACCATTGTCGAGACATTAAAAATATGTGTCAACACATTTCAACAGTGTCAACACTTTTACACTGTTTTACCCGCCTTTTGACCTTCTTTGTTTAGAAGGGTATAAATAGGTCAAGAACAAACTCTGCCGACACACTCTCCAGGTTTTCGAGACCAAAAACTTGTATCGACAAACTCTCTTCTCTCAATACATGCTTTATCACCATCCCAATGGCGCCAAAGGTAGAAGATAACATCAACGAAGGATATGAGTTGGTTCACCACGCCTTTTATGATGCAGAATCTGAGATTAAAGGGGTAATTACCCTAATTGCTGAAAATAGTTTGGAGTTTTTGGTATCCGAACCAACCAAGATATGGAAGAAAGAAATACTTGAGTTTTATGGCGCAGCTACAGTGGATTCAACTGGCCTTAAGTTTAAATCAACGGTTCATGGTGCTAGAGTCAAATTGACCTTGAAGAGTTTGAGGAAAATTCTTAATCTTCTAAGGACTCGGGATGAAGAAGAAGTACCCGTATCTAAGACAAGGGAAGCACTACAATGGTGTGGATTGGATCCCATCTTGAAGATTGGATCAGCTATAAACAGGAAAGGGATGAATCAGCAAGGGAAATTCCTCTCTGAAGTGGTTGGAAAGATAATTCTATGTAAGCTAGGGGGACATGATAGGATTTCAGCCTATATGTTCAGCCTAATGACAAGGATTATTTTTAGACTAAACACAGATTAGTCTATAGTAATTTTTTAGAAGATTAAGGAAGGCATAAAGAAGCCTAATTTGGCTAGACTGATGAGTTTATACTTGGCTGGAGCAATTCCATAAGTAATGCACCAGATTCCGTGTTCTAAAATCAATCACATGAGAAAAATGGACATCAGAATCATCTCCAGATGGGATAGGGTCCTAACAAAGGACATACCTGATATAGAAATACAAGAAGTGCTGAGAAATCACCTGCACAGGACATTACTGATAATGCACAGGTGCAGGGGGAGCAAGATAATGCACAAGTACAGGACATTACAGATAATGCACAGGCACAGGATTTTACTGATAATGCACATGTGCAAGGGGAAGAGACAACTCACTTGGCAAGTGAAATGGCTTCACAAACTATTCTTGAGAGACCTCATGTCAATAGTCCAGCACAAGATGTTATCAAGGAGGATACATCTGTAGTTGTTGATGCTCCTGAGAAAGAAGTACCACCAGTCCACATTCAACATGAGTTTACTCTTGAAGAGTTGTTTACTGATATTGAGGGAGCAATAAATAAGGGGGAGCAAATAAGGATTGAGGGGGAGCAAGCTGACTTTGAGGGGGAGCAGGATAGGACTGAAAAGAAGCTTCCTCCTAGTCCTAAGGAAAGAGTAGACATTCCCAGTACATCTGCCTCAGAAGGTGAAGAAATCACAAGTGCCAAAAAGAGAAAACTGATGGTTTTCAAGAGAAGAAGCCAAAGCTACAAGAAAGCATTGCAAACTACTGCTCCACAACCTGCCCCAGAGGCTGATTACAGCTCATTATTGGTGGCCTTGCAACTGAAATTAGATGAGCAGAGAATGGCTCTAGAGAAGTATGATGATGAAAGTCATAAGTCACTTCAATTTGATCTGGCTCAGGATATCAAATCCATCAGGTTTGAAGTAAATCTACATAAGAAAGAGATGACAAATTGTTTCCACAAAGGGGGCAATGCTGTAGTATTTCTGGCTAAGCAGCAAGCAGAAGTAAAGACTAAAGTGGATGACATTGCTATTAAACAAGGCTATGTCCTTGAGAATTATATTAGGATGAATGACAATCTGACTGAATCTCACAATGAGATAGTAACTACAATAAAGAATACAGTCACTGCAATGACTGAAACAAGGGCTAAAGAGAAAGAGGAGTTTGATAAGAAGCTACAGGCGGCCTTAGACTCATTTCAAACAGCTATTACTACTTCTCAGAATGTAATCTCTGATAAGTTTGTCAAGTTAAAATCATTTTATAAAGATGGTGTTAATTTTCTTGATGGACAAGTGAGATTTCAGAAAAATGACTTAAGAGACCATATTCAAAGAGAAGTCATAAATGGGGAGAGGGTGTTAGTCAAAGCAGGCTCAGATCATGCCAAATGGATATCCAATAGCATCAGAGCCACTCTGGGATATTCACCCCTTTGTGATGATGATAATGTTGCTGAGTTAGGAGTGCAACCTGCTTATCTTGAAGGTGATCAACCTGAAGTTGCTCAGGTCATCTACCCTACAACAGATTTTGATATGATTAGGCAACAGGTTCAGTCTATGTACAGTCCTCCACAGGAAGTTGATAATGTTATTATTGAGAAAGTAGAAATGCTAAAAGCTGCCTTGAAAGCTCAGCAGGAAGCTCAACGGTCAAAGAAAAGGTTAAGAGAACAGGCTGAGTTAAAGCCTGATTTTGAGCAATGGAGCCCCACTTCTAGGAATATCATTTTGACTACCTGGAAAGCTGTGAAAGATCAGATCCATGAAAGGGGCAAATGGTATACTGAACAAGAATGACAGAAATATGAAGCAAGGCAAGAAGCAATTCTGCAATATAGGAGAAAAGGCTAAAATTAGGTAGCTACCTCCTAATGCTCAGGAGCCTAGCAAATACTTCCCTAAGCCTTTTTATTATTTTGAAAGGCAGAGGATTAAGGCTGAAGCACAGAAGAAGACAGAGTTGAAAGGAAAGAATCTCATTGATGATGCAGAACCTACTGTGTAGGCTCAGATTAAGCCAGGAAAAGGCATAGTCATCAGGGAGCCTGATCAGCCTTAGTATAGATTTACTAGATTGTACAAGAACAATATAATCTTTAGTATTAAGGAAATCTATGTAAACAACTGTTAAGAAACTTTTTGATAATATAAACAAAACAATGTTTCATGTTCATTAAGTTTGCATCATTATTCTGTAATGACATTTTGGTATATGTTTTGTTTATAAGTTACCCTGTCATATAATGCTTATATACATCTTATTGTTTGTTTATTATAAATGGTGTATATCATTTACTAAAGGATTATGACTTCTCCAAATAGGGGGAGATTGTTGGGTACATATGAAAATGTGTAACTAATTTGAAGAAGCTTCACTTAGCTCAATGATATACATCAAGGCGTATTTGATGTTATTTTGAGTTTATATGTGCAGGTTAAGAATATGCTAAAATGCAGAAAAATATTTCTAAGTCCATGTGTCGACACTTAAGAAAGCCTGTGTCGGCACTTCGAAAAGCAGTGTCGACACCATAAGCAACTGTGTCGACACACAGAAGTTTTAGTCGACATCAACTGTGTCGATACATGGAGGCAGTGTCGACACACAGAATTCTTAGACTACATCAACTGTGTCGACACACAGGACATTTGTCGACACACAGCAGAGTTTCAACAAAGTTGATTGCTGAGAAGTGGAGAAGTGATTGTGTCGACACAAAGAAGTAGTGTCGACACATTCTACAGATGCAGTGTCAAGAAGCTGTGTCGACACCAAAGGAGCTGTGTCGACAACACCAAAGCTTGTGTCGACACTTATTCTAATTGTGTCGACACTTATTCTAATTGTGTCGACACATAATGAAGATCAGTCTCAACGCTTTGCTGACAAAGACAAAGGATCAAGAAATGACTGAAAGACTTGACAGCTGTGAATTCCAAACAAGTTTGCTGAAGCTATCAGAATCGTCAGAAGTTGGTTAGAAACCGGATCAGACGGTTACCATGGATGAAATCTATATAAAGACGGATTCTGTCAAATCAAAAATTCGAACAACTAATGAAGTATTGATCATTGATCAAGAAAGAGCACGTCACACAGAAGAAGATTTTCGTGAGAAGATCTAAGAAGACAATCTGAAGTGGCAATCTACTCAGAATTTGTCTAAGGAGAATTCAAACAAGAATTCTGAAGAAACTTCAGAAGATCTGGAGAGTGAGAGAGATCTCCAGCTGTTGAAGTAAAGAAGGAGATATTTACAAGTCTCTTAAGAAGCAAATCCTGAACATATCTGCTAAAAAGCATTCAGATCTATTTCTGAAATCTAAGAAGGAAGCTGTCAGCCAGTCAACTTCAAAGAAGATCAACCCTACTGAGTTCAGATTCAAGAAGCTTTGAATAAAGCTAAGAACAGGTTGATCTCAGCAATCAGTCTTATCAAGAGCTGATCAAGAAACCTTTTATCCCTTCTCTCTCAACAAGGGTAAGAGTTAATCTATAAGATTTTTCAAATTCTACAGGATCTTTCAAGATCTGAGTTGTAAGCCTATAATATAAAGGCTGAGTGTAGGAGATATAGATCTCTGAGTGATAAGGCTTTTGAGTCTGAGTGTAGGAGATATCAATTTCTGAGTTGTAGGCCTTGTGACAAGGTTGAGGTAGGGATGTTAGCCTGAGCTGTAGGAGTGTGGATTCACTCTGAGTTGTAGGAACCTTTCAAGGTTCTGAGTTGTAGGAACCTTTCAGGGTTCTGAGCTATAAGATCTGTGGATCTGAGAAGAAGAAATAAGTTAGGCTGAATCTAGCACACTGCTGGATAGGTGAAGGGGGAAAGTGGATGTACCCAGACCTTGGGAAACCACTATAAACCAGTGTTCAATATGTGATGTGTGTGATTGTGAATTCTGTGCTGTGGTTGCTGTGATAGCTGTATAATAGTTAGATTTTCTTTAAAGAACTGAATTCCTATTCTGCCTTAAGTGAAAAAAAAAACAAAAACATATTCACCCCCCTCTAGGTGTTTGGGTTATCTTAAAATCGATTCTATCAGTGTCCTAGGAAATTTCTTATAGCTTTGACGTTCGTAGGTGGCGACAGCTTCTTGATAACTTCTATCTTAGCTATATCAACTTCAATTCCTCTCGCAGAAATCTTATGACCCAAAACCAACCCTTCCCTCACCATAAAATGACATTATTCCCAATTTAGGGCAATGTTAGTTTCTTCGCATCTTTCTAAGAATTTTTCGAGATTTTCTAAGAAACCATCAAAGGCATCGCCGAACACAAAGAAATCATCCATAAGCACCTCCATAATGCTTTCTACGTACTAGTCAAAGATAGCGAGCATACATCGTTGTAATGTAGCTGGCGCATTACACAACCCAAACGACATTCTTCGGTAAGTGAAGGTGCCGAAGGGACAAGTAAACGTAGTTTTCTCCTGCTCCTCGAGAGAGATGGGGATTTGAAAGTACCCTGAGAGGCCATCAAAAAAACAGTAAAAGCTATGCCCGGATAATCGCTCTAAAATTTTATCGATGAATGGTAAGGGAAAGTGGTCCTTGCGGGTGGCGTCGTTTAACTTACGATAGTCAATACACATTCGCCACCCCATAACCGTCTATGTCGGGATTATATCATTATTTTCATTGCTAACTTACAGTTATCCCTCCCTTTTTGGGCACTACTTGGACAAGGCTAACCCACTTACTTTCTAAAATAGGATAGATAATTCTTGCGTCTAACAGTTTCATAACCTCACCCTTTACGACTTCTTTCATATTTGAATTTATACGATGCTGAGGTTGGAGTGAATTACATGAATTATCTTCCATTAGGATTTTGTGGGTGCAGAAAGATGGGCATATGCCCTTGATATCAGATATCTGTCAGGCAATAGCTCGGCGATGTTTTCATAAAACTAGAAGGAGTTTGTCATTTTGAACTTCAGTTAGGTAGGTCGAAACTATCACTGGTAGCTTGGAGTCCTTTTCTAAGATGACATACCTAAGATGTTCGGGTAGTTCCTTTAATTCCAGGGTAGGGGGTTCTTCATATGATGTTTTGGAAATTCTTTCTTTTTCAAAATAATGTCTTCGTAGACTTTTTCTTTATACGGAAAATTTAAAGGGGTGGAGCTAGTGGCCATGCCCGTTTCTTGTAGAGATTCAATTGGAAGAGTAGGGGAAGAATAAAAATCAGAAAATTTATTTTCATTTTCAGAAAGGCAGTATGAAGATTCTTCACCTAAGGCATCTAAGAAAAAACAAGAGTCGTCATTCTCTAAGGTATTCTTCATTTAGGGGGTTATAGAGAAGATCATTTCATCGTCGCCTACTCGTAGGAAGAGCTTTCTATTGCTTACGTCAATGATAGCTCGGGAGTTGGCAAGGAAGGGTCAGCCAAGGATCAAGGGAACCTCGACGTCTTCTTCAATGTCCAATATGACATAATCCACTAGGAAGATGAATTTGTCGACTTTAACTAAGACATCCTCCACGATTCCTAATGGGTATTTAACTGATCTATCAGCGAGCTAGATACTCATGTGTGTGGGGTTGAGGCTACCAATTCCTAACTTCTTGAATAATGAGAGGGGCATCAGGTTGATACTCTCACCTAAGTTGGCCAATACGTGCTTGACAAAAAGATCACCAAAGACACACGATATAGAAAAACTACCTGGATCACTGATCTTCTTTGGTAAACTGTTTGGCAAGACCGAATAGCACTCAGAATTTAGTGTGATGTGCGATAAATTTTCTAACTTCTTTTTATTAGTCAAGAGGTCCTTAAGGTACTTAGCGTACTTTAACATTTGGGAGATTGCTTCGTGGAAGGGTAGATTTACGTGGATTTGCTTAAATATTTCTAGGAAGCGGGAGTATTGATCATCCTGACATTGCTTGTTAAGTTCAGAAGGGTATGGTGGAGTTGGACCATTTTTAAAGATGGGTGATGGAATGAGAACTTTTTTTACAACAAAGAGAGGAGTGATAACTTCTTCTTCAGTAGAGGGTGAAATGATAAAAGTTTTCTCAGCGGAGGGTTGATTTTTCAAAATAGGGGCAGAGCTTGCCTCAGGCTCTTCGCTAGCCATACCAGAAATTTGCTTCCCACTTCGAAGAGTTATAGCTTTCGCTTGCTCTCTCAGGTTGGGCTCGGTGTTGGCAGGAAGAGACCCGGCGGGTCGCTCAGAAATAATTTTTGCGAGTTGTCCTACTTGATTTTCTAAACTTTTAACGGTCCTGGCTAGGGTTCTAATAGTAGTGTCATTAACATTCATATATTTTGAAAACATTTCCTCCAAACTTGAAGGTTTTGTTTAATTTTGAGGAGGTGGTGGTGGTGCAGAAAAATCATTTTGTGGTGGCGAGCGCATTGCGTTTGAGGGATTACTCCACGAAAAGTTCGAGTGGTTCCATAAAGCGGGATTATAACTATTCGGAAAAGCGAAACTCGGAGCAGGAAAATTAGCAGCAAAAAAATTATGAAAAGCGTTTCTAGGCATATTATTAACATAATCCAATTGTTTGGGAGTAGGATTTGCAGATTCCCATACCTGAGGGGTGGAGGCAGCAGTCATCTCAGTTATCTTTTTACTTAATACTTCCACTTGCGGAGCTAGCTGGGAGACGTTATCTACTTCAAAGATACCTGCAGGTTTGTTTGGGCGGGACCTAAGCACATTCCACTGATATGTGTTCATGGCCATGTCCTTGAAAAGTTCAAGAGTTGCTTCGGGGGTTTTGTGGTTTATGGTACCACCGAAAGCTGCGTCTATCATTTGCTTTGTGCTTTCATTTAGCCCGTTATAAAATGTCTTCACCTGCAACCATACTGGCAATGCGTGATGGGGGCATCGTCTTAAGAGTTCTTTAAATCTTTCACAGGTTTCATACTAAGTTTCAGAATCTATTTTCCAAAGGCAGAAATATCATTCCTAAGTTTTGCGGTTTTAGCTGGCGGAAAATACTTCGTTAGAAATTTTTCAGTTAATTGATCCCAGGTGGTGATGCTGTTTTTGGTAGAGTTTTCAACCATTTCTTAGCCTTAATTCTAAGGGAGAAAGGGAAGAGTATTAGCCTAATAACATCATTTGTAACACCATTGATTTTAAATGTGTCACAAATCTCAAGAAAGCTAGCTATATGTGCATTCGGATCTTCATCTTGAAGTCCGTCATATTGCACATACGGCTGCACCATTTGAATTATGCTAGGCTTAAGTTCAAAATTATTATTAGCTATAGCAGGGCGAACTATTCTTGAATCTTACCCTCTAGATTCGTCCATGCATAATAGGACATAGGCCTATGTAGGGCTTCCTCTATGACGGGCTCTTCCATTCTTATAGTAAAAAAGACTCGGAATCCTCAATCGGCATTTGGAGAGTAGAGCCTTGAAATTGCAATCTTCTCCGAAGAGTACACTCAATTTCGTTGTCCAAGTCCAAAATATCCGACGGATTTCCGCGGGTCATGCACTAGCAGAAGAGAAGATGAAGAAAGAGAAAAATAAACTAGAAAAAAGTTACATTTTTTTGGAATAGATTTTTTTTAATGTTTTAACTCCCAAACTTCCCAAGGGCTACCCGATAAAGGGTTCGCAAGGTACTAGACAAGATAGTGGTATTTAAGCCACATTGCCCTTTTCGAGAGAGTTAGGTGGTGTAGAAAAATTGTGATGTGGGTTTCTATTAAGAGCGTTAATATTTTTTTTGAATTTTTTAATTTTTAAGAAAGAGGGTGAGAAAGAGAAGCTATAAAAGTAATAGGTTCGTGTTTTCAAATTATCAACAAAAGTTGGTCCTCGACAATGGTGCCAAAAACTTGGTGTCAGCTAATCGTGAAGAGAAAAAAAACCGAACTAGCAATCCAACTAGGCAAGTATAGAAATCGAATTATAGCAAGGGGACACAAGTGTCGTTTTTAAATCCAAGAACAATTGAGTAATCTTACTCACACGAAGAACTATTATCTTATCGAAGAAACTTTTAGGGTTGTTAACTAAATTAAAAGAAGAGAATACTTGCATAAAGAAAAGCACTTGAAACTTAATCAGAGAGGCCACAACTAGCGATTAAAATGAGGGGTTAAATAATGATAAAGAAAAGCACTCGATCGAGAATCACCTCGGCCTAAGTTGATCAAAAATGTGATAATAAACTATAACTCCCGGACTTGTCCTCCCTCTGGTATATAAACCCGTCCTCTGAAGCATACCAGGTCATCCCTCAATGTGTAATCCCCAGCAGTACCTGCCTCCAAGGACCGGAATATCGGCTCCAACATGGCATCCTGCCACTGCCCATCTCTGACTCGGTCTCGAATGTCATCTGTGGCGCTCATCGCGGCTAAATACTCCTCATAAAGCTCGGGGTCATCAGACGACACCAGCGTGATGTGCATATCCTCTAATCTTTGCACCAGCTCCATGGACATAATCTGGGGCTCCGCTCCGGAGGTGGCGGCTCTCTAACTCAGCGCTTTGGCTACCACGTTCGCCTTCCCTGGGTGGTAATGCATCTCGTACTGGTAAACTGATAGAAATTCCACCCATCGCCTCTGCCTGATGTTCAGCTCTTTCTGCGTTTCCACATACTTCAGATTTTTGTGATCGGAGTATATGTTATAGTGGAAGCCGTATAGGTAGTGTCGCTAGACCTTCAGAGCAAAAACAACCGCTCCCATCTCTAAGTCATGAACAGAGTAGTTCTGTTCATGCTTCTTCAGCTGGCGGGAAGCATAAGCAATCACGTGGCCCTTCTGCATCAGCACTGCACCCATTCCCTGGTAGGAAGCGTCAGTGTAGACCTGGACTCCTTCTCTCCCCGAAGGAAGGGCAAGAATAGGAGCCGAGTGAGTCGATCCTTCAGCTCAAAGAAAGCCATCTCGCACTATGGGGTCCAGACGAAGGGCACATCCTTCCTCGTCAGAGATATGAGTGGGAGAGCAATTTGAGAGAATCCCTCCACGAACTTCCGGTAATAACCAGCAAGTCCCAGAAAACTACGTACGTTTGTGGCCGCCTTCAGCTGCATTCAATCCCGAACTGCCTGAATCTTGGTCGGGTCCACTGCCAACCCAGCTCCATTGATAATATGGCCTAGGAAGGCCACCTCCTTAAGCCAAAGCTGGCATTTGCTGAACTTCGCATAAAGGTGGTGCTATCGTAGTCTCTCTAGAGTTAGTGTCAGATGTCATGTGTGCTCCTCCTCTTGTCCTAGAGTAGATGAGGATGTCGTCAATAAACACGATTACGAACACATCCAAATAAGCCTCGAACACCCGGTTCATGAGGCTCATGAACGCCGACGATGCATTCGTGAGCCCGAAGGGCATCACGGTAAACTCGAATAACCCATATCTGCTACTGAATGCAGTCTTCAGAATGTCCTCCTCCCGAATCCGCAGCTGATAGTAGCCCGACCTTAAATCCAGTTTCAAAAAGAAATGCGCCCTCTCCAGCTGATCGAACATCTCATCTATCCTTAGCAGTGGATAGGTATTCCGGACTGTCAGACTGTTCAGTGCTCGATAGTCGATGCATAATCTGAGTGTCCCATCCTTTTTCTTGACGAACAGCACCGGGGTTCCCCATAGTGAAGAGCTCGGCTGGACAAATCCGGCTTCCACTAGCTCCTGCAACTGGCTTCAAAACTCCGTCAACTCCTTCGGGCTCATTCGGTAAGGAGCTCTAGATGCTGGCTTAGCCCCCGGCACCATCTGTATCAGGAAATCCTGCACCCGGTGAGGGGTTAGCCCTGACAGCTTCTCTGGGAATACATCAGAAAAATCCCGCACCACCGGGATACCAGAGATGGAGTCCTTGACCTCAGCCATTTCAAACAGCACTTTATAGACTTCCTCCCCTGCAAGTGGGCCTTGACGGCCTACACGGATGATAGAAAGAGAGGGGGAATAGGTCTAATACCTTCGATGACGACGTGGGAATCCCCATGCCTCACGGTGATCCTCTTTGACAGGAAGTCGATCTGGGCATGGTTCCAATGCAACCATGTCATGCCTAGGATAAAATCATAGGCTGGCATCCATAGGACGGTTGCTGGTGCTTTGAATGCCTTCCCGCCAATCTCTGCCTCCATGTTGCAGTGGGCAGAGGTGAATAGCTCCGATCCGTCGGGTAGTCGTATCCTCATTATCAAGCATGTGAATGACTCCACGCCTTCCAACCCTTCCACGAAGGCCTCCGACACGAACGAGTGTGAAGCACCCGTATCGAACAGCGTAAAATCGGGCATGCTGCTGATGAAGACTATGCTTGGGATAGTTAAATACCTTAGAAATCTAGTTATGTTTTTCTTTCCAAGTCTGTCAATTCTATATCCATGAGTCTAATTATTTAAGAAAAAACTTAAAATTTACTAGCGTACCGGTGATCACTTGCTCGGGATTCCGTGGTTGAGCCAAATCCAATTCATACACTTGTTGTAACATCCCTCAGACAACTAGACTCCCTAGGAGTGGTTTTGTCATGACTAAGTCATGACAAAACCCTAGAGGCCCAAGAAGACCAAGTGGGCTAGAAATAAAGGTGATTGGGATGAATGGTCTGCAAATAGTAGATTACTAAACCTTAGTTTAGGATGATCATGAGGCTTCACTATGACTCCAAGACCCCACCATGACTCCACCCATCTGTTAAAAGGGCCCTAAGGGTCCATTGGAGTCAACCCAGGATGGTCAAGTTGACCTAGGATCATATTAGGCCTAAATAGGGCAAGGTGCCCAAACTAAGGGCAATGTGCCCTTAAGGAGCCCAACAAACCCTACCAAGGTCTTCCTAGACCTAAAGTGGGGTCAATTGGTCACCAAAAACCCATTGGAGTCAACCTTAGAGCTTAAGTTGACCTATGTCAACCCTAACCCTAAATGGGTCAAACTGACCTACATAGGGTCAATTGACCTTCCCTTAGCCAAGTGGACCCCACCCATACCATCCTAACCCTAGAGTAAGGTCAATGAGTCACCAAGGACCCATTGGGGGCAACCCTAGTGGCTGAGTTGACCCAAGTCAACTCAAACCCCAAAGTGGTCAAAGTGCCCTTAATAAGGGTCAAGTGACCTTCAAGGTGCCAAGTCAACCCTACCCATCCCTACCTAGACCTTAGGGGAGACCAATAGGTTACCAAAGACCCATTGATGGTGACACCAAAGGTCAATTTAACCAAAGTCAACCCTAAGCTAGGTCAAGTCAAACTTAGCTCAAAAAGGGCCAACTCAAGCTCAAGCCCCTAGCCACTTGGGCTAACCACTTCCTAATCACTTTATAATAGCATTATGGGCTGCATTTAGGCTGGTACCATGAACACATTCGTCCATGAGGGGCAAGAGAGAGAAAGCTTCAATTCCTTTTTAAGGGAGGAGAGAGAAAAGGAGGTAAAGGCCATTCATGGCTTAGGGAGGCCAAGGGCCACCCTTATTGGCTGGATTCAACTCCTATGGGGAAGAGGAGGAGTTTCCAGCCATTTTCCGGCAACCCCAAGGCAGGTTCACCCTCTTCCCTCCCTCACCACTTGGCTGAAAGCTCAATTCATGGCCATTAATGGCATTGATGCCATGACCACCCCCTTTTCCATTTTATTGTTTTAAAACCCTCACTGGACTCCAAGGAATCGTTTACACGTCTTACCTGAAGGAGCCGAAGCAGTTCACTGTGCTATTGTAGAAACTGAGTGGCGCCACCATCGGAAATGGCATCCCGACAATCAACCCGCCTCTAGGCCGCAAACAAGGTCCTCCCCTTCCTCTTTTCCTTTGGGTAGATCATAGGGATCATTTAGAATAAAAAATCGGGCTCAATTGATCCCGAATCGAAGCTTCGTTTTCATGGTTTTTTCGTAAATAATGGATTTTCGGGTTCGCCAGAAAAGGGCCCTCCGTCGGCTGTGCCTCCGCCTGGCGATAGCCACCTCCTCGACGGAGGTTGTGGTGGCGGTGGCCGGCCAGGGAGGTGGTCGGGTGGCCGACGGCAGAGGCTTGAAGTTGGCCCAGGAGGAATTAATCCTGGCCATTGGCGCGTGGGGATGATGACACAATGTCGTCCAAATGTGCGCCAAGATTCGTGCCACCACTGTTTAAACTATAGGTTAATATTTATTTCATTTGATATTCTGTCACACATATTCAGTCATTTTGTAAATTAATTTAAAAAATTTTTGAGGCTAAATCAGAGAAAGTGATTAACATATAAATTGTAGCCCTATGGGTCTACGTTAATTTAAAAATGATTTGAGTCAATTTGGACATTTAGTTTCACCAGGGCATCCATTTTGGTGGGGGTCTATACCTAGGGTTAGAAATAAACTAAAACGAGTGCCACACTTCATCCCTTGTCCAAATGACCTTAAATTTGGATAAGGAGTCACCCTAATCTATACCTAAGTCCTGCCTAAAATTGAGAATTTTGGGGACAATATTTCTATAGTTTTTGAAATTATTTAAATATCCTAGGGTAAATTAATTAGGGGACCAAATGACCACCAAACCCTCCCAAATTTTGGTGAGTTGTCTTTGGGGTCATCATGAGGATCTGTATAAATTTTCACCTCTTTTTGAGTTGATTTGGGTAGGAATTGTGCAAACCCTAGCTTTGCCCTAATAAGGGGTATTTAGGTCAAAAGTGCACTTTGAGGTTTGGGTGGTCAAACCACCTCAACAGAGGCTGAAATTTGGGTCACTGGTTTGACTTGTCATTTAACACCCTCATATGGGTTATGGGGTGGTTTGGGGTTGACTTGCCCTAGGACTCAAGTTCAAACTCTATGTTTGGACTTTGGGAGTTTGAGAAGGGCATGGGGTCAAATGCCATTGTATGGACTTGAAATTATGAAAATTGGGCACAACCCTTATATAGGCAAGATATGCCACCAAAACTTAATGAAAAGACATGAAACTTGGGTAGTATGGACATAGGGTTAATTAGAGCATCTGGTGATTTTATTGGTAATTTTGGAACAATACATTTAGCTCCACTTTTATAGTACATGGAATTGCCCTTGATAATCTTTAAATTATTATGATCACACTGTTTAATAGGAAGTTATGAAAATTGGGCAGAGGGTGTTTTAGGTCAATATACTAATACTTGAATTTTATTATAATTTTTAGATGTGTATTTTCAGTACTTTCTTCACAAGCTTTTAAGAATGCAATGATATTCAAAATTTGATTCAGAGCTCAATAATGGTTTGAAAATTGTGGAACTCATTGAAAGGTTTACTTAGGTTAATATACAATTGAGGAAATTTTACCATAATTTGTAGGAGAATATTTACAGTAGTTGTTTCAATAATGTAAGAATGAGAATTATTATTTTAAATTAAAATGTGAGCTCATTATTCACTGAGAAGTTTTTAAATTTTGTCAGAAGTGCTTTTAGGGCATATTAGCCATGCTTGAATTTTATTATAATTTTTGGAAGCTTATTTATAATATTTACTTCATTAGGTGTTAATTATGCGATTATGTTTAAAATTATGGATCAAGACCCAAACCTTACTGAAAAATAGGAATACTTTAAATTTACTATTAAATAGTCACCTTGTATTTATCATAAATTTGTGGAGCATTTTGCATGCCTGAAAAAGGTACTTCATGTTCAAAGTAAGGTATTTGGATTTCTTAGGAAATTAAATAAATTATCAAGTAAATAAGGAAAATTATGACATTCTTGATTTAGGCTAAACATGTCATGGTAGACCCCCAATAATTATTATAGGGATACTGGATGATCATTTGGAGTACCTCCCATTATACACATCATATAGCTTAGGATGATCTGCGCGTAGTAAAACTACAGAAATCGTGATAACATGAGGCATGGTCGTAGTGAGATGAGATTGTGTTTACTGATTTTAGAAAGTGGATTGGAGTATACCACTAGAATATGGGAAGAGTAGGATTTTAGAGTGGCCTAAGATTAGGTGGTACTCGGGATTGACGAAAGATCGTCTATCCTGTGAAGAGGGAGATAGGGTCAAAACTCATTAGGGTTAGAACCAGTGTAATACTAAAGGGATCGGGAATCGGGTAGTAACCAATAATAAGTGCCTTGCGAAAGGGAGTTTTGGGCTTCAGCCCATCGTAGTTCTTAGTGCCCTTTGAGAGCATTTCATGGGGTATGCCGGGGGCAGTCCTGGGCTAACTTAAACTGTAGGCAAACTAAACTGCAAGAGTAACTAGCATAACTAAGGATTCACTTTCACTCACCTCAGGCTCGGTGGTTTGGTGATGGGCAGGTTGGCCTAATGAGCTTTGGCTCGGTTGTTGGTTGTGACAGATGGGATGGTCCGGGGAGCTTTGGCTCGGTAGGTGATACATAAGGTTGCATGTGCATAAAGTATAAGGTGGTGGGTCTTCGGTATTGGAGGGTTGATGCATCGACGCCAATACGCTGGTCGGCAAGTGTGGTTTAGCACTTCGCCAAATAAAGTCCGGTGCGCCAGCCGGCAAGAGTACGCAAGAGCTCCGCTTAGTGCACCACCGTCGAGGCGTACGATTGGTCTGACTGGTAGTGCAATTACCGGTTTAGAGGTGGGAGAGGCCCAACCCACCAATTCTGTTTGCCACTAAGGAGGCATCCTGGGAGGTTAGGCTCCAGAAAGGGGAACTAAAGGTCTGTGTACATAGAGTCGAGTGGGTAAGTTGCATTTGCATGATCACATAATAGCATATTTGCATGTCATAGTATCAACATTGCATATAACCCCCGACACCTATTGTATAAAGTGGTATGGGAAGTTTTATACAATATGTTGGATCCCTATTTTGATTTAGGCTAGGTTCACTAAGTTAGGATATGACCCAACATGTATAGATCAGGGTCATGGTTGTGTCCTAGAGTCTGGGTAAAGTCCTTTGAGTCAACAGTACAAAGGACCAGCCTCCAACACTGCCACAGACTCAAGACGTAGAGAATTCAAGACTTAGAAAAAGGATTTCTACATTCGTCGATCTCCGGTCGACGAAAGTCGAGCTCAGCTAGACGAACTCAGGGACAATTCTCTGAGCTCAGCTCGACGAACTTATTTCTTAGCTCGACGAACTCTGGACAAAGTAATAACTCCTCTAAGTCAAACCTCAGTCGACGAACTAAGAACATCAGCTAGAAGAACTCTATTCTCTAGTCGACTAATTCTTGATAAGGTGATTTAACACTCAACATAAGAAAATATTCTAAGTCTAGACTGCAGACTCAGCTCGACGATCTTGGACCCCAACTGGACTAACTCTGTTCTCAGGGCTCAGCTCGACGATCTTAGATTCAGCTCGATGAACTTGATGCACAGAATAAGAAAGTTATCAAGCAACATTTAGAGGTCGACGATCTTGGATCTCAGCTCGACGAACACCCATTCTCAGCTCGACGAACTGTGGACTCAGGTCGACGAATCAAGTCTTGGTTGTTTTCCTCTTTTGTACTTATTACGTGGCAATAATTCCTGAGTAATTATTGCTCTAATATTCTCTGAATATTACCGTTAGACAAGATCATTAATTATGGTCTTCATCAGAATTGTTGCCTGCCATTTTTATAAGGGACAGTTGGGGAAACAAATCAATGCCAAACATATTCCAAGGCCGTCAGCATTAATTGTAGAAGGATTTCAAAATACATATGGACTTCCTCACGGGAAATATATAAAACATATAGATTTTTCCTTCCAGATACAAGAGATACAATACAGACAACAATCAATAGACATACAGAATTCTTGAGATTGAAAATCGATCAGTCAAGAATCAACAGTAGCTAGACAAGAAGAAGAACAATTCTGAAGAAGAAGAACAACCATCCAAATCAAGTGTCTTCTTCTGTCATACTCTCAGGAACTCTTTGAAGGACAACAATACTGCATCTGTCAAAATAGTTCCTGAAGTTCTTCTTGTCAAAATTGAAAGCTTGAAGGCCTATCATCTTGCAGCAAAGCTTCCATCATCCCTAACAAGCAACATCTCAGGGGGAGCTTTTGCTACCATCAAATCCACAAGTCTTCTCAATTGTTTAAATTGAGAAAGAGAAGACACAATCATTCTCTCACCCCCCCCCCCACTGTAAAAAGGGTTGTCATCTCCCTTCAAAAGTGATTCCTGGTTGCAAGTCTCCTGATCAAAAGACTTGAGGTTTGGTTGTTGAGCACCTGATCAAAAGCTCATTGGTGTCAGACACCTGATCAAAACTCTGAGTGGATTCCTACCAGGGTGGTAAAAGAGTGGGCGTACCCAGGTTGGGGAACCACTATAAATTCTTGTGTCGTCTAGTTGCTCTTTTTTCTTTCTGATCTTACTGTTGCTGTGATATTTAGGTCTTTCTGTGTTTACACTTATTTCTCTTTTGTTTCTGTGATATAGTATCCAAGGTTAGAAGTACTTCTTATAGTTCAGAAAAAGATTTCAATTATACCTACATACTCTATTCACCCCTCCCCCCCTCTAGAGTATATAGAATCTAACCCTAACTTTCACAATAGGCCCTGCAAAACGACCCCTTGGTTTATAAGCTCGTGTGAGCATGCTTATAAGTTAAGGTTCATATTCTGTAGATATATACATGCTTGCTAGAAAAACTGACACCCTATCATATAAATTGGTATGGGACGTTTTATACGATAGGAGACTTGCAGAAGATCCCTTAGCTTATGTGTTTTCATATAAGTTAAGGTTACATTTTATATTTTCAGTCTTTCATATTTTCTTTACTGCCACATGAACTCTTAGAACTGCTAGATTAGTTTTGCTGTAACCTGTTCCTTTGTTATTCTCCACCTTCATTACCTCTCCTTTCCTCCTCCCCGCTCGGTGCCTAGGAGCCATGGGGGAAGGGGCGAGGGATGATAGGACTTAGTCTTTTATACTAACGGTTTTCGAACCACATCATTTTAGGGGACCGTGGAGCCAAGCATGGAGGAGCAGCCCCGAAGGTCGGCATGCTTGGAGATGGGACAGTGTAGCACTGGAGTTCAGACAGCTGCGACTGTGAGACACGATCGATAGTAGATGTTTAGCTTTTGCTTCCGCGCTGAGTGATTGTAGTGAGAATATTGATGTAGCGGGCACGAGCCCTACTTTCAGAACTTTATTGATATATCTATGGACTCTCCCTTCGTGGAGATTATTTACTATATATGTAATTTCTGTGGACTTGCCTTTTATTATATTGCTACTGTTTTGTTGTCGAATCGGCCAGCAGGATCGGCGTTTTGTAGTGATGACCTTCCCAGGCGTGAAGGTGTCACCGCAAAGCGGTGGTACTAGGCCTAAGACCCCTGTATTTAAAAAAAGGGGGGGGGGGTCTTATAAGTGGTATCAAAGGAAACCTCGATCGAAAAAATAGCAGTCAACAAACCCTGGGTCACCCCCGCGCGAGTTTAGTTTGGGGACAAACTAAGCAGCAGAAGCAGCGGTGTGCCCATATGGGGGGATCACATGTAAATTATCCACTTTTAATTGGCCTTGAGTCAATTTCTTACAAAGATTTTTGTTATGCAGCCTCCGGCACAGCTTACACCACAGGGCGGAGTCCAGCAGACTCTGAATGTTGCACCACCTGCCCCAATCCACACTTCGTTCCTATATGACAGCTATTCTGGAGGCTTTCAGGGCCCAGCAGGTTCCGGCTCCGCAGCCAAACCCAGGGGCCAATTAGTTGAGTATCTTTCGTGGACTGTCTCCCACATATTACTTGGGGACAGAGTCGGCTATTTGAACGGAGAAGTGGCTAGACATCATGTATGAGATGCTTATTGGGATACGATGCCCTTGGGAGGAGAGGGTGCCTTTGGTGGTCTCTTGCTTGGAGTCCCATGCCAAGAGATGGTGGAAGACGTCGTTGGACACGACATTTGCTAATAGAGAGGTTTGAGAGATTGCTTGGGAGGAGTTCAGGGCAGCACTGTTAAAGCATTTCATACCGCAGTCAGCCAGAGATGAGTTGGAAGACAGATTTGTACAGTTGAGGCAAGGCAACAAGATGGTGGTGGAGTACCACCGGGAGTTAAATCATCTGGCCCGATTTGCGGATTCTTATCAGTTGGATGAGGCAGGATACACCAAGAGGTTCTATAAGGGCCTGCGAGAGGATCTGAGGGAGGCTCTACTGTTCGTATCCGACGGGCCTATTCCTCAGATATTGGAGATGTCGAAGAGGATTGTGGCAGATTGGCACACTACTCGAGGCCGGAAGCGTCCAACTGAGGATCATGGCCGGGGAGACAGAAATGATATGCGATGGGGTTGCCTTGCTGATGGGAGAAATGGGAGAAGGGCAGAGAACCTGCCTCGTCAGGAGGTGAGATAGGAGCAGAGAGAACCAGTGATGGCTCCTCATCCTCTCCAGATGTAACGTCTTAATTCACGCTAGGCCCCTCGTGCGCGCTTTTGAGTCAAGAGAAATGATTTGGGCTCAGGGAGTGCTGGCAGCTAGGCTTACACATGTGTAAGAGAAGAGAAGTCAGTCCAGAAAAGGACACGGGTAGTGACACGGGCGTGTCCATACCCGTGTGGTGCTTTGGTACATGGGTGGAAATTCGTGGAGTTTCCAGAGAAGGACACGGGTAGTGACACGGGCGTGTCCCTACCCATATGTATGTGGACACGGGTAGAGGCACGGGCGTGTCCCCTACCTGTGTGTGTGTAACTGCAATCGTCGGTCGAATTTCCCGAGCAGGACACGGGTAGAGACACGGGCGTGTACCTACCCGTGTGCATATCTCCAGGAAGCCATCCGTGTCTCCCGAACAGGACATAGGTAGAACAAGGGCAGGAACACGGCTGTGTCGTGTGACACGGGTAGTTGACACGGGAGTGTCTCTACCCGTGTTGGTGTCAAAACGACACTGTAACCGTCGACGCCGATTCACCCGAGCAGGACACGGGTAGGGACACGGGTATGTCCCTACCCTTGTTGGTCCAATATATATAGGATTTCTGAAACTTGGCCGTTTTTCTTTCTCTTCCCAAGCCTATTTCTGTGGAGAGACTGGTGTTGGAGCAACTTTCATTACGTGGAGAACTGACGTCGCCGAGGAGAAGAAGATGTCGTCGCGAAGAGTGACGAGATCCATGGCCGGAAATGGTGGAAACGACGGAATCGAGGTGAGCTTCCTCCCCTCTCCCTTGGTGCTATATCTCTAGTTATTCCTAGGCGAGATATCGACTTAAAAGAGTCTTGATGTGTGAGATGAGGATTTCTAAGAAAAGGCCATGCTAGAACTTGTGTTCTAGGGTTTAGTCCTCTTCAACCTATCCTTCCTTCAATGTGATGAATGGGGATGGTCTCGTGAAGAGAAATAGCCTTATGAGGGTGAATAAGGGAGAAGGAATTTCTGGTTGTGATTTGGGAAGATCGATTAGAGGAGGAAGACGGACCGATGACGTTCGTTCCGCCTTAAGATGCGCACAGAAATCTGCTTTCTGCGCGCTGCGATCTTCGTGGCCATTTTCAGATATGAAACGGCCAGATATGGGCTTTCGAGTAAACACGAAAGTCGTAGCCCATGGAAATACCTTTCCAACGAGTGGTTAAACATCTTCAGGAGAGGACTGTAGCCACGGGAAAGTCTGACCAAAATTGATGGCTGATAATGTAAACGTGCAGAAATTGTAATATGAACGTAGCAGTCTTAGAAGGCGATTTCAAGTGTGATACAACAAAATCTGGGCTTCCGACAAAACACGAAAGTCGTAGCCCTCGGAAATACCTTTCTAACGAGGGGTTAAACGTTTTCACCGGATTCTTATAGCATCAGGAATCCCCGGTTGAAGTTCTGTACTTTATACTATTCCTGCATGCTTTGTTCTTTTGGTTATGTAAACCTAATTTAGAACTATTAGAGAGATTGTGGATAGTTAGTATGAAGTTTGTTGTGAGCAGTTGGATTGATCCTTTGTAATCAAATGACGAACTGAAACGTACTAGTTTGAGATGGTTTGGTTGATAGACCCCTAGGTGAACTAGTGGGTAAGCGAGTTGGATTATATAAACAAACCAGATATGTGAATCAGTAAGATGAGCTAAATACTAGCAAGGTGATGAATATTGTGTGGAAGAGGATTAAATAAGGTTAGTGCATGCATATATATATAGGGTTGATGGTGCGTGAGTGTTTGCCTCACTTGATCAATTGTGTTGATAAGGGACTCGGTGAGGAGCCCTTGTGAGCTGTTGAGCTCGAAATGTGAAATTGGCATGCGGTGTGAGTCGACACGTGGTGTCGTAATCCTGGGTTAAGGATAGTGTGGCAGGTCTACGGGCTCGCTAGTCGTCATACCGACGGGAGTTAATGGTAAGACCTTGGGTGGTTGGGCTTGGTCCTCGGTGCTCATTCCCGGGGCTCCTTCCGTGCCAGGTGAACGGTTGGGATTGGTCCTCGTGCTTTTTTTGAGGCTCCTTCCGGGTCACATCTTAGTTCAGTTCGGGGCTTAGTTCTCGGTGCACATCAACCCGAGAATCCCACTAAGCCGTAGTGCGCGTGTGAGCTCCGCTGTTGTGTTCTTAGCGTTGAGGCGTACGAAGGCCTAGGCCAGGTAGTGTGGAGACCAGCCTAGTAGTGGAGATGTCCGCTCTATTGTCACCGTCTGGCCATGACAGATGACGCCTGAGAGGTTAGTTACCTGCTCGAAAAGTGGGAACTAAGAGTCTGTGTCGACACAACAATTGCTTGTGCGTGATCATGGGTGAGTCATTGCATAACATTCATGGCATTGCATTACATAGCATACAGAAGATCCTCATCGTATAAGTTTGTATAGGCACTCCTATACGATGAGTTACTTTACTGTTGAGTTGATCCTCAACTTATATGTCTGTATGAGCATTCATATAAGTTGAGTTACTTTCTATTGTAGCTTTACTCTTTCATACTCTGTTGTAGATGTTAGAACTATTAGGGCAATGTGTTTGCTCATTTACTTGCTGTTATATATATACATTGTTTGCGGATCACTTCATTCCACCTGTTTGTACTATTGCTTATATACATATATTGTACCCTGTTCCTTTCTCCGCCCGGTGCCGAGGAGTCGCCGGGGGAGTGGATGTTATAGCCACTTAGTCTTTATGACTAACAGTTGTTACGTCTTCCGTTTTAGGAGGAAACCCCGCAGACGGAGCAGCAGCAGGTTTTGCAGCAGGACAGCCAGGCCAGGATGACAGGGCCTGAGGGGACAGTATCGTCATTACCGTCAGTGACTGATGTGAGTCTTTGAGAGACTTTTTGATGTAGACTCTTTTGGTCAAGTTTACTCGTACTCTGATAGTATAGAAGCTTGATGTAGCTTCTTTTATTGTTTGTATTTTTGAACTATTATATGCTTGTGTGGATTTGACTTCTGATTTTATTCTGGTTGGGTTGGCATGATTGATATTAGCAAAGGCCGACAGAATAGGCGTCTTGTAGTACAGGCTAGCCTGACTGCTAGCGCTACCGCAAGGCTGTTGTTCTGGGCATAAAACTTCCCTCGAGCCGTGTTTTGTGTTCAGGGAGGGCGGGGGGTCTTACAAATGGTATCAGCTTGCTACGATCCTGAACTGAAGAAGTCATTCAACAATGGTGTCACCCCCGTTTGATTAGTCAGTTTGGGGAAAAACTGACTTAGCAGAAGCAATGGTGTGCCCTTATGTAATTCATACAAAGTATGTCCAACTTTGACCTTAAGATTTCCCAACCTGACCTTAGGCTTGTATTCTACGTGTAGATCCCAGTGCACGTTAAGCTAATGGGGGGCACCCCCACCCCGTTCGTACCCACACAATTTCAACAATCGGAGCTAGGGCAGACGCTCACAGCTATCCTGGATTACTTCAAATCCCAACAAGCCCCCATACAACAATAAGGTCTGGGCTCTAATTGGGTGAGCACTTTCCGAGCTCTCTCCCCTCCTGCTTACCTTGGGACAGAGTCGGCTGTGCGTACGGAGGAATGGCTCAACACCGTGCAAGAACTGCTGGCATGAATTAGATGCCCAAGCAACATGGCTATGACCCTGGTAGTGACACTCCTAGAACAGCACACCAAGAGTTGGTGGAATTCCCTCATGGGATCTACCTTTCAAGGGCGAGTGTATATGGAGATCAGCTGGAACGAGTTCTCGGGAGCCTTTTTAGAGCACTTCATTCCCTCTTCTGCTCGAGATGAACTTTAAGAGAGATTCCTATAGTTAAAGCAAGGGTCCAAGTCAGTGATGGAGTACTAGCGGTAGTTTCAGCATCTTGCTAGATTTGCTGACTCCTATGAGTTGGACGACAGAGGATGTGCAAAAAGGTTCTACAAAGGCTTGTGAGACCCCCTTAGGCAAGCCCTTTTGTTTATAGCAGACTCAAACCTAGCGGAAATTATTGATATGGTGAAGAGGATAGAAGCAGACCACTTGGGAAGTGGTAAAAGACCTGCTGAGGGTGTGATGGAAGCTGGCCCTAACAACAGAAGGAGAAACGACTTCAGAGGAGGAAGAGGATAGCAGAGAGGTGGCATGCATTTCCACCAGAATTTTAGAGTGGAGCACCCGGTTCCACAGCGCCAGTATTGCCTCCACCACCACAGCCTCAACAGTTTCAGCAACCCGGTGGGCGGTAGGAGCGAGTGTGCTTCGAATGCAACCAACTGGGCCACATTCGACGCTACTGCCCGCAACTGTTTGGAAATGCGCCTCTTGCTCTCCCTCCTGCAGCTCCTCGAGGGCGGGGGCACATGCGTGGTCAAGGACTAGGACCACGAGGAGGAAACTCCGGACCTGCTCGGAATCAGGTGTTCGTGTTAGACATGAAACCGGAGCGGAACCCTCAGAAGGTGATTGCAGGTATGTTACAGTTAGTTATCTCATTTTCATTGTTAATCTTAAGTTGCTTAAGACATACTAGATATCTAGCTTTGAGTAATTCTATTGGTACTTAGGCACCGTGGTTGTAGGCGGGAAACTGGCCTATACGTTAATCAATACCGGTGTCTCACACTCATTTGTGTCTGCGGACTTCATTAAAGACCTAGAAGGAGTACAATCCTTCACTGGTATTGCTCGAAGAGTATGCCTTCCAAACGGCTCTGAGATGACCGAAACCGCCAAGTGCGAACTGGAGATACTCATTGGGGGAAAGATCTTTGATACCCTTACCACAGTTTTGAGAATGTCGGACTTCGACCTCATTCTAGGCATGGCATGGCTGGATTGGCACTACGCAAGAATTGACTGCGCGGAGAAGCGAATATACTTGAGACTTGGGGATACCGATGTAATCTTCCAAGGTATAAAATTTGCATCACGTTTATTATTATCTTCGATTCAGACCTTGAAATCTCACATGAGAGGGGATGAAGTTTACATGATATGTTTCGAACTGAAGGAGATGAAAATAGATATGAAGGATGTGCGGGTGGTGCGAGATTTTCCCGAGGTATTTCCCGAGAAATTGCCAGGTTTACCCCTGCAAATAAAGGTGGATTTTCAAATTAAGCTAGTACACGGAGCCAAGCCCGTCTCTAGGACCCCTTACCAGATGGCCCCGAAGGAACTCGCAGAGTTTAGAGTACAATTGCAAGAGTTGGTAGAATCAGAGTTTGTTCGCCCTAGCTCATCACCTTGGGGAGCCCCTGTTCTGTTTGTTAGGAAGAAGGATGGAACCTTGCGATTATGTATAGACTATCGGGAGCTCAACCAACTGACGGTACGGAACACCTATCCGCTACCTCGAATCGATGAGTTGTTTGACCAATTGGTAGGAGCGCATTGGTTTTCCAAATTGGATTTGCGCTCGGGGTATTATCAGTTGAGAATACAGGAGGAGGATATTAAGAAAATGGCCTTTAGCTCAAGGTACGGCTTGTATGAGTTCACTGTGATGCCTTTTGGACACAGAAATGCCCCTTCAGCCTTCATGAGTCTGATGAACAGAGTGTTTGAGCCTTATCTAGATGTCTTCTTCATCGTTTTCATCGATGATATTTTGGTCTACTCTAAGACGGAGGAAGAGCATGTCGAGCATCTGACCTTGGTACTGAAAAAGCTAAAAGAGCACGCCTTGTTTGCCAAGTTCAGCAAGTGCGGATTTTGGCTCCAAGAGGTTGTCTTCTTGGGCCATGTGATCAGTGGGGCTGGGTTAGCTGTGGATCCAGCCAAAGTGCATTCCGTGAAGGAGTGGTCACCCTTAAAGTCAGCGGCCGATGTACGGAGCTTCCTTGGACTAGCCGGGTACTATCGCAAGTTTGTAAAAGGGTTCTCAAAGATCGCCCTTCCTCTTACTACGCTGACAAAGAAAGGTGTACCGTATGAGTGGACACCCTAGTGTGAAGCTACGTTTGAGGAACTAAAAAATCGACTTACATCCACACCCATCCTATCCCTTCCATCCGGGAAGGAAGGATTTCAAGTTTACACTGAAGCGTCTTATCAAGGAATGGGAGCGGTACTGATGCAGCACAGGCATGTGATTGCATATGCTTCAAGACAGCTGAAGAAGCATGAAATCAATTACCCGGTAGATGATCTAGAATTGGGAGCGGTGGTGTTCGCCTTGAAGATTTGGAGACACTATCTATACGGTGTCCACTGCGAAATCTTTTCAAACACAAAGAATCTAAAGTACATCCATACACAGAAGGAATTGAATTTGAGACAGCAGCGGTGGCTAGAGTTTTTATGCGATTATGAATTCACTTTGAACTAAAATCACGGAAAAGCAAATTCCGTGGTTGATGCTTTGAGCAGAAAGTTATCGGAATCAAACTCGGAGTCCCGATTGATGAGAATGGAGTTAGCCCAGATGCTCGAAGAGATAGAGATCACCCTGGTATACAAATACCAATCGGAGGGGTATACAGAGTACCTAACCGCGATGAGCATAGTCTGTGACATTCGAGACCGGATTCGGGCGGAGCAAGGAAAGGATGCGGCTCTGGCCCTGGCAATCAAGTCAATTGAAGATGGGACAATTGACGAGTACTCTCTAAAAGACGGCCTCGTTCATCTCTGTGGCTGGCTTTACATTCCCAAGGGCGGTAAAATTTGGGAAGATATCCTGAGAGAGGCACACTGCACCCAGTATTTTGTGCATCCTAGGATTGCCAAGATGTATGCCGAAATGCAGAAGACCATGTGTTGGACAGGAATGAAGAGGGACGTCCGATATTTTGTTACACACTGCGAGGCCTGTCAAAGGGTGAAGACAGAATGCAGGAGCCCCGGTGGGTTATAAGAGTCATTGCCCATCCCCGAGTGGAAGTTGGAGGATGTCTCCATGGACTTCCTCCACGGTTTGCCTCGCTCATGCTCATGGAATGATTCAGTATGGGTAATCGTTGAACGCCTGACGAAGGTAGCTCGATTTATTCCTATGAAGAAAGAAGCTCATGTGGATGTTTTGATACGCCTCTTTTTGGAGCAGTTCGTACGGTATCATGGTGTGTCAAAGATAATTGTTTCTGATCGGGATGGTCGGTTTACCTCTAAAGAATGGAATGTGGTGCAAGCGTATTTGGGTTCACGTCTTACCTTTATCACAGCATTTCATCCTCAGACGGACAGGTAATCTGACAGGACCATCAGAAAATTGGAGGATCTATTGAGGTTGTGCATATTGGATAGAGGAGAGCTGTGGGAAAGGCTCTTACCCTGGTGGAATTTTCATATAACAACAGTCACCATGCCAGTATCGGAATAACACCCCATGAAGCCATTACAGAAGAAGGTATAGAACCCCCTTATCATGGGTACAAGATGAAGACCCGAAGGTTTCGGTATTGAATACATCGATGACACTGATGCGCTGGTTAGGCTAATACGAGACCGCATGCTTGAGGCTCAAAGTCGGCAGGCTAAATACAATAATGCAAAGCACCAGGTGGTAGAATTTCAAGTGGGTGACAAAGTGTTCCTGAAGATCCGACAGATGAATGGAGTGTGACGGGTACGTGGTATGAAGAAGCTCAGCCCAAGGTATGTTGGGCCTTACCCTATATTGGAAAAGATTGGCCCTTTGGACTACCGGTTAGATTTACCACCAGAGCTGGAGAATCTTCATGACATATTCCACTTGTCGTCTCTCCGAAAGGCGTTGTTGCGTCCCGATCAACATATTCCCACCATTGATGGAGCAGTAACGACCAATAGATCTGTATGACTAGAGCCGGTGCGGATAATAGACAACGAGACAAGGATTTTGCGCCGCAAGAGGGTTCCTTTGGTAAAAGTGTTGTGGTCTAATCATGGGAAGGAGGAGTATACATGGGAGCCGGTGGACTTGATGCAAAAGCGCTACCCGGAGTTGTTTCCTTCAGGTAAAAATTTGAAAGCATGTTTTAATTTATTTTTCACGCTTTCCTCTCCCCATAGCCTTTTCCTTATTTTGGGTACGAAATCTTTTATTTTGTTTATAGGATTTGTAACGTCCCAATTCGCGCTCGGCCCCTCGTGCGCGCTTTTGAGACAGGAGAAACGACTTGGGCTCAGGGAGTGCCGGCAACTAGGCTTACAGTTGTGTAAGAGAAGAGAAGTCAGACCAGAAAAGGACACGGGTAGTGACACGGGTGTGTCCATACCCGTGTGGTGGTCTGGTACATGGGTGGAAATTCGTTTAGTTTCCAGAGAAGGACACGGGTAGTGACACGAGTGTGTCCTGACCCGTGTGTATGTGGACATGGGTAGCGGCACAGGCATGTCCCCTACCCGTGTATGTGTAACTTCCATCGTCGATCGAATTTCCCAAGCAGGACACGGATAGAGACACGGGCGTGTCCCTACCTGTGTGCATAACTCCAGGAAGCCGGTCATGTCTCCCAAGCAGGACACAGGTAGAACACGGGCAGGAACACGGTCGTGTCGTGTGACACGGGTAGTTGACACGGGTGTGTTTCTACCGTGTTGGGGTCTAAACGACACTGTAACCGTCGACGCCGATTCACCCGAGCAGGGAACGGGTAGGGACTCGGGCGTGTCCCTACCCGTGTTGGTCTTATATATATAGGATTTCTGAAACTTGGCCGTTTTTCATTCTCTTCCCAAGCCTTTTTCTATGGAGAGACTGGTGCTGGAGCAACTTTCTTCCTGTGGAGAACCGATGACGCCGAGGAGAAGAAGATGTCTCCGCGAAGGGTGACGAGATCCAAGGCCGAAAATGGTGGAAACGTCGGAATCGAGGTGAGCTTCCTCCCCTCTCCCTTGGTGCTAGATATCTAGTTATTCCTAGGCGATATATCGACTCAAAAGAGTCTTAATGTGCGAGATGAGGATTTCTAGGAAGAGGTCATGCTAGAACTTGTGTTCTAGGGTTTAGTCATCTTCAACCTATCCTTCCTACAATGTGATGTTGGGGGATGGTCTCATGAAGAGAAATGGCCTTATGAGGGTGAATAAGGGAGGAGGAATTTCTGGTTGTGATTTGGGAAGATCAGTTAGAGGAGGAAGACGGACTGATGTCGTTCGTTCCGCCTTAAGATGCACGGAGAAATCTGCTTTCTGCGCGCTGCGATCTTCGTGTCCATTTTCAGATATGAAACGGCCAGATCGGGTCTTTCGACTAAACACGAAAGTCGTAGCCCATGGAAATACCTTTCCAATGAGTGGTTACACGTCTTCAGGCGAGGACTGTAGCCACGGGAAAGTCTGATCTAAATTGATGGCTGATAATGTAAACGTGCAGAAACTGTAATCAGAACGTAGCAATCTTAGAAGCTGATTTCAAGTGTGATACGGCCAAATCTGGGCTTCCGACTAAACACGAAAGTCGTAGCTCTCGGAAATACCTTTCCAACGATGGGTTAAACGTTTTCACCAGATTCCTATAGCATCAAGAATCCCCGGTTGAAGTTCTGTACTTTATATTATTCCTGCATGCTTTGTTCTTTTGGTTATGTAAACCTAATTTAGAACTATTAGAGAGATTGTGGATAGTTAGTGTGAAGTTTGTTGTAAGTATTTGGATTGATCATTTGTAATCAAATGACGAACTGAAACGTACTAGTTTGAGATGGTTTGGTTGATAGACCCCTAGGTGAACTAGTGGGTAGGCGAGTTGGATAATATAAACAAACTAGATACGTGAATCGGTAAGATGAGCTAAATACTAGCAAGATGATGAATATTGTGTGGAAGAGGATTGAATAAGGTTAGTGCATGAATATATGGAAGGGTTGATGGTGCGTGAGTGTTTGTCACACTTGATCGATTGTGTTGATAAGGGACTCGGTGAGGAGCCCTTGTGAGCTATTGAGCTCGAAATGTGAAATTGGCATGCGGTGTGAGTCGACACGTGTTGTTGTAATCCTGGGTTAAGGATAGTGTTGCAGGTCTACGAGCTTGCCAGTCATCACGCCGACGGGAGTTGATGGTTAGACCTTGGGCGGTTGGGCTTGGCCCTCGGTGCTCATTCCCGGGGCTCCTTCTGTGCCAGGTGAACGGTTGGGCTTGGTCATCGTGTTTTTTCCGAGGCTCCTTTCGGGTCACATCTTAGGTTAGTTCGGGGTTTGGTTCTCGGTGCACATCTACCCAAGACTCCAGCTGAGCCGTAGTATGCGTGTGAGCTCCGCAATTGTGTTCTTAGCGTTGAGGCGTACGGAGGCCTAGGCCAGGTACTGTGGAGACCAGCCTAGTAGTGGAGATGCCCGCTCTACTGTCACCGTCTGGCCACGACGGATGACACCTGAGAGGTTAGCTACCTGCTCGAAAAGTGGGAACTAAGAGTCTGTGTCGACACAACAATTTCTTGTGCGTGATCATCGGTGAGTCATTGCATAGCATTCATGGCATTGCATTACATCGCATACACAAGATCCTCATCGTATAAGTTTGTATGGACACTCCTATACGATGAGTTACTTTACTGTTGAGTTGATCCTCAACTTATATGTCTGTATGGGCATTCATATAAGTTGAGTTACTTTTTGTTGTAGATTTACTCTTTCATACTCTGTTGTAGATGTTAGAACTGTTAGGGCAATGTGTTTGCTCATTTACTATGTTGCTATATATATACATTATTTACGGATGACTTAATTCCACCTGTTTGTACTATTGCTTATATACATATATTGTACCCTGTTCCTTTCTCTGCCCGGTGCAGAGGAGTCACCGGGGGAGTGGATGTGATAGCCACTTAGTCTTTATGACTAATGGTTGGTACGTCTTCCTTTTTAGGAGGAAACCCTACAGACGGAGCAGCAGCAGGTTTTGCAGCAGGACAGCCAGGCCAGGATGACAGGGTCTGAGTGGACGGTACCGTCATTACCTTCGGTGATTGATGTGAGTCTTTGAGAGACTTTTTGATGTAGCCCCCTTTTAAGCAAGTTTACTCGTACTCTAATAGTATAGAAGCTTGATGTAGCTTCTTTTATTGTTTGTATTTTTGGATTATTATATGCTTGTGTGGATTTGAATTCTGATTTTATTCTTGTTGGGTTGGCATGATTGATATTGGCAAAGTCCGGCAGAATAGGCGTCTTGTAGTACAGGCTAGCCTGAGTGCTAGCGCTACAGCAAAGCGGCTGTTATGGTCATAAAACTCCCCTCGAGCCGTGTTTTGTATTCCAGGAGGGGGGGTCTCACACTAGATGCGGGAGATGTAGAGACCCGGGTGTATGGCATATCCCCCTCCAGAGTACTTCAACTTTCATCAGGTAGGGCATATCTGGATAAACTGCCCCATAAAGGGGGCACCCCTACCAGCACCACAGTTTGCCCTGCCTACTCAATATTTTAGAGGTCGGCGACGTGGCCGAGAACGTTAATACCAGGGTAGAGATCGGAGGCAGGAAAGGGAGCAAGTGTATGCACTAGATCTGGCTCAACTACAGAACCCAGAGTAAGTTATCACAGGTACGCCAGTAAATTTTAAGATTTCTTTCCTAAATAATTAGACTCATGGAAATAGAATTTACAGACTAGGAAAGAAAACCATAACTAGATTTCTAAGATATTTAACTACCACAGGCATAGTCTTCATCAACGGCAAGCCCGCTTATACGCTGTTCGATACGGGTGCTTCGCACTCGTTCGTGTTGAAGGCCTTCATGGAGGGGTTGGAAGGCGTGGAGCGATTCATAGGATTGATGATGAGGATACGACTACCCGACGGATCAGAGCTATTCATCTCCTCCCACTACAACATGGAGGCGGAGATCGGCGGGAAGGCATTCGAAGCACCAGCAACGATCCTAAGGATGCCAGCCTATAATCTGATCCTAGGCATGACATGGTTGCATTGGAACCATGCCCAGATCGACTGCCTGTCAAAGAGGATCACCGTGAGGCATGGGGATTCCCACGTCATCATCGAAGGTATTATACCTATTCCCCCTCTCTTGCTATCATCTGTGCAAGCCATCAAGGCCTAACTGCAGGGGGAGGAAGTCTATGAAGTGCTATTTGAAATAGCACAGGCCATGGATTCCATCTTTGATATCCCGGTGGTGCGGGATATTGCTGACGTATTCCCAGATAAGCTGTCAGGGCTACCCCCGCACCGGAGCAGGATTTCTAGATACAGCTGGTGTCAGGGGCTAAGCCAGCATCTAGAGCTCCTTACCGAATGGCACCAAAGGAGTTGACGGAGTTTCGAAGCCAGCTGCAGGAGCTAGTGGAAGCCGGATTTGTCCGATCCGAGCTCTTCACCATGGGGAGCCCGGTGCTATTCATCAAGAAGGACGGGACACTCAGATTATGCATCGACTTCCGAGCACTGAACCGACTGACAGTCCGGAATACCTATCCACTGCAAAGGATAGATGAGCTATTTGACCAGCTGGAAGGGGCGCATTTCTTCTCGAAATTGGATTTGAGGACAGGCTATTACCAGCTACGGATTCGGGAGGAGGACATTCCAAAGACCGCCTTCAGTAGCAGATATGGGTTATTCGAGTTTACCGTGATGCCCTTCGGGCTCACGAATGCACCGTCGGCATTCATGAGCCTCATGAATCAGGTGTTTGAGGCTTATCTAGATGTGTTCGTCATCGTGTTTATTGACGACATCCTCATCTACTCGAGGATGGAGGAGGAGCACACACGATATCTGACACTTACTCTAGAGAAACTACGGGAGCACCACATTTATGCAAAGTTCAACAAATGTCTATTCTTTTGGAAGGAGGTGGCCTTCCTAGGCCATATTATCAGTGGAGCTGGATTGGCAGTGGACCCGGCCAAGATTCAGGCAGTTCGGGATTGGCCACAGCTGAAGGCAGCCACAGACGTGCGGAGTTTTCTAGGACTTCCCGGTTATTACCGGAAGTTTGTGGAGGGATTCTCTCGTATTGCCCTTCCACTCACATCCCTGATGAGGAAGTATGTGCCCTTTGTATGGACCCCGCAGTGCGAGACGGCTTTCCAAGAGCTGAAGGATCGACTCACCTCAGCTCCTATTCTTGCCCTTCCTTCAGGGAGAGAAGGATTCCAGGTCTATACCGACGCTTCCTACAAGGGCATGGGTGCAGTGCCGATGCATAAAGGTCACGTGATAGCTTATGCTTCCCGCCAGCTGAAGAAGCATGAGCAGAACTACCCTGTTCATGACTTAGAGAAGGGAGCGGTCGTTTTTGCTCTGAAGGTATGGCGACATTACCTGTACGGCGTCCACTGCGATATATACTCTGATCACAAAAACCTGAAGTATGTGGATACGCAGAAAGAGCTGAACATCAGGCAGAGGCGATGGGTGGAATTTTTAGCAGATTACCAGTACGAGATGCATTACCACCTAGGTAAGACGAACGTGGTAGCTGAGGCGCTGAGTCGGAGAGCCGCCACCTCCGAAGCGGAGCCCCAGATTATGTCCATGGAGCTGGTGCAGAGATTAGAGGATATGCACATCACGTTGGTGTCATCTGATGACCCCAAGCTTTATGAGGAGTATTTAGCTGCGATGAGCGCCACAAATGACATTCGAGACCTAGTCAGAGATGGGCAGAGGCAGGATGTCAAGTTGGAGCTGATATTCCGGGTCATAGAGGCAGGCACTGCTGGAGATTACACACTGAGGGATGTCCTGGTGTGCTTTAGAGGACAAGTTTATATACCAGAGGGAGGCCAGGTTCGAGAGGATATTATGACAGAGGCCCACTATAGCCGGTATTCGGTACACTCGGGAGTTACGAAGATGACTGTTGTTGGGTATTGCATCCACAATAGACCTGATTTGAAGAAGAGCCTGAACAAGCTAAGTTGAATTGACAATGTATTTGACAATTCTATCAAGTTGTGCTTGCAGCTATTCCATGCTAAGTACACACCAATGTCAGAGTGCAGTGGGTCAATATACACGGTTCTGCGCAACGTAATCCCTCGTTGTGTAGATCAGTGTGTTGATTCACATGTGCTCTCTCTATTGGTGTGTACTTATTTTCAAGTACAGGGTCAAGGTAGATCAAGAGAAGAAGGAGCAAGGATGGATCAAAGACCAAGCTATCAAAAGAAGGAAGGAGGAAAATTCTTCCAAGTAAGAATCGATGGGAGTCGTTAGTGATTCCCGCCGACTTCGACGGGAATCACTAAGTGACTCCCGCCGACTACTTCCGGTCGGCGAAGTCAGAAATTCTTCCAAGGCAGAATCGACGGGAGTCGGGAGTGATTCCCGCCGACATCGACGGGAATCACCAACGAATCCCGCTGATTTTGCCTTAGGTAGATTCTCGCCGCTCGCTTGACCGAACCGAGCCGCTGTGCGCTGTTTCGGCCGAGGCTAAGGCTTTTCCTCGTGGGCCCCACAACGGCTCTTAGGGTTGGCTCTTAGTATAAATACATGCATATTTTGAAACTCTACAGACACCAAAAAATACGAAACGAAATCACGCCGCCGTGACCTAGCGCATCGCGAGCTCCGCCCGCACGCACGTCGCCGATGGCAAGGTTGTCGTCTCCGCTGATCTAAGCTTCTCTCTGATCGCTCGATGACAGCACCAAGGCAAGCAGTCGGTCTCACATGTCTCTCTCGAGATCTCTTGTCTTCCGATTCGTTGAACGAGACTTGTTCTTCCTTCCGAATTGGTTGAGACGTTTAATCCGACTGAGATCGTTCGAAGACCTAGCTTGCTTCGTCAAGAAGTTTGGATTTACAAAGCATCGCCGCCGCACTTGCTTGCCGCCGCCGATCTTGACAAGATCCATTCCAAGTGAGAAATCCGGTTGTGGACTCTTTGTACTTTTCGTGCAAGCTTCAACGAACGAAGAAGGACATCGGAATCTCCATAAAGCATTGTTTGTATTTTTATTTACATTCAATTTTGTTGTAAAGGAATTTTCATTCCTATTTATAAGGGTTGGGTGCAACCCGTTGTGGTGGAGTTGTGACTCCGTTGTTGGAAGGGTTCCTTCCGTGGTTGGGGGAGCATTGCTCCTAGTGTGAGGATTGGATTTCAATCCGTTTGGAGAAGTGACTGAGTCATCCCGTGGTGGGAGATAGGTCGAAGGGTGAAAGTGGACGTACTCAAATCGGGGAACCACTATAATTCTTTGTGTTTTTTCTGTGTTTTGTTTGCTTACTTGTGCAGGTTAGTTTAATTCCGCAAAAAACCGCACGACACCTATTCCCCCCCCCTTATAGGCGGATTAGGTTGACACTAGATACTTTCAAGTGGTATCAGAGGGAGGTTACTCATCAATAAGGTTAACACCTTGAGTAAGATCCCGTGTCTAGTGTCAAGAAGAAAGAAGATCTCAGGAATGGACGGACTCAAGTATACAGGAAAGATTCCAGTATGCACCAAGCTGAATTTTCCCATCTGGAAGGAAAGGATCAGGTTCTACATGGAATCAGTCGATCCCCGACTCTTCATGATAGTGGAGGAGGGCCCTCATATCCCCACTAAGGCCTCCACCATTGATCTGACCAAGATGGTGCCCAATAGGCTCTCCGAAATGGATAAGGATGAGATGGTGCTTGTCGGCCTAGACAAGAAAGCTAGAAACATTTTAGTGAGCGCCGTCGATGATTTAATGATGTAGAATTTAAGCAACTGCAGGACTACCAAGGACATCTGGCACTGCCTGATCATTCTGATGGAGGGCACAGATGAAGTAAGGGATGATCGAAGATCCCTTCTGAACCAGAAGTATGAGGCCTTCAGGCAAGGTCCCAAGGAAGAAATCATAGTGACATTCGAGAACTTCCTGAAGATCGTTAATGCCCTGAAGGGTTATGGCAGAGTGTTCACCGATGGTGAACTAAATGACAAATTCCTTAGATCCCTGACTAAGGAATGGGACACCAAGATCTGCGCCATCAGAGAGTTTGGCAAGCTGGCAGAAACTGATCCCCAGATTCTATTTGGGAAGCTAATGTCCTACGAGCTTCAGTTGATCACCAGAAAAGCTGAAGAGGAGGCCGATAAGGCTGCTGCCAAAGAAAAGACTGTGGACCTGAAAGCTAATAGCTCAAGGAAAGGCAAGGGTGCAGCCTCGTCCCGCTCTCGAAGAAAGGCTGAGGAAGAAGACTCTGAGCCATGCTCATCCGGCTCAGAGCTATCTTAAGAAGAATTCTCTCTCATCACTCGATAGTTCAAGAAGTTCCTCAAGATGAGGAATCAGAGAAAAGGAGATGGCTCCTCCTCTAGACATCAAAAGAAGAATTACACTTCTGACAGGTATAATTCTAAACAGAACAAATATCGTTCTGCTGACATTATCTTCTTTGGGTGCAATAAGCCAGGCCACGTCATTGCTGACTGCCACCAAAGCAAGAGAGATAAGGGGAAAGGAGAGGAGTACAAGTCCTCTCGAGACAAGAAGAAGGAGAGGAGCTACATTGCCAAGAAGCCAAAGACACTGAGTGAATCTGACTCATCAGACTCCAGTAATGATGAGGAAGCCTACTTCGGGCTAATGGGTCGCTCCGACTCAGATGGAGATTGTCCCCAATTTACTGGGAAGGTAAAAGATCGCACCCCCCTCTCTGACTCTGACTCTGACTCTGAGTCTCTTGAAGATGATCACGAGGACAGCCCATCTGCCCGTGAAGCTGAACTCCTCAAAAAGTATGAGCTACTGCTCAATACATTTGAAGAATGTCGAAAGAGGTTGAGCGCTCAGAAAAAGAAAGTCAAATTCCTTAAAGCTGAGGGAGTGTCCCTAAGAGAAGAGATCACTGGCTTGATATCTCTCCGATAGGAACACCTGGACCTGACTTCTGAGCACTCAGATTCTCTAAGGCTCCTTGACCAAAAGCAAGAAGAAATTAACAAGCTGGAAGAACAGCTTGCGGCTGAGAGGAAGATTGTCAAAAGCTTCTTTATGCCCAAGACCATTCTTCCTCTGGTTAATGAACTCTCTGCTCAGGCTAAGGGGGCTAGCTTAGGGCATGTGGCTGAGCCTGGTAAATCATCCAGGAGAAACTTAAATCAGAGTAAAAATATGGCTACTAAGAAAGCCTCTGATGCACAAAAGGGAAAGGCCCCACTCGGTCATATTTAATTCTGAAAGCCTAGCTTTCCATGCAATGAGCATGAATTTGAGTCAACCTATGGCCACCTCTTCTGGCCCTCGGTTGAAAAGCCCAAGAGCCGGTATGATGGATGGACCTTCCCCCGTAACTACGGTGAGAGTGTCTTCAAGGCACCTTATGAGGAAATCTAAGTGGAGTATTATGGCCACTTCTCTAGCGGCCATAATAGGAAGCAGGCACCAAAGGCCAAGCCTGTTATACAGAAGGAACAGGAAGTGAAGAAATCATGTGACTGTTGTCATCATGATGCCTCCACCTCCAGATCCATGGCCTCAACTGGACCCACCGTTCCAAGGGTGAAGCAGGAGCCTAGGAAACGGTACAACAGGTTTGACTGTTGGTGCTGTGGCAAAGTTGGTCACTTTGTCGTGGATTGCTGGTTTAATCCAAGAAACAATGAGACTCCTCATGTTAGAAATGTGAGGCCGACCACTCGTAGGGTTAACCACCCGAGGGGGAGTGTGCTAACAAGGAATCTAGGACCCAAGTCTGATTGGGTTCCTAAGGGAAACTAATTCTGTTTTGTAGGTATGTCCAAAGGCCACCAAAACGCCAATCTGGTACTTGGACAGTGGATGTTCCCTGCATATGACCGGGACAAGAAGCCTGTTGCGTGATTACTCCCCAGTCGAAAATGGACCCAAAATCGATCAGATCGAGGAGTCACCAAGGATTATGGTATTATATCCAACGGTGTATTCTCTATCACAGACGTGGCCTATGTTGAAGGGTTAAACCATAACCTGATCTGTGTAAGCCAGTTGTGTGATAAAGGATACGACGTTAAGTTCTACAAGGAAAAGTGTCTGATAATATCGTGTGCCTCTTCGGAGACGGTATTAACTGGCATTAGGAGCAGAAATATTTTCTGCTTAGATTTTCTTAGCATAGACTCTTCTACCCCCGTTTGCCTAGTAGCAAAAGACTGTGCATCTCTCTGTGAACAATAGCACAAGAGATTAGCACATTAATTTCAAAACTATTAATATGCTGTTTTCTAAGAAATTAGTAAGGGATGCCCCTACTATCAAGTGCATCAAAGATAGCCCTTGTCCTGCATGTCAGAAGGGCAAACAGACTCGGGCTACCTTTAAGGGCATTGCAGACAAAGACTCTTCCAGATGTCTTTATCTTCTGCATATGGACTTGTTCGGTCCAGTGAAAGTTCATAGCATAGGAGGCAAATCGTATACGCTAGTGATTGTTGATAATCACTCTCGGTTTACGTGGGTGTTCTTCTTGAAACGAAAGTCAGATACGTTTGACATCTTCACTAATTTTGTCAAGCAGATTCAGAACGAACTTAACTGCTCCGTGGTCAAAATCAGAAGTGACCATGTAACAGAATTCGAGTCTGGGGCTATGACAGAATTCTGTGAAGAACATGGTATCTTTCATGAGTTTTCCTCCTCGCGTACTCCTCAGCAAAACGGAGTTGCGGAGAGGAGGAATAGAACGCTCATTGAAGCATGTTCGACAATGTTGAATGACGCTTCTCTTCCAGAGTACTTCTGGGCAGAGGCTGTCAATACAGCTTGCCACGTGCAAAACCGAGCCTTGATCAACAAGAACCATCATAAGATGCCTTATGAGCTATTGAAAGGCAGGAAACCGACCATGTCCTATCTAAGGATTTTTGGCTGCAGATGCCATGTACTCAATAATGGGAAGTACCCACGTACTAAATTCGGAGAAAAATGCTTCGAAGGCATCTTCGTGGGCTATAGTAGCCATAGTCGGGCATATAGGGTTTTCAATAAGAAAACCCTGGTGGTAGAAGAGTCAATTAATGTTGTATTTGATGAAGGAAGCTTGCTTCACAACAATTCTTCTAGTGGCATTCTTGAAGATGCAGGTGCAAGGCTTGAACAGCTAAGTCTAGATGAGACTGCTAAAAATGAAGCTCCCAAGTACGTCAAGGTCTCCACCTCAACAACAACTGGAGAAGATGACGGTCAGGATGGGGAGATTCTCCCAGAAGAGGGAGGAACCCGAGAAGCTGTAGGAGCTCCAGATGCCAGACTCTTAGAGCTCAGATATGTGAGGGATCACCCAAGAGATCAGATCATAGGAGATCCTCGGGACGGTGTCAGAACTCGTAGAGGTACAATTAACGAGATTCTGCACCTTAGTTTTCTATCATAGGTTGAGCCAAAGAAGTTCGACGAAGCGAACAAAGATGCGTCGTGGATATTGGCCAAGCAAGATGAACTTCATCAATTCGAACGATGCAACGTCTGGACACTAGTTCCTAGACAAAAGAAACAGAATGTGATCGGCACTAAGTGGATCTTCAGAAACAAACTGGATGAACAAGGTGTCATCATCAAGAACAAAGCCATACTGGTGGCTCAAGGATACAGACAGGAGGAGGGGATTGACTTCGACCAAACCTTTGCACCAGTTGCAAGGCTCGAGGCGATCAGGTTATTCCTGGCGTATGCCTCTCACAAAGGATTCACTGTCTATCAGATGGACGTGAAGTCTGCTTTCCTGAATGGAGATTTAAAAGAGGAAGTATACGTCGCGCAACCCCCAGGTTTTGTTAATCCAACTCTCCCTGATCATGTTTACTTTCTTAATAAAGCATTATATGACTTAAAACAAGCTCCTCGAGCTTGGTATGAGACACTGTCTAGTTTTCTTCTTGAGAACAAGTTCTCGAGAGGAAAAATAGATGAGACATTGTTTCTTAGGGAAGTCAAAGGCAAGATTTTGCTGGTGAAAATCTATGTCGATGACTTAATATTCGGCTCAACGGACAACAACCTGTGCAAGAAGTTTTCCAAACTTATGCAAGGGAAGTTTGAAATGAGCAGTATGGGAGAGCTGAATTATTTCTTGGGACTTCAAGTGAAACAGTCTGAGGATGGAATTTTTATCTCTCAGACGAAGTTCACAAATGAACTCCTCAAGAAATTCAGAATGGAGAGTGCAACCTCTATGAGGACTCCAATGGGATCCACTGTGTCTCTGGACAAGGATGAGAAAGGGAAACCTTTGGATGAAACCAAGTACAGAAGCATAATTGGATCCCTGCTCTACCTTACTGCTAGTAGACCGGATATTATGTTTTCCACATGCGTTTGTGCCAGATATCAGGTGAACACTAAGGAATCTCATTATGTCGCTGTAAAGCGGATTCTTAGATAGCTTAAAGGTACACCAAATCTTGGCTTGTGATACCCAAGAAACAATGATGTCGAGCTGATAGATTTTTCAAGATGCTGACTTTGCAGGAAGCAGGGATGATAGGAAAAGCACTTCCGGGACATGCCAATTCCTCAGAAGAAGGCTTATATCGTGGAGCAGTAAAAAGCAGAACTGTGTCGCAATCTCTACGGCTGAATCTGAGTACATCTTAGCAGGTAGCTGTTGCACACAACTTCTATGGATCAGAAATCAACTCGAAGATTATGACTTGCAGTTCAGAGAAGTTCCCATGTATTGCGACTCCTCGAGCGCAATTGCAATTGCGAACAATCCAGTGTCACACAACAGAACAATGCATATTGAAGTGCGCTACCACTTCATTCGGGAGAATGTGGAGAACAAAGATATATCTCTCTGCTATGTCCCCACGGATAAGCAGATTGCAGATATCTTCACGAAGCCACTAGACGAGGCCAAGTTCAATTTCTTCAAAACTGAACTCGGCATGCTGAACTTTGAAGATTGAAGACTGAAAGGCTCAAGGCTCTTGGATCAAGGGGAAGCATCTTCTAGGAACTCAAGATCGGGCACGAATGCAAGAACTGAGGGGGAGCATTTTGCTCCAAGTGAAGTCTCAGGTTTGCAGAAGCCGAAAGGGGGAGATTACCCTCTCGGACAAGGCTAAGGTGGCTGCTAATGTTAAGTCGACCACAAAGGCTATATTGCTCTCAGATAGGGTTAGATCAACTCGGCTAAGGCTATGTTGCTCTCAGGAAAATGGTAATGAATTCCACACTCAACCTAATTTTCATTTTATGATTTTCATTTCCATCTGTTCTATTCACCTTAGCTTGTAGGGTTTAGGCTTCGTCAAATATGGAGAGATTGTTGGGTATTGCATCCACAATAGACCTGATTTGAAGAAGATCCTGAACAAGCTAAGTTGAATTGACAATGTATTTGACAATTCTATCAAGTTGTGCTTGCAGCTACTCCATGCTAAGTACACACCAATGCTAGAGTGCAGTGGGTCAATATACACGGGTCTGCGCAACGTAATCCCTCGTTGTGTAGATCAGTGTGTTGATTCACGTGTGCTCTCTCTATTGGTGTGTACTTATTTTCAAGTACAGGGTCAAGATAGATCAAGAGAAGAAGAAGGAGCAAAGATGGATCAAAGACCAAACTATCAAAAGAAGCAAGGAGGAAAATTCTTCCAAGTAAGAATCGACGGGAGTCGTTAGTGATTCCCGCCGACTTCGACGGGAATCACTAAGTGACTCCCGCCGACTACTTCCGGCCGGCAAAGTCAGAAATTCTGCCAAGGCAGAATCGACGGGAGTCGGGTGTGATTCCCGCCGACATCGACGGGAATCACAAACGACTCCCTCCGATTTTGCCTTAGGCAGATTCTCGCCGCTCGCTGGACCGAACCGAGCCGCCGTGCGCTGTTTCGGCCGAGGCTAGGGCTTTTCCTCGTGGGCCCCACAACGGCTCTTAGGGTTGGCTCCTGGTATAAATACATGCATATTTTTAAACTCTACAGACACCAAAAAATACGAAAAGAAATCACACCGAAGTGACCTAGCGCATCGCGAGCTCCGCCCGCGCGCACGTCGCCGATCGCAAGGTTATCGTCGCCGCTGATCTCAGCTTGTCTCTGATCGCTCGACGACAGCACCGAGGCAAGCAGCCGGTCTCACGTGTCTCTCTCGAGATCTCTTGTCTTCCGATTCGTTGAACGAGACTTGTTCTCCCTTCCGAATCGGTTGAGATGTTTGATCCGACTGAGATCGTTCGAAGACTTAGCTTGCTTCGTCAAGAAGTTTGGATTTACAAAGCATCGCCGCCGCACTTGCTTGCCGCCGCCGATCTTGACATGATCCATTCCAAGTGAGAAATCCGGTTGAAGACTCTTCGTACTTTTCGTGCAAGCTTCAACGAACGAAGAAGGACATCGGAATCTCCATAAAGCATTGTTTGTATTTTTATTTACATTCAATTTTGTTGTAAAGGAATTTTCATTCCTATTTGTAAGGGTTGGGTGCAACCCGTTGTGGTGAAGTTGTGACTCCGTTGTTGGAAGGGTTCCTTTCGTGGTTGGGGGAGCATTGCTCCTAGTGTGAGGATTGGATTTCAATCCGTTTGGAGAAGTGACTGAGTCATCCCGTGGTGGGAGATAGGTCGAAGGGGGAAAGTGAACGTACCCAAATCGGGGAACCACTACAATTCTTTGTGTGTTTTCTGTGTTTTGTTTGCTTACTTGTGCAGGTTAGTTTAATTCCGCAAAAGACTGCACGACACATATTCCCCCCCCCCTTATAGGTGGATTAGGTTGACACTAGATACTTTCAACTGCGGATCTGAAGAAGACCATTTACTGGCAAGGCATGAAGAAGGATATCACCTACTTCGTGACCCACTGCGAGACATGCCAGCTAGTGAAGGTAGAGTGCAGAAACCCCGCAGGATTGTTGCAACCACTTCCAGTGCCGGAGTGGAAGTTCGAGGATATCGTGATGGACTTCATACATGGCCTTCCCCGATTGAGGACGGGAAACGATTCGATTTGGGTAATCGTCGACCGACTGACGAAGGTAGTTAGATTTATCCCTATCAGAAAGGATGACTCAGTTGGTGTGCTTATTCGAAATTTATGGAGCAGTTTGACCATTATCATGGCATACCCAGGACGATTGTATCAGATCGGCATGGACGATTCATGTCCAAGGAGTGGCGATCGGTGCAGACTTACTTGGGCACACGGCTGACTTTTAGTACAGCTTTTCATCCCCAGACGGATGGACAGACAAAGCGCACCAATTGGACTCTAGAGGATCTGCTACGACTATGCATTCTAGATTGCGGAGAGCCTTGGGATAAGGTGTTTCCACTGGTCGAGTTCTCATATAATAACAGCTACCAGTCCAGCATAGGGATGGCTCCTTATGAGGCCCTATATAGACGAAGTTGTAGGACTCTGTTTTCATGGATACAGGACGAGGATTCGAAGGCTTTGGGTTCGGATTTTGTTGAGGACACCGAGGCTCAGGTTAGGCTGATACGGGACATGATGTTAGAGGATCAGAGCAGACAGGCTAAGTATTACGACGCTCGGCATCGTCAGGTGGAGTTTCAGGTGGGGGACTGGGTATTCTTGAAGATCCGACCAATGCATGGAGTTTCACGGGTGCGTGGTTGGAAGAAGAAGCTCAACCCGAGATAAATGGGGCCTTACAGGATCCTGGAGCGGATGGTCCCTTAGCATATAGGCTGGAGCTGCCACCAGAGCTGGCAGGTCTACACGACGTATTCCATGTATCTTCTCTTAGGATGATCACGAGGCTTCAACATGACTCTAAAACCCCACGATGGCCCCACCCATCTATTAAAAGGGCCCTAAGGGTCCATTGGAGTCAACCCAGCATGGCCAAGTTGACCTAGGATCATATTAGGCCTAAATAGGGCAAGGTGCCCTAACTAAGGGCAATGTTCCCTTAAGGAGCCCAACAAACCCTACCAAGGTCTTCCTAGACCTAAAGTGGGGTCAATGGGTCACTAAAGACCCATTGGAGTAAACCTTAGAGCTTAAGTTGACCTAATTCAACCCTAACCCTAAATGGGTCAAACTAACCTACATAGGGTCAATTGACCTTCCCATAGCCAAGTGGACCCCACCCATGCCCTCCTAACCCTAGAGTGAGGTCAATGGGTCACGAAGAACCGATTGGGGGCAACCCTAGTTGCTAAGTTGACCCAAGTCAACTCAAACCCCAAGTCAAGTGACCTTCAAGGTGCCAAGTCAACCCTACCCATCCCTATCTAGACCTTAGGGGAGGCCAATAGGTTACCAAAGACCCATTGATGGTTACACCAAAGGTCAATTTGACCAAAGTCAACCATAAGTTAGGTCAAGTAAAACTTAGCTCAAAAAGGGCTAACTCAAGCTCAAGCCCCTAGCCACTTGGGCTAACCACTTCCTAATCACTTTATAATAGCATTGTGGGCTGCATTTAGGCTGGTACCATGAACACATTCGGCCATGCGGGCCAGGAGAGAAAAAGCTGCAATTCCTCTTTATGGGAGGAGAGAGAAAAGGAGGTAAAGGCCATTCATCGCTTAGGGAGGCCAAGGGCCACCCTTATTGGCTGGATTCAACTCCTCTTGCGAAGAGGAGTTTCCAGCCATTTCTCAGCAACGCCAAGGCAGGTTCACCCCCCCCCCCCCCACTTGGCCGAAAGCTGCATTCATGGCCATTAATGGCATTGATGCCATGACCACCCCTTCCCCCATTTTATTGTTTTAAAACCCTCACTGGACTCCTAGGAATCGTTTACACATCTTACCTGAAGGAGCCAGAGCAGTTCACTGTGCTGTTACAAAAACCGAGCGGCGCCACCATCGGAAATGGCATCCTGACGATCAACCGCCACCAGGTCGCAAACAAGGTCCTCCCCTTCCTCTTTTCCTATGGGTAGATCATAGGGATCATTTAGAATAAAAATCGGGCTCAATTGAGCCCGAATCGAAGCTTCGTTTTCATGGTTTTTTCGTGAAAAATGGATTGTCGGGTTCGCCAGAAAAGGGCCCTCTGGCGGCTGTGCCTCCGCCTGGCAATAGCCACCACCTCGATGGAGGTGGTGGTGGCGGTGGCCGGCCAGGGAGGTGGCCGGTGGCCGATGGCAGAGGCTTGAAGTTGTCCCAGGAGGAATTAATCCTGGCCGTTGGCGCGCGGGGACAATGACGAGATGCCTTCCAAATGTGCGCCAAGATTCGTGCCGCCACTGTTTAAACTATCGGTTAATATTTATTTCATTTGATATTCTGTCACACATATTCAGTCATTTTGTAAATTAATTTAAAAATACTTAGAGGCTAAATCAGAGAAAGTGGTTAGCATATAAATTGTAGCCATATGGGTCTACGTTAATTTAAAATGATTTGAGTCAATTTGGACATCTGGTTTGACCATGACACCCATTTTGGTGGGGTCTATACCTTGGGTTAGACAGAAACTAAAATGAGTGCCCCACTTCATCCCTTGCCAAATGACCTGAAATTTGGACAGGGAGTCACCATAATCTATACATAGGTCCTGCCCAAAAATGAGAATTTTTGGGGACAATTTTTCTATAGTTTTTGAAATTATTTAAATACCATAGGGTAAATTAATTAGGAGACCAAATGACCACCAAACCCTCCCAAATTTTGGTGAGTGGTCCATGGGGTCATCATGAGGATCTGCATAAATTTTCACCTCTTTTTGAGTTGATTTGGGTAGGAATTGAGCAAACCCTAGCTTTGCCCTAATAAGGGGTATTTAGGTCAAAAGTGCACTTTGAGGTTTTGGTGGTCAAACTACCTCAACAGAGGCTGAAATTTTGGTCACTGGTTTGACTTGTCATTTAACACCCTCATATGGGTTATGGGGTGGTGTGGGGTTGAATTGCCCTAGGACCCAAGTTCAAACCCTATGTTTGGACTTTAGGGATTTGAGAAGGGCGGGGTCAAATGCCCTTGTATGGACTTAAAATTTGGTAGAGAGGATACTAGGGTAGCTAAGGTCCTCTGGTAAAAATTTTAAAGGATTTGGAGATGGATAAACCCCTCAAAACCCTAACCCTAGTTTAGGGCACAACCCTTATATATGCAAGATAGGCCACCAAAAGTTAATGAAAAGCCATGAAACTTGGGTAGTATGGTCATAAGGTTAATTAGAGCCTCAGGTGATTTTATTGATAATTTTGGAACATTACATTTAGCACCTCCTTTATAGTACAATTGCCCTTGGATCACGCTCAATATACTCGGATGTGTATTTTTGACTCCCTCATCGTCACTAAACGCAACGCTCAACCCTCACGTCACGCTCAAACATAAAATGCAGCATCATCAAAACTCGGGCATTCATTAAATTTAGATTACGGAGGGTTCGCAAAGCCCTTCAAGATAATACCAAGGCGATAGTCCAAGGTCCTCTCAAGCGAAAGGAACCCATACGGTTCGGCCGAGCGTTGTTGTACCAAAAGAGAATCCACCGAAATGCAAAGATTCGGACAAGGGTGGTTCTCTCCTAACAAAATAAAACGAGGGCCTCCACGCTGCACGAACTTAAAATGGAAAAAGGAAAACACCAACAAGTTCTTATGATGAAATTAACCACGAAAATTCAAGTGTTTCACAAGCCACGCAACACGCATATGCCACAAGATCTATCAAGAGGAGAAACACAATAACTAGTGGAGGAATGTTCGTTACCCCGCTCGGATGTCGACGAGTATGAGGGGATCGTTCCTTTCTGATTCCACCGGAACCACGCCGGTTGGAGGGAAACACGTTGCCTTCGTCGTTTCACGCCGGTATTGGAATCCACAAGGAGGTAAGCTTCTCTTGGCCGATTTCTTCAAGGAATAGGGTTGATCGGAGCTCTTGATAGTGGTCGATTTTAGGAGAGGATGAAGGTGGCTCGGCTTTTGATGAAAAGGGTTGTGGCTCGGGATTGTTGAAGAAGGAGTCGGCTAGAGGTGGAGGCAAGGAGGGCCGGCGGCTTGGAGTGTGGGAAGGATGATGGCTGAAATATAAAAGGTATTGTGGTGGACGGTTTAGTGGATAATGTGAGGGCTGCTTGGTATTGCACTTAAGGAAAGGACGAGGAGGTTGAGAGGAACCGAAGTTGGGAAGGTAGGAAGAGATGTGGTCGGCGGCCAAGGAGAGGGAGGAGAGAAGTGGGTGGCAAAGGAGAATAGGAGAAGAACTCCCAAGATTAGATTTAGGGTTTGTAATTCTTTTTTTCATTCAACTTATTAAAACATGAAATAAGTTAGCCTTATATAGACTTTACAAAATTGTCTTGGCTATATGCAGCCCTTAAATAAAAACATAAAAATAATCCATGGTTCTAAACATAACCATGATAATAAAACATTACATGAAAATAAAATAACATTGCAAATTAAAAACTAAACATAAAATAGATGTTAAAATATGTGGTAAGATATTTTAACATAGCACAAACGAGAACGGTCGCGGACATTATAGCGGCTGGAGTGGCAGAGAGCAACGAGCCAAACATGTCATAGCCAATTATATTCTGGTGGTGGTGACGTATCATCAGTCGCGTGTCGGCACCAACTTCAACCGGGTAGTCGGCTCCATCAATCCTCCCCCTCTCAAAAATATTTATCACCGATGAGTAGGCCTATGTGTACTCGCATGGAAGATCATCGACGGGGAAGAACCTACAAGGCAAAAGTTGGTCTTGGGAGGACCTCCAAAACGCATTAGCCAAGGAAGGAAAAATAGTTTCCACAACATCAACCAACATACCTCCGATGGAGACCGAGAAAGAGAACGATCTTGGGAAACTGTCACCACCCAACCCAATAGAAATCATAGTGGAAAATATATATAGAGAGGTAGACATTTCTAGTGGCATAGAAGCATGAAGTGTAAAATATGAAATGATGAAAATAGGAGCTATGCCCCAATCAGTGGAAAATTCTAAAAGAAATGTCATGTTACCAAACTCCTTTAAGATTCGCAAAGGATGGACTTGTCGATTCGTTAATATTTTAAGGTGCCCGGGGGCATCCGTTCAGGGGTGAGACCAACCAAAATCAAATCATCCACAAAACGGTGGGAGGCTCTCCGATACAAACTAGCAACTAATTTAAAGGACTCATTTTGATTGATTAAAATGTTAAGAATGCACCTAATTAAATTAGACCCGTGAGGGGTGAACCCATGTGCCACATGACTTGAATCAACAGTAGAAAATAATGGGACTAAATCAGGTGGCACGGGTGCTTTAAATTCATTAATGATTCCCGTGGAGTCAAACGTCGTAGTTTTAAATTTAGATTTAAATTCTGATTTTAAAATGTCATAAAGAAATGCCAGCGGAAAACGCTCATCACCAACTATAGATTTGGATGCTCCCAGATTGGAAAGGACATGTGTGCGACACAACTCAACATGACCAACTACGTTCACTAACGTGTACGTGCACGGATAATCAAAAGGCGGAGGATAAATGTGTGCGACCGGGCTTGGAAAATATGTGTGTCTAGGGGACACCACCTCAAAAAGCACCATAGAGAAGGACTCACTAGCAGTCCAACACGAAGCCTTACCCAACGGCAAGAGGTCAGATGAACGGTCCATCCTAGGTAAAGCATAGTTAGATTTACGAAGTGGAGTGGAAAGACCGAACGCGACAAATAACAAATCGCCTACACACATTCGTCTAGGTAAGTCTAACAGGGGAGCTAAATAAATAGGCATCTACAGATATCTCGGACTAGAAATGAAAAGCTCGTTTCCTAACAAATCATCTAATCAAGTCAAACGAACCGGAGGGAGACTCAACATGGTCGATTCCGGAGGAGCTAAGTCATACTCACAGTCAAAACACGGAGTTAACGTCAAAGAAAAATCCTCCGGGTGCAAGCCATTAAAATCAAAGGGAAGATCAAACAGTAGATTCTTCCTCACAGAAAACTCAACCAGATCGTCATCACCTAACACACTCTCAGATAAACATTCACCACAGAATGATTCTACCAACTCGGCCGAAATGTCTTCCAACCCACTATATATTTCATCCAAAACAGAATCAGTAACGGTCTCAAAAGTAGGCAAAATTGAACCCGACAAAATTTCTAATCCATATTGGGCTTCAGGCAAAGGATATAACATCAAAGAAATATCTTTCGGGTCCTCTGCGGTAACGTCATCCAAAAATAACCTTCCCACACAGGGCAAATCTCCCAATACAACACTTCCTTTGCTAGCCAAATCTTCCCATGCTGTAGGTACATCGTCAAAATCAGGATAGAGGATTGGGAAATTCGAATCCCAGGGAGAATCTAAATTAGCTTGAACTTCAAGCAACGACGATAATTTCAATGAACTATCTCCCGGATGTGCATCACTAAGATCATCCCAAGATAAACATCCATCCCAAGGTGACTCTTCCAACACCGTTGAAACATCTACCAACACTGGGTCAATATAAGACTCCACGATACTCAAGGGTGACAGATCTAAAATTGAGTAGTGGGCGGGGGATAAATCTGAAATATAGTCGAGAGGGGATCGGATAGTCATATGGGGGCACTTCAGAGGAGAACTCCTCTTCCATGTCACTAGGATAACCGACATCCTCATCATCACTCAGCTCTTCACTAATAACGTCATCGCCCTCAGCGGCGGGCTCAGTCCTAGACACTACGTCAGACTCATCCGGAGAGTCAACAGCTAGATCCGACAGCTCAGGGGGCGACTCTAAAGAGACTACGGGCATAGTTGAAATAGGACAAACGTTAGTGCCAAGGCCAGATATGTCACTAGCCTAATGTGTCATAATCACCTCACTAACCATATTGATAGGAACACTCTCACCCCACGGGCTCATGACATTCCTAGCAATCACATCTATCGAACTAGGGACAAGGGTCCTAAGCTTCTCCTTTCCTCCATCGGTAGGTGCAGGTATACTACGGGTAGCTCTACCCGCCTGGGAGGAAGGTCTAACTCGAGGGGATAAGTCACTCTTATAATCAGGTAGGGGTCTAGTGCCCCGGTGTAAAGGTGCCACTATATCCAATACCCCCGCGGGAGCGTACTGATGGGTGAGTAGACTCTTCATGATAAGCCAACTGGCACAACCTCCAAAACATTTCTCTTCACTGATCCAGAAGCTCTTGGCTTGACCAAATAAGTGCATGCTCGCAACACAGACCTTGGAGTGGCTCTGCACTCGTTCACTCTCGAAAAAACGCTCCATCCAAGCAACCCAACTAAGGAAGGCTAGAGGACATCCCAACCCATCGTAGGGGGCTGCAACGATCCTAGACGAATTAAGAATATCATCATGACAATGGGGTTGCCTAGGGGCCTTAAGATGAGGCATCAGTAGCTGACCTCTAAGTTGTGTTATTAAACCCTTAATGTCATCACATTGGTGCTTCATCTCCTTGCGAAATGCATCAACCGAGGAATGTGAGGGAATGGGACTCCGACAACCCTCCATAGATGACAATTCAGGTCAAAGGCAACACTCAGTTCTAGTGCTCATACCCAAAACAGATCTTTTAAAGGCTAACTTGCCCCAAACCAGGTAAAATTTTATGACGGAATAATTAATTCTCGTGCCGATAAGAAACTTGCTTGAAGAAATTTTGAAATTTCTTACTACGAAGACCGGTAAGGAAAAGAAGAATTTTTCTTTTCTGAAAAAAAAATTAAAATTCAGGATTTTAGCGCGCTATTTGCAGATCAAATTCAAAAAATTTTAAAGTGCAGGAATTTTTGAAGTGTGCTAGAAAAACAGATTTTTTTTAAAACTTCCCAACAACATTAAAAAAAATATTTGAACCTAAAAGCCTACCTAAAGATAGAAGGATAGTGTCGATTAGGAAATCGACAAGAACCTCCCTCATATACCAAATTGATGTAGGCTCATCCTTTTGGCATCACGGTGACGAACGTAACTAAACGCAACGCTCTCCAGTAACCCTTACGTCACGCTCAAACATAAAACGCAGCATCATCAAAACTCAGACATTCATTAAATTTAGATTACGGAGGGTTCACAAAGCCCTTCAAGATAATACCAAGGCGATAGGCAAAGGTCCTATCAAGCGAAAGGAACCCACACGGTCCGATCGAGCGTTGTTGTACCAAAAGAGAATCCACCGAAATGCAAAGATTCGGAAGAGGGTGGTTCTCTCCCAACAAAATAAAACGAGGGTCGCCACGCCGCACGAACTTAAAATGGAAAAAGGAAAACACCAACAAGTTCTTATGATGAAATTAACCACGAAAATTCAAGCGTTTCACAAGCCACGCAACACGCATATGACACAAGATCTATCAATAGGAGAAACACAATAACTAGTGGAGGAATGTTCGTTACCCCGCTCGGATGTCGATGAGTATGAGGGGATCGTTCCTTTCCGATTCCATCAGAACCACGCCAGTTGGAGGGAAACACGTTGTCTTCGTCGTTTCACGCAGGTATTGGAATCCACAAGGAGGTAAGCTTGTCTTGGCCGAGTTCTTCAAGGAATAGGGCTGATCAAAGCTCTTGATAGTGGTCGGTTTTAAGTGAGGATGAAGGTGGCTCGGCTTTGATGATGAATAGGCTGGTGGCTCGGGATTGTTGAAGAAGGAGGCGGCTACAGGTGGAGGCAAGGAGGGTCGACGGCTTGGAGTGTGGGAGGGATGATGGCTGAAATATAAAAGGTATTGTGGTGGACGGTTTAGTGGAGAATGTTAGGGCTGCTTGGTATTGCACTTAAGAAAAGGAGGAGGAGGTTGAGAGGAACCGAAGTTGAGAGGGGAGGAAGAGCTGTGGCCAGCGGCCAAGGAGAGGGAGGAGAGAAGGGGGGCGGCCAAGGAGAAGAGGAGAAGAACTCCCAAGATTAGATTTAGGGTTTGTAATTCTTTTTTTCATTCAACTTATCAAAACATGAAATAATTTAGCCTTATATAGACTTTACAAAATTGTCTTGGCTATATGCAGCCCTTAAATAAAAACATAAAAATAATCCATGGTTCTAAACATAACCATGATAATAAAACATTACATGAAAATAAAATAATATTGCAAATTAAAAACAAAACATAAAATAGATGTTAAAATATGTGGTAACATATTTTAACATAGAACAGACGAGAACGGTCGCGGACATTGTAGCGGCGGGAGTGGCGGCGAGCAACGAACCAAACATGTCATAGCCAATTATCTTCCGGTGGTTGTGGCGTATCATCAGTCGCGTGCCGGCACCAACATCAACAGGGTATTCGGCTCCATCAATTTTCAGTACTTTCTTCACATGCTTTTAAGAATGTAATGATATTCAAAATTTGATTCAGAGCTCAATAATGATTTGAAAATTGTGGAACTCATTTAAAGGTGTACTTAGGTCAATATATACTTGAGGAAGTTTTACCATAATTTTTAGGAGAATATTTACAGTAGTTGTTTCAATAATGTAAGAATGAGGATTATTGTTTTAAATTAAAATGTGAGCTCATTATTCACTAAGAAGTTTGGAAATTTTGTCAGAAGTGTTTTTAGGGCATATTAGCCATGCTTGAATTTTATTATAATTTTTGGAAGCTTATTTACAATATTTACTTCATTAGCTGTTAATTATGCGATTATGTTTAAAATTATGGATCAAGACCAAAACCTTACTGAAAAATTTGAATCCATAAATTTACTATTAAATAGTCACCTTGTATTTATCATAAATTTGTGGAGCATTTTGCATGCTTGAAAAAGGTACTTCATGTTCAAACTAAGGTATTTGGATTTCTTAGGAAATTAAATAAATTATCAAGTAAATTAGGAAAATTATGACATTCTGGATTTAGGCTAAACATGTCATGGTAGACCCCCAATAATTATTATAGGGATACTGGATGATAATTTGGAGTACCTCCCATTGTACACATTGTATAGCTTAGGATGGTCTGTGCGTAGTAAAACAATAGAAATCGTGATAACATGGGGCATGATCGGAGTGAGATGGGATTGTGTTTAATGATTTTGGAAAGTGGATCTGAGTATACCATTGGAAGATGGGAAGCGTAGGATTGTAGAGTGGTTTAAGATTAGGTGGTACTCGGGATCGACGAAAGATCGTCTATCCTGTGAAGAGGGAGACAGAGTCAAAACTCATTAGGGTTAGAACCAGTGTAATACTAAAGGGATCGAGAATCGGGTAGTAACCAATAATAATAAGTGCCTTGCAAAAGGGAGCTTTGGGCTTCATCCCATCGTAGTTCCTGGTGCCCTTTTAGAGCCCTTCACGGGGTATGCCGGGGGCAGTCCTAGGCTAACCTAAACTGTAGGCAAACGTAACTGCATGAGTAACTAGCATAACTAGGGATTCACTTTCACTCACCTCGATGTCTTGAGAGGTTAGGTTGGGTCACACAGGCAGTAGGCTTGGTGGTTTGGTGATGGTCAGGTTTGCCCGACGAGCTTGGCTCGGTTGTTGGTTGTGACGGACGAGATGGTTTGGGGAGCTTTGGCTCGGTAGGTAATACATAAGGTTGCATGTGCATAAAGTATAAGGTGGTGGGTCTTCGGTATTGGAGGATCGATGCACCGACGCCAATACGCTGACTCGGCAAGTGTGGTTTAGATCTTCGCCAAATAAAATTCGGTGCGCCAGGCGGCAAGAGTACGCAGGAGCTCCTCTTAGTGCACCAGCGTCAAGGCGTATGATTTGTCTGACTGGTAGTGCAATTACAAGTTTAGAGGTGGGCGAGGCCCAACCCATCGCTTTTGTTTGCCACTACAGAGGTATCCTGGGAGGTTAGGCTCAGAAAGGGGGAACTAAAGGTCTGTGTACACAGAATCGAGTGGGTAAGTTGCATTTGAATGATCACATCATAGCATATTTGCATGTCATAGCATCAACATTGCATATAACCCCCGACACCTATTGTATAAAGTGATATGTGACGCTTTATACAATAGGCCCTGCAAAACGACCCCTTGGTTTATAAGCTCACGTGAGCGTGCTTATAAGTTAAGGTTCATATTCTGTAGATATATACATGCTTGCTAGAAAAACCGACACCCTATCGTATAAATTGGTATGAGAATTTTTATACGATAGGAGACTTGCAGAAGATCCCTTAGCTTATGTGTTTTCATATAAGTTGAGGTTACATATTATATTTTCAGTCTTTCATACTTCCATTACTGTCACATGTACTCTTACACTTGCTAGATTAGTTCCGTCGTAACCTGTACTTTGTCATTCTCCCCCTTCATTTCCTCTCCTTTCCTCCTCCCCGCTCGGTGCCTAAGAGCCATGGGGGAAAGGGCGGGGGATGATAGGACTTAGTCTTTTAGACTAACGGTTTTCGAACCACATCATTTTAGGGGACCGTTGAGTCCAGCATGGAGGAGCAGCCCCGGAGGTCGGAATGCTTGGAGATGGGACAGTCTAGCACCGAAGTTCAGACACCTGGGATATGACTCCCGATCGATAGTAGATGTTTAGCTTTTGCTTCCACGCTGAGTGATTGTGGTGAGGATATTGATGTACCGGGCACGAGCCCTACTTTCAGTATTTTATTGTTATATCTGTGGACTCTCCCTTCGTGGAGATTATTTATTATATATGTGATTTTTGTGGACTTGCCTTTTATTATATTTCTATTGTTTTGTGATCGAATCGGCCAGTAGGATCGACGTTTTGTAGTGATGGCCTTCCCGGGCGTGAAGGTGTCACCGCAAAGCAGCGGTACTAGGCCTAAGACCCCAGTGTTTAAAAAGAAAAAAGGGGTCTTACAAGTGATATCAGAGGAAACCTCGATCGAAAAAGTAGCAGTCCACAAACCCTGGGTCACCCCCGCACGAGTTTAGTTTGGGGACAAACTAAGCATCGGAAGTAGTGGTGTGCCCATATGGGGAGATCACATGTAAATTGTCCACTTTTAATTGGCCTTGAGTCAATTTCTTACAAAATTTTTTGTTATGCAGCCTCCAGCACAGCCTACACCACAGAGCGGAGTCCAGCAGACTCCGAATGTTTCACCACCTCCCCTTGTCCCCACTCCGTTCCTACAGACGGAGATGGGGCAGACCCTAACAGCTATTCTAGAGGCTTTCAGGGCCCAGCAGGTTCCGGCTCCGCAGCCAAACCCGGGGGCCAATTGGTTTAGTATCTTCCGAGGACTATCTCCCCGGTCTTACTTGGGGACAGAGTCGGCTGTTCGGACGGAAGAGTGGCTGGACATCATATATGAGATCCTGACTGGGATACGGTGCCCTTGGGAGGAGAGGTGCCTTTGGTGGTCTCTTTCTTGGAGTCCCATGCCAAGAGATGGTGGAAGACGTCGCCGGACACGACGTTTGCTAATAGAGAGGTTGCAGAGATTGCTTGGGAGGAGTTCAAGGCCGCACTGTTGGAGCATTTTGTTCCGCAGTCGGCAAGAGATGAGTTGGAAGACAGATTTTTCAGTTGAGGCAAGGCAACAAGGCGGTGGTGGAGTACCACCGGGAGTTCAATCATCTGGCCCGGTTTGCGGATTCTTATCAGTTGGATGAGGCGGGATACACTAAGAGGTTCTATAAGGGCCTGCGAAGAGGATATGAGGGAGGCTCTGTTGTTCGTATCCGACGGGCCTATTCCTCGGATATTGGAGATGTCGAAGAGGATTGTGGCAGATTGGCACACTACCCGAGGCCGGAAGCGGCCAACTGAGGATCAAGGCCCGAGAGAAAGAAATGATCAGCGATGTGGCCGCCTTGCTGATGGGAGAGATGGGAGAAGGGCAAAGGACCAGCCTCATCAGGAGGTGAGACAGGAGTAGAGAGAACCAGTGGTGATGGCTCCTCAGCCTCTCCAGATGCGGGAGATCCAGAGACCCGGGTGTATGGCATATCCCCCGCGAGAGTGCTTCAACTGTCATCAGGTAGGGCATATTCGGAGAAACTACCCCCATGAAGGGGCACCCCTACCAGCACCACATGTTTCCCCGCCTGCTCAGTATTTTGGAGGCCGTGGACATAGCTGAGGACGTGGATACTAGGGTGGAGACCGCAGGTAGGAGAGGGAGCAAGTGTATGCACTGGATCTGGCTCAACGGAACCCGAAGCAAGTGATCACAAATACGCCAGTAAATTTTAAGATTTCTTTCCTAAATAATTAGACTCATGGATATAGAATTTATAGACTAGGAAAGAAAACCATAACTAGATTTCTAAGATATTTAACTACCCCAGGAATAGTCTTCATCAGCGGTAAGCCCGCTTATACACTGTTCGATATGGGTGCTTCGCACTCGTTCGTGTCAGAGGCCTTTGTGGAAGGGTTGGAAGGCGTGGAGCGATTCACAGGATTAATGATGAGGATACGACTACCCAATGGATCGGAGCTATTCACCTCCGCCCACTGCAACATGGAGGCAGAGATCGGCGGGAAGGCATTCGAAGCACCAGCAACGATCCTAAGGATTCAAGCCTATGATCTGATCCTGGGCATGACATGGTTGCATTGGAACCATGCCCAGATCGACTGCCTGTCAAAGACGATCACTGTGAGGCATGGGGATTCCCACGTCGTAATCGAAGGTATTAGACCTATTCCCCCTCTCTTGCTATCATCCGTGCAGGCCGTCAAAGCCTACCTGTAGGGGGAGGAAGTCTATGAAGTGCTATTTGAAATAGCTGAGGCCAAGGATTTCATCTCTGATATCCCGGTGGTGCGGGATTTTGCTGACGTATTCCCAGAAAAACTGACCAGGGCTACCCCCGCACCGGGAGCAGGATTTCCAGATACAGCTGGTGCCAGGGGCTAAGTCGGCATCTAGAGCTCCTTACCGGATGGCACCAAAGGAGTTGACGGAAGTTTCGAAGCCAGCTGCAGGAGCTAGTTGAAGCCGGATATGTCCGACCGAGCTCTTCACCATGGGGGGCCCCGGTGATGTTCGTCAAGAAGAAGGATGGGACACTCCGATTATGCATCGACTGTCGAGCACTGAACAAACTGACAGTCCGGAATACCTATCCACTGCCAAGGATAGATGAGTTGTTTGACCAGCTGGAAGGGGCGCATTTCTTCTCGAAATTGAATTTAAGGTCGGGCTATTACCAACTGCGGATTCGGGAGGACATTCCGAAGAATGCCTCGAGTAGCAGATATGGGTTATTCGAGTTTACCGTGATGCCCTTCGGGCTCACGAATGCACCGTCGGCATTCATGAGCCCCATGAATCGGGTGTTCGAGGCTTATCTGGATGTGTTCTTCATCACGTTTATTGACGACATCCTCATCTACTCGAGGACGGAGGAGGAGCACACACGACAACTGACACTTACTCTAGAGAAACTACGGGAGCACCACCTTTATGCGAAGTTCAGCAAATGTCAATTCTGGTTGAAGGAGGTGGCCTTCCTAGGCCATATTATCAATGGAGCTGGGTTGGCAGTGGACCTGGCCAAGATTCAGGTAGTTCAGGATTGGCCGCAGCTGAAGGCAGCCACAGACATGCGGAGTTTTCTAGGACTTGTCGGTTATTACCGGAAGTTCGTGGAGGGATTCTCTCGTATTCCCCTTCCACTCACGTCCCTGACGAGGAAGGATGTGCCCTTTGTATGGACCCCGCAGTGGGAGACGGCTTTCCAAGAGCTGAAGGATCGACTCACCTCATCTCTTATTCTTTCCCTTCCTTTAGGGAGAGAAGGATTCCATGTCTATACCGACGCTTCCTACAAGGGCATGGGTGCAGTGCTGATGCAGAAAGGTCACGTGATTGCTTATGCTTACCGCCAGCTGAAGAAGCATGAGCATAACTACCCTGTTCATGACTTAGAGAAGGGAGCAGTCGTTTTTGCTCAGAAGGTCTGGCGACATTACCTGTACGGCGTCCACTGTGAAATATACTCTGATCACAAAAACTTGAAGTATGTGGACACGCAGAAAGAGCTTAACATCAGGCAGAGGTGATGGGTGGAATTTTTAGCAGATTACCAGTATGAGATGCATTACCACCCAGGGAAGGCGAACGTGATAGCCGATGCACTGAGTCGGAGAGCCGCCACCTCCGGAGAGGAGCCCCAGATTATGTCCATGGAGCTGGTGCAGAGATTAGAGGATATGCACATCACACTGGTGTCGTCTGATGACCCTGAGCTTTATGAGGAGTATTTAGCCGCGATGAGCGCCTAGATGACATTCGAGACCGAGTCAGAGATGGATAGAGGCAGGATGCCAAGTTGGAGCCGATATTCCGAGCCTTAGAGGCAGGCACTGCTGGAGATTACACACTGAGGGATGGCCTGGTGTGCTTTAGAGGAAGAGTTTATATACCATAGGGAGGCCAGGTCCGAGAGGATATTATGACAGAGGCCCACTACAGCCGGTATTCGGTACACCCGGGAGTTACGAAGATGACTGCGGATCTGAAGAAGACCATGTACTGGCAAGGCATGAAGAAGGATATCACATACTTCGTGACCCACTGTGAGACATGTCATCTGGTGAAGGCAGAGTGCAGAAACCCTGCAGGATTGTTGCAACCACTTCCAGTGCCGGAGTGGAAGTTCGAGGATATCGCGATGGACTTCATACATGGCCTTCCCCGATCGCGGATGGGAAACGATTCGATCTGGGTAATCGTCGACCGACTGACAAAGGTAGTTAGATTTATCCCTATCAGAAAGGATGACTCAGTTGGTGTGCTGATTTGAAAGTTTATGGAGCAGTTCGTCCATTATCATGGCATACCCAGGACGATTGTATCGGATCGGGATGGACGATTCATGTCCAAGGAGTGGCGATCGGTGCAGACTTACTTGGGCACACGGCTGACTTTCAGTACAGCTTTTCATCCCCAGACGGATGGACAGACAGAGTGCACCAATCGGACTCTAGAGGATCTGCTACGACTATACATTCTGGATTGCGAAGAGCCTTGGGAGAAGGTGTTTCCACTGGTCGAGTTCTCATATAATAACAGCTACCAGTCCAGCATAGGGATGGCTCCTTATGAGGCCCTATACAGACGAAGTTGTAGGACTCCGATTGTCATGGATACGGGACGAGGATTCGAAGGCTTTGGGTTCGGAGTTTGTTGAGGACACTGAGGCTCTGGTTAGGCTGATACGGGACAGGATGTTAGAGGCTCAGAGCAGACAGGCTAAGTATTACGACGCTCGACATCGTTAGGTTGAGTTTCAGGTTGGGTACCGGGTATTCTTGAAGATCCGACCAATGCATGGAGTTTCACGGGTGCGTGGTCAGAAGAAGAAGCTTAGCCCGAGATATTTGGGGCCTTATAGGATCCTAGAGCAGATCGGTCCCTTAACATACAGGCTGGAGCTTCCATCGGAGCTGGAAGGTCTGCACGATGTATTCCACATATCGTCTCTTAGGAGGGCTCTACTACGCCCGAAACAGCAGATAACAGCCACGGATGGGCTGGTAGCACCTGACCGGTCAGTTCACCTGGAGCCGGTCCCGATTGACAACAAGGGGATACGAGTCTTACGTCGCAAATAGGTTCCATTGGTCAAGGTCCTGTGGAGGAATCATGGTCAGGAGGAGCATACCTGGGAGCCGTAGGATCTGATGCAACAAAGGTACCCATAGCTGTTCAGTCAGGTATACCTCACAACCTTTCGGGATGTTACAATTTACTTTTCATATTTGAAACCCCGTAGGCTTAACTAGAATTTCGAGGACGAAATTTTTTTGTTTACGTATTGGGATTTGTAACATCTCTCAGACAACTAGACCCCCTAGGAGTGGTTTTTTAATGATTAGGTCATGACAAAACCCTAGAGGCCGAAGAAGAGCAAGTGGGCTAGGAATAAAGGTGATTTGGATGAATGATCTACAAATAGTAGATTCATAAACCTTAGTTTAGGATGATCATGAGGCTTCAACATGACTCTAAAACCCCACCATGACCCCACCCATCTATTAAAAGGGCCCTAAGGGTCCATTGGAGTCAACCCAGGATGGCCAAGTTGACGTAGGATCATATTAGGCCTAAATAGGGCAAGGTGCCCAAACTAAGGGCAATTTTCCCTTAAGGAGCCCAACAAACCCTACCAAGGTTTTCCTAGACCTAAAGTGGGGTCAATGGGTCACCAAAGACCCATTGGAGTCAACCTTAGATCTTAAGTTGACCTAATTCAACCCTAACCCTAAATGGGTATAACTGACCTACATAGGGTCAATTGACCTTCCCTTAGCCAAGTGAACCCCACCCAAGCCCTCCTAACCCTAGAGTGAGGTCAATGGGTCACCAAGGACCCATTGGGGGCAACCCTAGTGGCTAAGTTGACCCAAGTCAATTCAAACCCCAAAGTGGTCAAAGTGCCCTTAATAAGGGTCAAGTGACCTTCAAGGTGCCAAGTCAACCCTACCCATCCCTATCTAGACCCTAGGGGAGGCCAATAGGTTACAAAAGACCCATTGATGGTTACACCAAAGGTCAATTTGACCAAAGTCAACCCTAAGCTAGGTCAAGTCAAACTTAGCTCAAAAGGGCTAACTCAAGCTCAAGCCCCTAGCCACTTGGGCTAACCACTTCCTAATCACTTTATAATAGCATTGTGGGCTAAATTTAGGCTGGTACCATGAACACATTCAACCATGAGGGGCAGGAGAGAGAAAGCTTCAATTCCTCTTTAAGGGAGGAGAGAGAAAAGGAGGTAAAAGCCATTCATGGCTTAGGAGGGCCAAGGGCCACCCTTATTGGCTGGATTCAACTCCTCTGGGGAAGAGGAGGAGTTTCCAGCCGTTTCCCGGCCACCCCAAGGCAGGTTCACCCTCCCCCTCCCCCACCACTTGGTCGAAAGCTCCATTCATGGCCATTAATGGCATTGATTTCATGACCACCCCCCTTCCCCCATTTTATTGTTTTAAAACCCTCACTGGACTCCTAGGAATCGTTTACACATCTTACCTGAAGGAGCCGGAGCAGTTCACTGTGCTGTTGCAGAAACCGAGCGGCACCACCATCGAAAATGGCATCTCGACGATCAACCCGCCTCCAGGCCGCAAATAAGGTCCTCCCCTTCCTCTTTTCCTATGGGTATATCATAGAGATAATTTAGAATAAAAATCGGGCTCAATTGAGCCCGGATAGAAGCTTCATTTTCATGGTTTTTCCGTGAAAAATGGATTGTCGGGTTTGCCGAAAAAGGGCCCTCCATGGGCTGTGCCGGCGCCTGGCGATAGCCACCACCTCGATGGAGGTGGTGGTGGCGGTGGTCAGCTAGGGAGGTGGCCGGGTGGCCGGCGGTAGAGGCTTGAAGATGGCCCAGGAGGAATTAATCCTGGCCATTGGCGCGCGGGGACAATGACGGGATGCCGTCCAAATGTGCTCCAAGATTTGTGTCGCCACTGTTTAAATTATAGGTTAATATTTATTTCATTTGATATTCTATCACACATATTCAGTCATTTTGTAAATTAATTTAAGAATACTTAGAGGCTAAATCAGGGAAAGTTGTTAACATATAAATTGTAGCCCTATGGGACTACATTAATTTAAAATTAATTTGAGTCAATTTGGACAAATGGTTTGACCAGGGCACCCATTTTGGTGGGGTCTATACCTAGGGTTAGACAGAAACTAAAATGAGTGCCCCCACTTCATCCCTTGTCCAAATGACCTGAAATTTGGACAGGGAGTCACACTAATCTATACATAG